>CM050200.1:1010000-1055000 GCA_027475355.1 Coilia nasus
GGTTTGTCTGTGCACACCACCCTGAAGGTTGCTGGTTCAAGCCTCACCTCTGCCTTATTCAGAGGATTTAAATGTTAGTTGTTATTGTAATGACCACTAGAGGCTATGTGTGGAGGAATGACGTAACCAGCTGGAGGAGGAGATGGTGCAGCGGTAGCATCAGAGGTCCCCATCCTCAGGGTTGAAGGTTCAATTCCCCACACCACCAGATGAGATGGCGGCAAAGGCTGTGTGGACCCAGAGAGCTGAAGAGGGCACTGAAGAGGTTGAGCATGTCGTCCCAGAAGAGGAGCGGAAGAGGAGTCTCCAAGGAGAGAGAGAAAAGGGGGTGGACCTGGCCCCCCGAGAAAATCCAGCAGAGACACAGGGGGTTATACGTGTTTTTAGGTCGGAAAAAACTTAACCAATAAATGGTGCTACCCAATGCGCTAAATAGAAGGCATGCGCACACTGGGCTTTAGTTGCAATCTTTCCATTCTCCTCCATTGCTACTCACCTTCGCCATGGCCCTCCAACTCTCTGAGCCTTCACCCTTCACCACCAGTGCCAGGCCAGCACTGCCGGGATTCGAACCACCAATCCTGAGGATGGGAATCACCAGTGCTACCACTGCACTATCCCTCATTCATGTAACTGGGACCGGTTTACATGCTTGAGGTTGCAGGTTGTGTTCTGTTCTGTGTGGTTTCACATTAATGCTAGCGCCACCAGTGGGTAAAAGCAGACTGTTGCCATAAAGGAGGGATAGTGCAGTGGTAGCACTGGTGATTCCCATCCTCAGGATTGGTGGTTCGAATCCCGGCAGTGCTGATGGCCTGGCACTAGTGGTGAAGGGTGAAGGCTCAGAGAGGTAGAGGGTCATGGCCAAGGTGAGTAGCATTGGAGGAGAGCGGAAAGATTGCAACTAAATGTCCCAATGTAAATGTAAATTGCCCAGTGTGCGCATGCCTTCTATTTAGCTCATTGGGTAGCACCATTTATTGGTTAAGTTTTTTCCGACCTAAAAACACGTATAACCCCCTGTGTCTCTGCTGGATTTTCTCGGGGGGCCAGGTCCACCCCCTTTTCTCTCTCTCCTTGGAGACTCCTCTTCCGCTCCTCTCCTGGGACGACATCCTCACCCTCTTCGGTGCCCTCTTCAGCTTTCTGGGTCCACACAGCCTTTGCCGCCATCTCATCTGGTGGTGTGGGGAATCGAACCTTCAATCCTGAGGATGGTGACCGCTGATGCTACCGCTGCACCATCTCCTCCTCTGGCTAGGTGTGGCATTCTTCCTCCCCACATAGCCTCTTCTGGTCATTACGATAACAAGTTACAATCAAATCATTTGCATAAGGCAGAGACAAGGCTTGAACCTGCAACCCCTAGGGTTGCAAACACAGACAAACCCCCTACACCACTGTTGTGGACAACTTCTCCTTTCTCATGCCATGCCATCCAAAAACTAATCAACTAATTTCCATAAAGCAGAGGCTAGGCTTGAACTCACAACCCTATGAGTGCCAGGTACAGACTAACCCACTACTCTGCCACACTCAATGCAATAAGAGCGTCATTCTTTCATACCATGCCATACTAGGACAGAACAATATTTCATTTGCCACCACTGCTGGGATTTGAACCATCCATCCTGAGGATGGGGCTCACCAGTGCTACCACTGCACCACCCATCCTTCTGACATTTTCTTTGCTTTTACCCACATTCATGCATCTCTGGTGGCACTACCATGACTGTGAAAAACACACAGGACAAAACAACTTCAAGCCTTTGGCAGGACATGAACCTACAACCTTTAGCATGTAAACCAGCACCATTACCACTGCACCAGTTTCTTTCCCACAAAACCACCCACTTCCATTAGTCTTTAATCTATTGTTCTACTTGACACTAGCAACAAAGTGTAAAGGCAGCTTATTGAACAGGCTGGGATTTGAACTTCCAACCCAGAGGATGAGAGTCTTCAGTTCTACCACTGCACCAACTTTATCTGACACGAGATGTGAACTGATGAGCTTCAAGACAGCATGTCAGCACTGTACCTCACCACACTGAACTTAAGCAAGGCCCACACCACACATAGGGCTGCTATTAATTCAGCAGTTGGGGCGATTTGGGAAGACTGCTGCACAAACACCCACCCCACCCACACCTGTCTTTTTTTTGTTTGTTTTGTTTTGTTTTTTTTGCAGCTGCCGGGGATTGAACCGACCACACTGTCCTCACTAACTATCCTGACAAGTTCAGAGTGCTGACCCCTCAACTGAGGTGGCTAGACGACCAAGCACTTCTCTAGCACATCTTAAGGCGCTACACCGGAAGTTTACTAACATTCTACAATGTACAACTAGGCTAGCTGTTACCTGTTACACACTATAACCTAAAGATCCAGGTTAGTGACATATTTTGTATTAGATCATCTTTTATCCAGTGGTGGCAGCAGCGGCGGTGCTGGGGACGGCAGTGTTGGTGGTGGTGGCAGGGGTGGTGGTGGCAGGGGTGGTGGTGGTGGTGGTGGTGGCAGGGGTGGTGGGGACAGCAGTGTTGGTGGTGGTGGTGGTGGCAGGGGTGGTGGGGACAGCAGTGTTGATGGTGGTGGCCGGGGTGGTGGGGACAGCAGTGTTGGTGGTGGTGGTGGTGGCAGGGGTGGTGGGGACAGCAGTGTTGGTGGTGGTGGTGGTGGCAGGGGTGGTGGGGACAGCAGTGTTGGTGGTGGTGGTGGTGGCAGGGGTGGTGGGGACAGCAGTGTTGGTGGTGGTGGCCGGGGTGGTGGGGACAGGGGTGGTGGTGGCAGGGGTGGTGGGGACAGCAGTGTTGGTGGTGGTGGTGGTGGCAGGGGTGGTGGGGACAGCAGTGTTGGTGGTGGTGGTGGTGGCAGGGGTGGTGGGGACAGCAGTGTTGGTGGTGGTGGGGACAGGGGTGGTGGGGACAGCAGTGTTGGTGGTGGTGGGGACAGGGGTGGTGGGGACAGCAGTGTTGATGGTGGTGGCAGGGGTGGTGGGAGTGTTGGTGGCAGCGGCGGGTGGCAGTGGCTGGTGGCTGCATCTCGCTGACCGGCGTTTAACCCACATTGGCCTCCAGGGGCTGCTCAGGATATATGCTTACACCTGTTGGCCCACTTATCTGATGGGCCAAACCCACCGTGCAGAAGGGCTGTGCTCTATTGGTGGACAGAGAGAGAGAGAGAGAGAGAGAGACAGAGAGAGAGAGAGACAGAGAGAGAGAGAGGGAGAGAGAGACAGAGAGAGAGAGACAGAGAGAGAGAGAGGGAGAGAGAGACAGAGAGAGAGACAGAGACAGAGAGAGGGAGAGAGAGAGAGAGAGAGAGAGACCACAGTTTTGTGCATTACTTGTATTGTATATGTGTTGTGTCTGTGTGTGTTTGTGAAATTGTGTGTATATTACAATGTGTTTGTAGAGTGCACCTGTGTGTGTATGTGTCTAGCCATATGGGAGTGTGTGTGTTTAAGCGTGTCTGTGTGTGTGGGTGTTTGAAATCGTGTGCATATCACGATGTGTTTGTAGAGTGTACCTGTGTGTGTGTCTAGCCATATGGGAGTGTGTGTTTTATAAGTCTGCAGACATACTGTATGTATTACACTTTATTTATGGCTCTGATCAGACAAGCAGCATTGAGTGCTATGCAGCTCTGTGCTATAAGAAGAGCCATACAGTATGTCAGTCTGATGCCACAGTCACGACAAGGACACATGGCGCACTATCTGAAGTATGGCGAGCATTCAGATCACCACTGCACCATGCACACGGTAGCTGCTTTATCACACGCAGGTGTGTGTGTGTGTGTGTGTGTGTGTGTGTGTGTGTGTGTGTCGGGGAGGGGGGGCTGTGAGTAAGTAGGCGCGTGTTTGAATATGCGTAGTTGTGTGTGGGTGTAGTCACCATTCATCTACTTCTTTTTGTCTGTTTGTGTGTGTGCCAGTGTGTGTGTGTGTGTGTGTGTGTGAGCACAAGTGTGCGTGTATTTCTGCAGATGTGTGTGTGTGTGTGTGTGCGCGCAAGTGTGTCTGTATGACTGCAGATGTCTGTGTGTGTGTGTGTGTGTGTGCGTGTGTGTGTAGACGGTGCACTGGTGGGTGGATGAGGATGATGGAGTGGTTGTTTAAAAGCCTGGAGATATTTGTCATGTTCTCAGGAGGGGAGAGAGGCAAACTGCACACACACAAACACACACACACAGGTTTGTGCGATAGGCTTAGGCTCAATAAAATGCCACTGACCACAACCCTTCTGGAAACGTTGATTTATGAATCTAATTCACGTGTCACCCTATTCATCTGAAGTTAATTATTATCATTAGCCATCTTTTCCCCCTCTTCTTTGTTATAAGGCCAATTTATCAATTTTCTCAATCCATAATTAAATTTGACACGGAGACTCCATTACACTAACATAGCACACACTCTCACACACTCACATATGCATGCTCTGTCTCTCTCTCTCTCTCTCTCTCTGTCCATCTCTTCCTCTTTCTCTCTGTCTCTGCCTCTGTCTCATTCCCACATACACAAAAAGACAACCATGCACACACACAGACACACACACACACACCCACACAGACACCAACTCAAATCCTCATCTTGTAATGGTGTCAGATCCCATGTTGTAATTAGTAAGGTCACACCCTCACACCCTTTCACCTATCCTGGTGGGGATAAGTGCTTTGTGGCTGCCCCTCCCCTCCCCACCCCTACCCACTCCCCCAGGTCCTAACCTGTTTGGCATTTACACCCCCCACCCCAACACACACACACACATGCATCAAACAATCTCACCTACTCCCTTACCCCTCCCCTCGGATCGATAGAGCACCATGATGAATGTAGCGGGCGAATCATGAGCAGCCGTGTCAATGGGAATCAATAAAAACAATATCCATCTCCATTCACAGCTTCTCTGCACATTTGTTTCTCCTTCAGCAGCACAGGAGCTTTTTTATCAAAATGCCATTACGGGGACGAAAGACGAGAGAGCGGGGAAATGCAGACAGAGAAAGAGAGAGAGGGAGGCAGGGACGGAGAGAGAGAGGGGGAGGCAGGGAGGGAGAGAGGGAGAGAAAGAGGACAAGACAAAGAGACTGAGGCCGAAAGAGTCGGAGAGAATAGGGGGAGATGGAGGAGAAGGAGCAGGAGGAGGAGAGGGAGAAGGGGAAAAAATGCAATTTCACCCCCTGACTCCGAAAAGCCATAGAGGGAAACAGTTTACAGATGAAAGTAATTTCATTTCATTTGTGCTCCATAAAAAAGGTGTGTGTGTGTGTGTGTGGGGGTGGTGGTGAGGCTGGGGCCGAGGCCGGGTATGGGCTGTGTTGGGGGTGGGCATGGGGGAGGGGGGGTCTCCGCTGATGTATTCCCCAAGACAAGGTGTGCAAGGGCATGCTGGCGGACTGAAATAGATTCTCCAGACTGCGAGTGGAGGTCCTTGGCCTTCTTTAAACCAACAGAGGATGAACAGAAGCGGCGGCGCCGCCATCTCATCCGCGCTCGAGTGGGGGTATCAAGGCCGATGCTATTTGGATGCCTTTTTTGTAATATCTACTCACCGCAACACAGCCGCTTTGTCGAGACAGAGGAGGAGGAGGAGGAGGAGGAAGAGAGGGGGAGGAGGAGGAATCCCCTCTCTTATTTCCCTTTCCTTCTGTTTCTCCTGGACCATGACTCACTACATGGGCCGTTTCGTTTTTTTATTTCAAAATTCTGGTTAACAATCTAACATCTGTTTCACCAAGCTACTAATGACATATCCTTAAAAAAGCCCAAGTGACCTTTTCAGAAACCTTCTGACCTTTTTTCGTTCTGCAGTGATAACCAAGATTACATTAAGTTGGAACCATGCTGTGTAGTCTTAGTAATGAGTATCTACATCATATACTGTATGTGTAAACAGCCTTCTTGTATTTAACCTGTTGTAGATGTAATGTTTTTGAAATTATGGCAGAATGTGTCACAAAATCACATTTTTAAGTTATTCCTAATATCAGTAGTTGCATTGAAACCCCACCTTTTTCTAAAACAATCCTGTGAACAAGCATAGTCTTGAGCTAGAAGCATTTTAAAATATCTCAAATCAAAAAATCAAACTTATAAATGACATTTTCTCAGTTTCCGCATTTTGTGACCATGCTCGTTTTCCCCATGGACTCACTCGTCATATAGGGAGGTGTAGTTATGTGATTTCTGCCTTAACACAGGCATGGCCATAGCTGTGGCATCTCCTTGGGCTGTAGCCACCGTGTCCAGATCCCTGCTCTCCGACTCTGGAGGGCTGAGTGGCCACAGCTGCTAGTTTGCGTAATCCTTTATCTTCTGTCCTTTTTTTTCTTTTTTCATTTAAATTAGGAGCCAAGGTTTTGTGCTTGGCTTTAAATAAAGCGGGCCGAGACTGAGAAGGCAGATGCTTCAAGGACAGTAAAACCCTGGCCACATTGCACATGCTCAGCACAACATGAGAGAGAACGAGAGATGAGAGCGATTGAGAGAGAGAAAGAGGGGGGGAGAAAGAGGGTATCTTCTGTTCCCATTGTCTCTGAAACAAGAGAACGATATCAGAAATGGAATACAGCAACGCCACAGAAAAGAGGAAAGGAAACAGAAGTCTAAACGGCTGCATTGTAGGCACTGCTTTGTGACACGGAGAAGACAAGAAATGACCTCTTGCCAGTGTCATATAATCAAAGACATGTTCTGCATTCATGCATCGTTCACACCCGTGTCATGTGCCTGTAATGACACCAGTCTGGTGTCATAGCTCTGATGGCATCTTGCTGCAGACGCGCCGGTGTAATATAGGATATCGTCCTGATGGCAGTCTTCGCTTGATGACCCTGTCTCGGATGGAATTTATTCATCATTTTCTGAACACAGAATGCATTTGGTCTATCTGTGTTATTATTTTTCCCCTATCTGTCTCTCTGTCTGCCTCTCTCTCTCTCTCTCTGTCTATCTCTCTCTTTCTCTCTCTCCCTCGCTCAGTCTCTCTCTGTCTGTCTGCCTTCCCCTGAAATCATTTTAGAAGGCCAGGCAGCACTAGCAGATATCTTTTTCTCGCGTCGCTTTGAGCAAATGAAGAACTGAACCATGACAGAAGGAATCCATTTTTATATACATGCGGTGGGAACAAAATAACTTAAACACATCAGTGATTTTTCCCCCTCCTGGCTTCACTCTCTTTTCCCCTCTCTTACTCTCCCTCTCTCTCTCTGTCTCTCTCTCCTTCTCTGTCCCTCCATGTTAAAAAGTGACACAGAGAGCGCCTGACCTGCTATTATCTGTGTACAGCAGAGGCCAGCTTTTCACCCCCATGGCCGCTGGTGGCGGCTTCACAGGAATTTAACACGGCACCGCCAGCCTCAGATCATTACTATTCCCGCCAGATTTCTGGGCTAATCTTTTTCTCTTCACCCACTAATACAATTAAGGTGCACTGAGTGGCGACTGAAAGCCAATTTACCGTCACACAGATCAATTTCTCTCCCCTCACCCCCATGACAGGAATGCCCCCTCCTCCCCAACCCCCAGCAACCCCGCAGGGCCCCTAGGAAAAGAATGAAGTAGAGAGGTGTAGGGTCGAATGAAGGATTGTGAGCCTGAGTGTGAGTGTGAGTGAGGGACTCTGCTGAGCCTGGGTGTCAGGAGAGTTTTTCCCCCTGTTTGTTTATTTATTTGTTGGTATGTTTACTTGTTTGTTTGTTTGTAGAGAAGGATGATGTATGTATTTCCACTGAGCAGCAGGCAGTATTGAGCTAAGCCCATGCCACGGGGCGTTCCTCTGAATGACCACACAGCACACACACACACACAGAAGTGTGCAGCCTGAGTCCATAAGGATCAGAGAGCCGTGCGAAAGCCGCTTTGTTTGGGGGGGTTCAGGGGTTTGGGGGAGATAGTCAGAAAGCACAGCCACATACAAAAGCGTGGATTGAGGCCGTGCTGAGTTGAATGGAACCTCGTTCTGGGTCTCGCTCGCACTCTTGTCCCCCCGCACGAGCCCTAAATGAATGCTGCATCTAGGGTGGGTGGCGAATTGGATTAGCGGTCGGCAGAGAATCACACGCCTCGGTCAGTCTGTCAGGGCTTTTGCAGGGTGAGGGCCTGGACTGACAAACGATCCCTGTGCACAGCAGTGTGTGTGTGTGTGTGCTCCGTGTGTATGTATGTGCCTTTGTGTGTGTGTGTGCAAGTGTGCGTGCTAGCAGTGTTGGTGGCCCTGGCAAGGGAGTGACAGGGATTTATCCTTGTGTGAGTGTTTGTGTGTGTGTGTGTGTGTGATGACTGTGGTCATGGCAGGCACTAATGTGGCATATTTATGGGGGCAGCGCTGCCCATAACGTAACCTCAATGGGAAGGGGTGCAGAGGAACAGATACTGACACCCCGTGGTTTTACATCCTCCAGTAGAGGCCTACTGCAGCACTTTATCCTCCAGTAGAGGCCTACTGCAGTACCGGCCTACTGCAGCGCTTTATCCTCCAGTAGAGGCCTACTGCAGCGCTTCATCCTCCAGTAGAGGCCTACTGCTGCGCTTCATCCTCCAGTAGAGGCCTACTGCAGCGCTTCATCCACCAGTAGAGGCCTACTGCTGCGCTTCATCCTCCAGTAGAGGCCTACTGCAGCGCTTCATCCTCCAGTAGAGGCCTACTGCAGTACCGGCCTACTGCAGCGCTTTATCCTCCAGTAGAGGCCTACTGCTGCACTTCATCCTCCAGTAGAGGCCTACTGCAGCTCTTTATCCTCCAGTAGAGGCCTACTGCAGCGCTTCATCCTCCAGTAGAGGCCTACTGCAGCGCTTCATCCACCAGTAGAGGCCTACTGCTGCGCTTCATCCTCCAGTAGAGGCCTACTGCAGCGCTTCATCCTCCAGTAGAGGCCTACTGCAGCGCTTTATCCTCCAGTAGAGGCCTACTGCAGCGAGGTTTGCAGAAGGTTAGAGAGAAAAAACAATACAACAAATGGTGGCCATTATATTTTGTTTTATTGTGTGTGTGTGAGAGAGAGAGAGAGAGTGTGTGTGTGTGTGTGTGTGAGAGAGAGAGAGAGAGAGAGTGTGTGTGCGTGTGTGTGTTTGTGTGTGCGTGTGTGTGTGTGTGTGTGTGTGTCTATTTATGTTTGTGTGACTGTGTGCTTGTGTGTTAGCTGTTCTGTCTTCTTGTACCTCAACTAAACTACCCTGTACTGACAGTGGTGTGAGAATATTCCAGAAGGCGAGATAGCCACAACGATGGAGTGTGTGGGTGGCGAGGTAGAAAGAGAGAAAAAAGGAGAGAGGAGAAGGGAAGAGGAGCTTCCATCTATAAGTACCTGAGAGCTGCTGCCACATCTGTGGCGCAAACGCGTCAATAAATCTCCACACTAATGCAGAGCCCGAATCTGCTCTGCTCTTTAATATTAATGCTAACACGGCCTGCTGCGCTGGAGGTGAGTGCTCTCTGCTGCGATGGACCTGTGCTGTGCTAAGCAGAGCTTCATGGGGGCGGGGGTGGGAGTGGAGGGGGGGGTGGGTGCTGGGGCTCAGCGTGGGCAGGGGGGTGCGTAGGGTGGGGTGGGCAGGGGGGGTGGTTCATGACTGTAGGCTGTGTGCTCATGCCCATACACAAGATAGCCAGTAGCGAGCTAGTTGAAAAAACATTGGTACACTAACCATCTTAACATTTTAACAGTCTTGCAGCATTCAAATGGTCACAGAGGTGGCGGGGAAAAAAAGTTTTCTGAGCAAGCGGATGGTGTGCAAAAAAAATAAACCTCCCTCTCGACTGGCCGTTCATAGCGAGGCAATTACAGCTGTCCATCTCAGGGCCGCCGACACGCTAGCGCTGTGGCCTAGCAGGGCTATGTTCCCCTCCTAGTGCTGTGGCCTTGCAGGGCTATTTTCCCCTCCTTTGAAAGCGGGCTCTGCAGTGGCCTCTTTAACACCTCTTGATGGCCAGGAGTGATTGAAGGCTGTGGTGTGGAGTGCTTTATGTAATGTGAGCATTAAATAAAACAGCAAAGCGCACAAAAGGTTGAGGATCCAGCAAGTGGCTTGGTGTGAAGTTGTGCAGAGATAACAATGCCTTCCTCTTCTTCTTCTTCTTCTTCTTCTTCTTCTGCTTCCTTTGCTCTCTGCACCTCCTTTTTTAGATTTTAGGATGTCAGCAGTGTCTGTGCTGAAAGGAGCCCTCAGTATTCTCCCCTTTACCTGTCTACCACTACCCACATGTGAAACAATGTTCTAATAAGCTATCACTAGCAACTGGGTTTTACTGTAGCATTAGCACCAGCACAGTACAGATGCGTTATGTACATACACAAACTAGCACATATAGCAGGAGGGCAGTCTCTCGTTTTCGTGGACATAGCAGCAACATTGTAGGTGATGGATTACAGTCTACTGTGTGCATACATGCAGAAATGTTGGATGTTGTCCAGCAACCATAACACAACTTGTGTGTCTCGCAGAGAGGGATATTAGAATAGGTTGTGAGAAAGGTCGCACAGTTATCCATTGGATAAGCCTAGGTTATCATTATCACAGTTATGTATTGGAAAAGCCTAGGTTATCACAGTTATGTATTGGAAAAGCCTAGCCAATATGTCCTACAGTTGTTGATGACCTTAATGACGTTTAGTGATTACTTCCCATGAGGCCTTTTGTGTTCGTGTTTTTGTATAGCAGTTGTCATAGCATTCCTTTGCACCTTTTTTTTGCTGAATGTAAATTGGGCCATTTCCTATATATCAAGTGTCTGTGCAGGGCAGGTGCCTGTGCATGGCAGGTGTCTGTCTGTGCAGGGAAAGTGTCTGTCTGTGCAGGGCAGGTGTGGAGTCATTTTGTTTTGTTTTTCCCCGAGAGTGACGGCATTGTTTGGAGTGTATCAAGGACAAAGACTGTGTAAATCTCCTATTTGCATAGCTTCACAGAGCCACGGCATCCCATTAGAATCGCTGATCGCAAATGTCACCAGTAGCCAGACGGACAACCGCCCCTTAGTCCCTCCTTCTCCCTGGGTTGATTTTTCCTCTGCCCAGACATATGCATCAGGACCCGTTGTCTTTCGCGGTGATGAGCGCCGTGTTTGGTCTTGCATGAGTGAGTCTGTCGAGAGGTTTTTTTTCCTTTTTCTCCTCTCTTTCCTCCTGGGACGACCGACACAAGCCTTCACAGAATTCAAACATGGCAGTTGCCAGGAGGGATCGGGACAGGTCTGGCCTGAGCTGCATGCAAATGCCAGTGGAAGCTTCTGGGACCCCGAGGCAGTTAGCCTGTCCTGCAGTCCTAGCCTTCACTGCATACACACCCACACAAATGCACACACACACGCACGCACACACACACGCACGCACACACACGCACACAAAAGACACTCACACACACTCAAACACCACACACAGACATACCAGACACACACACACTTGCACACACACACAAGACACTCCCACACACTCAGACACCACACACTGACACACACACACACCTACACACACACACACTTACAAACACACAATGACACACACAAACACACACACACACATACAGTCAGTATCTGTCCACTGTGTATGGGTTAACTTTGCAGCTTCATTTTTTAAAAAACGTGGGCTGGTTGAATTATACATGTGCGGGGAGCGGGGGCATCGCGGAGCTTTCGTAGCAGGAAAAGGAAAGGAGTGAGAAAGAAAGACAGAAAGAAGCTTTGTGGAACAGGCATCTACAAGGACATGCAGTGCGATGTGAATTATTTTTAATATTATTCTCTGTAAGTGTGGCCCTTGGGCCGCTAGCTAGCAGGCACTGCTTGCTTGGCGTATTTTTTCCCCGTTATTTTTTTTCGGATGGAGCTAGGAGCGTTTTTCCTGAGCTTGTCAGGGGAGAGTGCCACATCTTTTTTATCCACACAGTCCCCGTGTCCCCCTAGACTGCACTGTGCACGGATACTATTGAGCAGTGTAGAGTCTTATTAAATTCCCAAGCACTTTACTATTCATCTCTCTCTCTGTCTCTCTCTCTCGTTTTATCTGTCACTCGCTCCTCCTTTCCTGCGGTCCTTCCCCTGTTCCGACTCCCCCATCATGAAAGAGAAATCTAGGGGAAATGTACACCGGGAGACTGTTATGCTCCTGAAGTACTGCGGTACTTGCTCTGTTTTACTATAATTCATGGGGCTTTTTGCGTGTGTGTGCGTGTGTGTGTGTGTGTGTGTGTGCAGCTGCATTTCTTATAAAAACATTATGTGTTTTCCAGCCCTTATGGGAGTACAAGCAAAAACAGTTTCATAGAGCAAATATCTTTTTACTTTACAACAACACAAAACATCACGCTGTAAATAAATCCACACTCTGTTTCCCTGTTCCCTCCATCCTGCACAGTCAGCCATGCGCCCACACAGGAGGGGTTAGGGGTGACGCTGTCCATCTTCATGCCACTTGGCATTAACCTCCTAAACGAGGACACACAATCTGCATTCTTGTGCCTTTGCCCAAACCTTTCCAAAGGCAACTCCCCACCCACACACACTGTCTCTCTCTCACACACACACACACACAGGCACAGTACACGGGCACACACACACATACAGACAGACACACACACACACCCCTCTCTTTTCCTCTCCTGTCATGGGAGTTGACAGAGTGCCGTGGGCAGAACACCCCCAGAGTCGTGTGCTCCTGCGCATTCATCAGCCTTGATTGGGGCATTTGCTGTTATTTATTATGGTGTGTGTTTGTGTGAGTGTATGTGTGTGTGTGTGTATCTTTGTGTGTGTGTGTGTGTGTAGTGCTTTGGGGGGGTGGACTTGCGAGGCAAGATTTACATACGACCTTGCACAACACGCTATTGTTTGAGAGAGAACTTGTGGCTCGCAGCGCTCTCCTTCCCTCTGCACTGCTAGACGTGCCTGCATCCGTGTCTGCATCCGTCCAGTGGGGAAAGGACTTTGCGCTGCACTTTGTGGCGTGCTGTGTTTGGGGAAGGACAGTGCCAAGGATCCTGCAGCCTGACTGCATCAGCAGGCACACTGTAAACATCTCACAATCACAGCCTGGGGTCGGTCCAGACTCCTGCAGCGCACCCCTTCACTACAATGTGCATCAGCAGTACGTGCTGACTGGCTACACAGTTCAGGTAGTGCTGAACAAGTCAATGTTGTGGATTTGCCCATGTATGTAAATATGGACTCGCCTCTGTGGGTTACATGTGTACATGTGTCTTTCTTTCTTTCTTTCTTTCTTTCTTTCTTTCTTTCTGTATTGTTACAGCGACCTCGCCTTTCAGGTGTCTTTTCTCTGTCTCTTTTTCTCTCTTCGTATCTCTCTCTCTCTCTCTCTCTCTCTCTCTCTCTCTCTGTGTGTATCTTTCTCTCTCTCTCTCTCTCTCTCTCTCTCTCTGTCTCCCTCTCTTTCTTCTCCCCCAGTCTGAATGCTTGCGTCAACATGAGTGAGTCATACATAGTCCAGTTCAGGCTGTCACAGCCACCCTCCCACCCGCCGTTGTTGCTCTGGAGTCTCTGTGTGATGTCTGTAGCCACACAAGGGCTTTTGGTGTGTCTCTCTCCCACTGTCACACACATGCACACACACACACACACACACACACACAGACACTCACACACACACACACAGACACGCGCGCACGCACACACACACACACACACACACACACACACACACACACACACACACACACACACACACACACACACACACACCATCATCACCATTAAGCTGTGCAGGAGAACAGCACACAGGCAGTGGGGCGCTCTAATGTCATGAAAGTTTCATGGCCGAAAGTATCCCGTCGGCCCTGAATATTTAACCACACGGTGGAGCAGGACCTCCAGCTGAACACCGCCATCCATACACATAGACGCCCACACACATACAGACACACACACACATGCACACAAACACACACACTCACACACTTCTCCTTATCTTCACGCTGTGTGAGTGAGCCTTCATTCCACAGCACACCTCTCGTTTTGTGCTCCTCTTGTCTCTTGTCATTGTCTGCCCAGATCTGTCTATTTCACTTTCTTTGCTGTCGTTTGGACTTTATTTATTTATTTACTTGCCTTTGTTTATCTCTGGTACATCTCTCGCTCGCCCCACATTTCATTTCCTGCCCGCAAGCGTCTCCGTTGTCCTCGCCGCGCGTTTGAAACGCACCACCTGTCTGATGCTGCTCTGGGACTGGAAATCAACATGGCGGCTCTCCCGCTTCGCTCAGAGCCCCAATCATTCTCATTAAGCCCATGATTACAGGCCTGTGCAGAACATATTCTTCTCTCTTTTCAAAGGCCACTCTCTCTCTTCTTTTTCTTCTTCTTGATCTTTTTTTCTGCAGTTCTGTCGTCTCTTTTCTCCTTCCTTCTCCTCCTATGTACCAGCTGTCCTCCCGTCCCTCCCTCTCTGCCTCCCTCTCTCCCTCTCTGCCTCACACCCAATCTATCTCTCCTACCCCCCTCTCACTGGAGCTGATTGATATTTAGAAACATCCGTGGGACACGAGGAGGTAAAAGGAGCCTGGGTGCTGATGAAAGACTCATCAGTGAATCGGATCAATGTGAATAAATAGTTCCCACAAGCCATCAGCACAGAAACCGAGGAAGCGCCGCAGAGCAGGGAGGTGAGAGGGTAAAAAATCAATCTGGCCTGAAGCTTCATAGAAAAACAAGAGAGAGTGTGAGAGAGAGAGAGGGAGAGAGAGAGAGAGAGAGAGAGAGAGAGAGAGAGAGGGAGAGAGAGAGGGAGAGAGAGAGAGGGAGAGAGAGAGAAAGGGAGAGAGAGAGAGAAAGAGAGAGAGATAGAGAAAGGGAGAGAGAGAAAGGGAGAGAGAGAGAAAGAGAGAGAGAGAGAGAAAGGGAGCGAGAGAGAGAAAGGGAGAGAGAGAGAGAAAGAAAGAGGGTCAGTGTCAGTGAAAAAGAGAAAAGAAAACACAGGTATGTTAAACTGCCAGACACACTCAGCGAAAGACCACATTCTTCAGCTGTATTGGAAAAAGCACATACTGCCATGGCAACAGCGTGAACCTCACCTGAGGTAACATACGCAAAATGATGTACGTGCTCTCTCCGTTTTTAGGTTGGTGAAGGTTACATAGCTTGAGTTTGGTGTTACCGGCGGTGTAATTAAATCCCACAAGAGGTCTACATCTGTAATCTATTCTAATTACGGCCTCTAATGAGAAAGTTAATGAAGGAAACCGTCTACCTGTTTTTAAAAAAAAGAGGCGGCTGCCCCAGTAATCCACAGCCCAGGCCTGTGGCCCTCGCTGCAGCACTTGCCTTCTGTGCCGCTCTGTGCTGCTGGGGCTGGGGTGGGGGTGGGGTGGAGGTGGGGGTGGGTGGGGTGGGTATGGGTGGGGTGGAGGTGGGTGGAGGTGGGGTGGGGGTGGGGGCTGGGGTGGGGTGGAGGTGGGTGGAGGTGGGGACCTCTAATTGGATCATTTTGTTGGAGTGGAATGCAGGAGGAGGAGGAGGGTGTGTGTGTGGGCGTAGGGGTTGTGTGGGAGGCGGAGGAGGTGGAGGAGGGTGTGTGTGTGTGTGTGTGTGTGGGCGTAGGGGTTGTGTGGGAGGCGGAGGAGGTGGAGGAGGGTGTGTGTGTGTGTGTGTGTGTGTGTGGGCGTAAAGGTTGTGTGGGAGGGATGCTGGGTGTGTGCTCACACCTCACCTCACCTCAGGCTTGGAGAGAGCGAGAGAGAGAGAGAGAGAGCGCGAGAGAGAGCGAGAGAGAGAGCGTGAGAGAGAGCGTGAGAGAGAGCGTGGTGGAAAAAAGGGGAGAGTAGAGGGAGGGAGGGAGAGAGAGAGGGAGGGAGGGCGGGAGAGGGAGAGAGGGATGGAGGGCAGGAGAGGTAGAGGGAGAGAGGGAGAAGAAAGTGCATTGAGTAAAGAATGTTCTCACTGGTTGGTGCTCATTCAGGGTGACAAATCGAGCCCTGCTTCTTTAAATAGCGCATGCTGCTTCTTTCTCCACCCCACATCTCTCTTTCTCTCCCTCTCTCTTTATCTCTCTCTCTTTTTCTCTCTCTTTCTCTCTCTGACTGCCTAAATTCAATGGCCTAAAGCTGGGATTTTCTGGAATCTCTCTCTCTCTCTCTCTCTCTCTCTCGCCTTGCACTTTCTGCCTGTTTGTTCGGTGGACAACCAAAAATGTACCCTGATAAATGTTTAAAGAAGGAAGCATCTCCAAGTCTGTGCTGTACTCCTGCTTATGGTTATAATGGGTCTGAGAGAGAGAAAGAGAGAGGTAGAGCAGGGGTGAAAGAGAAACACACACACACACACACACACACACACACACACACAATTGCATTGATGTGTTGTAGCATAGAAGGCTTTTCCTGTTGTGCAGAATGGCTCTGACTTTTAATTTCATTTTACATGCAATGCCTTTCAAGACGGTGAGAAGTGTTTTTAGCCTGCACAAACAAATTGTTTCCACTCCACACGCG
The DNA here is from genome assembly GCA_027475355.1 of Coilia nasus. Lineage (NCBI taxonomy): Eukaryota > Metazoa > Chordata > Actinopteri > Clupeiformes > Engraulidae > Coilia > Coilia nasus. The sequence continues at coordinate 1,026,439 of CM050200.1, forward strand.
TACATGCATACACTCAAAAGTGCATACAGTACACACGCAAACACACACACACACACACACACACACACACACACACACACACACACACACACACACACACACACGTTAGCCCTCAGATTCACAGGCAGACTAATTCAGAGCACACCACTGAACTGTCGTTCAGTGCACACGCAAACACACACACACACACATTAAGACTTCGACTCACAGTCGATGTAGTCTGCTATGATTCTGTGGTGGCACTGGGGTTCTTGCTGAGAAAGTAGTTGTATGACACTGTCCCTTACAGTCACAGAGTTCAGGGTATTTAGCCATTTGGCCTGATTTAGGCCTCGGCTTCTGGGACGCTACCGCGGAAACCCCCCTTCAAAATAGCACAGCGCTGCCAAACCTGTGACCCCTACGCTCAATCTGTACAAATCATCACTGATTTTAATTAAGATGGAACTGTCATGTATTTATACAGCTTGACCTATTTTACAAATTATATTATGACCTATTTTGTGGAATAGTTACATGTCTGCTTTTCAGCAAGCAGTAAAAAGGTTAGAAGGCGTAGACGGCTCCAGAAATGGCTGCTCTGAGATGACGTGTGGCGGCTGAGGCAGTGTTTACGCGAGGATCATGGGACACTCCACATAAATTGATTCAATTCTTTCATCAGGGAACATAATGCATTTGTACAGAGTTAGCCTACCTCCACATCACTTATAAAAGGGACCTGTGCTGGTAAATAGCATTTCTTATTTGTGCCGTTTAATTACAATGTGTCGTTGAGGCTTACCTTGGTAGAACACCCCCACCCCACCCCAGCCCACCTCATCCCATCTTTCACAAAAAAGAGAAAAGTTCACAAAGCACAACTTTTACTTCATGCACAAGGGCCTTCTTTGTCTGAGGAGCTTAAAAAAAAAATAGCCAAAAAACGGTGTGTGGTGATGATTAAGGTCTCCGAGGATGCCCTCAATTTTTCCCCTCTCCTAATTACAAAATGGCATCAGCCAAAGTTTTCTTGTTTTTTTTATTTTTTGCAGAGGGGTTTTATTTTTTGTGAGAGAGAGGCAAGGCGGAAAAGTCAAGGCAAAGCCGCTTTTGGAGGTCTTGTTACTAAAGCTGATATTCACGGCCACCTCACAGGCTGTGCAGTGCCTAAACAAACGTTCTCCTGACTTTGGTTGGGCTCATAGTCAGCCAGGAGAGACAGTGAGAGGAGAGAGGGCTAACAGGGAAAGCGACAGTACTCTCTGCTCTCTACTAAATAGTTTTCGTCTTCGGTCACCCTACAGGTTGGAAGCGGAATTGTCTGTCATTCCAACTACAGCGAGACAGCCCGCTCCTCCAAACTTACTTAGTGCAGTTGTAGCCCATGGAGGACAGCAAAGCAAATTCAGAAGAGCCTTTCACCCAATTACAAGTTGATGAATCACTGAAACGATTTTGTAAACATTATTTTAAGGTTGAAAAAAACTACTTAGTGTTTCTTTAATCCTGGCAAAAAACCTGCATAATTTGTATGGAAGCTTCACATCAGTATTTTTCCCTGCGCTAAAGGGCAGGAGCTTTGGCAGCGCCAGTCCATCGGTCTTCCCCCACTTGTACTCCACCTCCACTCCACTCCAAACACCACCTCCTCACCTCCTCACCTCCTCACCCCCACCCTCTCTCCTCAAAAAAGAGTGCCCTCCACAAGGTCAGCATCATTAGCCTGGCGTGGGTGCAGGGCGAGTTAGGAGTTATTGAGCTGCGGTGACTCTCAGCCCCAGCCCCAGCCTCGTCCGCATCCGCGTCCTCGTCCTCTCTTTGCCATTAGGTGGAGAGGATGGCTACGGCGCATCATCACAAATGGGACTGACTGATGTTCCATGCGTTTTTAATAAACCCCCCCCCCATCCCCAAAGAAAAAAACGAGTCGCTTAGCTTCATAGGCCGGTGATGGTCTGGTAAGCGTAATGGGATGACTGTAGCCATTTGAAGTCCTTCTGAGATTGCATGGCTTCTCACGCAGCACTGGCATCACAGGGACGGATGGGGTGTTAGCAGGAGCCTGTTGGTTGGCGCGTTTGTCATATCTTTTGTCCTCTTCCTGTGTGTGTGGAGCGTGGGGTGGGGAGGGGGGTGGGGTAGGGCTCTGTGAGGATTGCTTTCTCAGTAATGACCACACATGTAGTGTCAGCACCTGGGAAAGGAAGGAGTAGTTGAAGGGACGCAGGCAGCCATTCAAGTGCCCCCTTTTCTTTTACTGTATTATCTATCTCTCTTTCTCTTTTTCTTTCTTTCTCTCTCTATCTCTCTTTCTCTCTCTCTCTCTTGCTTTCTCTTTCGGTTTCTCTCTCTCTCGCTGTCTGTCTATCTTGTGTGTGCAGCCATCTGCTCGAGGAAATAAAGCATAAATGAATTTCCAGCTCAGGTTGACATTCCCTGATTCTCCACACATGTTGTGCCCCTCAGGTTGACATTCCCTGATTCTCCACACATGTTGTGCACTTCAAAGCCTCACAATCACCTTTCGTATGCGGTTTTATGCTCAGATATCATTATTTAGATCCTCTCCTCTTCTTTTTCTCTTTCCTTCTGTCAGTACAGTTTGCCATCCTTTCCTCCGCTGTTCCCCATAGTAAAGTGGAACAGAGCTCAAACACCAGCAGGTTTTTTGGGGCCGGATTTAATTGAAATTGTATTTTGACAAACAAGCATTTAATGGTGTAAAATAGGCCATTGTGCGAGTGCGTCTGGAAGCCAGCGATAAGGGCAGCGGGGCAGGAGCTACGGGTCTCCCCATAAAGGCCAGCAGAGAATTTAGAGGAATAGCAACCCGCCGGAAAAAAACACACACACTTACACACACAGCACAGAACAGCACACACACACACACTCTCTCACACACAGTTTAACCCATTTCTTACTCGCTCTATGACTCGTTCTATACCTCGGTTCACAAACCTAGCTGAAGCCCTACCATTTTCTGCACACTCAACTATCTATTGTTTGCCTGTCTATCTGTCTGTCTGTCTGTCTGTCTGTCTGCCTGTCTGTCTCTCTGTTTGTCTGTCCAGCCTCCCATAATGCATCTTGCCTGTGTTGCCCGCTGTCCAAATGTGGTCTGTTTATCCTCCGTGGAGGAAGAGCTGTGCATGATGTTTTTTGTCATGGTGTGACCAGCAGTTACCTTGTGCGTTCTTGCAGAGCGATGGCGGTTTCTCGCTGCATCCATAATCCACATCTCTCTTCAGTGGGCAGAGGAAGGTGCCCAGCTTAAAGCCTAAATGGGGGAAAAGGAGGGAAAGGGGAGTAAAAAAGCCAACAGCAGTGAATTAGATTGTCAGTCAAGAGCTAGAGGGAGCAGGGTTCACGCAGCAGCCCTGAAGAGGGGAAAAAGAAAGCGGCAAACTTGGCAAGCGCATTTTCAGACTGGACCAGACGATCTAGTGCTGACGTAACCAAAGGTAGATGACACATCGGTCCTGGGAGCTCAGCAGCGCTGTGTGCATAAAGGTAGAAACATTAGCTTCTGCTATCTGCAGCGCAATCACCAGCACACACACATGGCAAAGACAGATAAGAATTTGTCAGCAATGAAAAAACATTTCTCTGCTTCCGATTAGGGTGCTGCTCCTCACAGTGCCATACGGTTGCATCTGCACCCTGCAAACAACTCCCCAACCCCCATCACCTACATACAAACACACACGCACACGCACACGCACACACACACACCTCCCCAACCCTACTCGCCCTCCCCAAGATGTCTGACACTGAGTCTTAGACCTTCATTTCTGCTCGTCTTCCTCTGATGGCAGCTATCAGATACACACTTCCTGCCCACTCACACTTCCTGCCTCTAGTTCTCACAGCTCCAGCATGTGTGTGTGTGTGTGTGTGTGCGTGTGTGTGTGTGCGTGTGTGAGTCATCTGTGTGTCGAGGTGCAAGGCTAGATTCTGTATTTATGGAACCTCTTTTCTGTGATGACTTCTGATGAGAGAGAGAAAGAGAAGGGTAAGTGAAAGAGGGAGAGAGAGAGAGAGAGAGAGAAAGAGAGAGAGAGAGAGATAAGTAGAGAAGTGAGAGAGTCACATTAGGTAATTGGCAGTGAGATTGTCACTGGAATGAAATTATGCTAGTTAATCTCTGCTCAATTAATCAGCATTGGAGTACTCTTACTGTAGACTAATTATTTCACACTGTGTCAGGCTTAGGCCTTAAGAGAGAGACAGGGAGAGGGAGAGGAAGAGAGAGAGAGAGAGAGAGAGAGAGAGAGAGAGAGAGAGAGAGAGAGAGAGAGAGAGGGAGAGATGTACCATATATATCTACTTTTCACACCCTAAACAGGCTTAACACTGACAGACACTCTTAAAGGATCTTCGCCTACTGTAGCTGAGGAGATCTGTGGGGTTAGAACTGCAGTGCTGTGTTTTGTATTTATTTATTTATTTATTTATTTATTTATTTATTTATTTATTTATTTATGTATTTATGTATTTATTTATTTATTTGTTATTTATTTATTATGGGAAGCAATCTGTTTCTCACCTCACCTCTCATCTACTGAATTACAACTAAAGGACACTGAGAAACTAAGAGAGAGTCGAGAGAGAGAATAAGATAGAGAGAGATAGAAAGACAGAGAGAGAGAGAGAGAGAGGAAGCCATCTAGCCAATATTTTTGACATGTTCTGACAAAAAGGCCCCCCCAAAAAAAGCTTTGAGTGTGGAGTTGAGGGGGGCGGGAGGGGGTGTCAGGGTAACCAGGTGCAACGCTCTCTACATGCTCTTGGCTCCACCTGCCCCTCCCTCCCCCTCTCTTACCCACACCACCTCCTGAAAAACACATTTCTTTACACACACACACACACACACAGACCAGCAGACTTGTAACAAAGCAGCCCGTTGGCCATGTCTGATGCAGGGAGCGTAAAGAAGAGCGAGTGGGGTGCGAGCGAGTGGGGTGCGTGTCCGCGTCGTTGTGTAGCGACACTCGGCTGTCACGGCTCACTGAAGCGGCAAGCAGCAGCAGCAGCAGCAGCAGCCCTCGTAGCATGCAGGCACGCAGGAGCATACGCAGCTGGCCTGAATGCTCAAGCAATCCAGGTCAAGCAGCTTCAAATTCAACCAGTCAACTCACCCCCAACACCCACAACAGCGCCACAACCACCCCCAACACCCACACCAGCGCCGCAACCACCCCCAACACCCACACCAGCACCGCAACCACCCCCAACACCGTCCTGACACCCACTGACACACTTTTCTCCATCACATGCCCTCCATACCCCTGAACCCAAAATGCTAATAGGGCTAGCAAGTCACCAAGCAAACATGTGCAGAATGCTAATGCAGTTAGCATTCCTAGCCAGCAGTAGCAGATAGTAATGCAGCGGTAGTAATGTTTTAGTTTGAGTAGCTTCAAGCAGCTCCAGTGTACAGTACATCTAGCAGTCAGTCCCATCGAATATTTCACTATTTCACGGTGCGATTACATTCGAACGCTGCCAGGTGGCTGCCGGGTGCTGGATGGTGCTAGTGGTAGTGCTAAGTGGTAGGCCTAATGCTAAGTGGTAGCGCTAAGTGGGACCAGGTTGACATACAGGTGGTGGATGATTCTCGCAGGTAGCGGGGGTGTGACTGGGACTTATCAGAGGCAGAGGAGAGAAGAACAAGACACAAGGTTTTGGTCTTGCTTAATGAACAGAATCATTCATGTTTTTTTTTTTGTTTTTTTTAAATAAGGCCTCATAGCCTAAAGCCTGTGTGACTGTGTGTGTGTGTGTGTGTGTGTGTGAGTGATTGCTTTCCCTTTTTCTTTTATGAATTTTTCTATTCTGTGTCATTTTGAATCTTGCGGTTTCCAAAGCATCCTGTTCACATCTGCTTTGTTGTAACTCTCCCTTTTCGTTCTCCCCTGATTTTGAGGGCCAAAGCGCTTCTGTCAAGCTGGTTAGCAAGATAAATGTTATTTCTTTCGGCTCCATTTTGCGCTGTCCTCCTGACTCCGGCGCCGCGCTGTCAACACATTGTGCTTCATTCATTCTGAAATATTACAGAGACAGGACATTTTGTGTCAAAAAACTCAAGTGCAAATGAATTCCTTCTCATGACCTGACAGGGTGGCCAATTAACAGTTTTGGAATAGAATGAGGCAGCACAGGAAAAGAAAAGAAGTGAGGATGCTATTTTCTCCGTTGATAGCTTGAAAAGGGGTACATTCTGTCCTGCCATCTCCATTGGCACCAGGCAGATTTGTGGCTTAGATCTAAAACACATGGAAATTCCCTAGCTCACCCAGCACGCCACACCTAGTTTCGAGAAGTTAATGAGATTTTTCTAGGTGCATTTTTAGACTTTTAAGAGGTTGTCTGTGATATGGTTGCAGATTCGATTGAGCTAGACAAAAGAAGCTTTGAAGTGAGCAAAAGACATCACCCTCTCTGAACTCTGGAGATTCCCAAGTAGGGATGGATATCAGTGATCATGTGTGTATAAGTATGTCTCCACTTACTGCGTTCACTGCCAGGATTCAATTAAACGATAAATATATACTGTGATTATAAACTTGTGTGTCTCCTTCCTGTAGTGGGCAGCCATGTTGAAATAGGCCTGTATTTGTCCTCTCCGATGCTGGAGTGAGAGCTCTCTGTATTCTCAGCACTTTCTGTCTGTCTGAGACACACTCACACTCACTTACACACACACACACTCTCTCTCTGACACACAGACGTGTGTGTGTGTGTGCGCACATGCTGAGACTGAGCAGTGGGGTCAGGACTGTTCACTCACTCAGCGTGCCTCTGTTGGCTCTGGCTCCACTGACCAGTCTGTCTCTGTTGGGCTTGACTCCCCTGACCGGGGGAGAGGGGCCAGAGCAGGGGCGGCCTCCGTCCGCTCGCCCCCCACCAGAGAGACAGAGAGAGAGCACAGATCTCAGACCTCTACAGCAGCACAGTACTGCTACAACACTGCACCACACACATGTCTGGCCAGTCTGAGCTTCTTTACAGACTAGGGCCCTGCTAGTAAGTGTGTGTGTGTGTGTGTGTGTGTGTGTGTGTGTGTTTGTATATGTCTGTGTGGCTAAGAGAGACAAAGACCATGTGTTGAGAGACAGATGGGGTGCTTGTGTGCATGTGTGTGTGCATGTGTGTTTGTGTGTTTATGTGTTTATGTGTGTATGTGTGTTTGTGTATGTGTGTAAAGAGAAGCAGACTGTGTTTCTGTGTTTCTACTCAAAAAACATTTCTAAACACTTTTTGTAAACACACACACACACACACAGACATGAGCATTTCACTAAGCGTCTCTGTCAGTGGATTTGACGTGGACATTGTGTGGAGGCAAGCCCCCATAGCCACTGGCCCACATAGGCAGCACACAGAGTGCTCTCTCACCACTCAAGGCCAGCGGGGAGCCGTGCACCACAAAGAGCAGACTTAAAGCATCCCCATCTCACCCCATGCCATCTCCCAGCCGGGCACCACAAAGAGCAGACTTCTGCGCTGATGCAGTGAACTTGGAAGGCAGCAGTCAAAGGCCACTGTCCAGAAAGCATCCCCATCTCACCCCATGCCATCTCCCAGCCACAGCCTATGTGTAATTAACCAGCCATCTATCCACTCATCACAGACCAGGAAAAAACGGACGTACGTATGTGTGGTGGTGGTGTGTGTGTGTGTGTGTGTGTGTGGTGGGGGAGGGGTTGCTTTAAATGCAGCATGCATATAATAGGTGTTTTTTTAGCTAATTGAAAAGGAGATGGGCTGTGTTACGCGTGCGTCCCTTTGACTGCAAGACTGCTATGTGGAGTGGCAGTCTGCATGACCCACAATGCCCCAAGCCTTTATGGACACTGCTGAACACAACAGTCCCCACACTCTCCCCTCCCCTTATCACTCATACAAGGCCACTGTCACCCCCCCCTCCACTACTGGAAGGACCACTGCCCTGGGGTGCCACCGCATGGGCATGGAGAATACCTTGATGTGAAGCTTCTGAAACATTCTTCTTTTGTGTGTTGTCACGACATAGTGGGATTGACATGAACAGAACAGAGAAAGGCTACCCAAAGTAGGCTAAATCTTAGACAAGGCTGTGTTGAGTTGTTTATTATACGCCACATCAGTAGTGTGCCAGCTGCCATGCTTTAAAGGATTCTTGGCTCATCTCTTCTCGTGCTACCTCGCCGTGCAGTCATGCAGTGCACCGAACTCCGCCGTCTGCCTGAGCAGGAAGTCAATTTCATCTGCCAGACAAAGGTCAAAACGCTGGGAAGAGGCTAGTTTATGATTTGATTACGATGGTTTCATTGACTGACAGGAACTCCCCCACACAGACCTGACCACCACCACTACCACCACCACCACCACCACCTCCACTCACTGCCATTAGTCTTACTCATGTACTTCCTGTGCTGTGCATTTTCGCTTGTTCCGTAGAGTGACCTGCAAGCCCAGGCTTCTGAATGAGCCACAACACCCCCCCATCACAAAAGACACTTGACCGGACCACAAGAAAGAGAATAAAGGCGGTGCTGAAAGAGAAAGCTCTGCCCTTTCCGTGACCTTTATGGCTCACAGCGTAGCATCTGAAACGAGAGGGAATGAGAAAGGATGGCAGCAGTATAAAAATAATAAACTTGTGGGAAAAGAATGCGTTATCACTTTGGCCTATACGTGAAGGACAAAGCTTGCTTAACTTAGTAATTCTCCTGATGCCGCAAGCGAGGCAGCGGGGGGGGGGGGGGGGGGGGGGGGGGGGGGGGGGGGTCTGCATGGTGTGGCGAGCTTGTGCTAATATCCCTCAATATGTTTAGCGGCGCAATTTGCTTTGAGGTAGCAGAGTGGAAGGTCAGTGTTATTTAAGTAGGTTAAATGCCTGCGAGTCGATGGATATCCCTAAGGGAAGCGGATCGCTGCTTTTGATGCTTGAGAGGAAATAAAGTTTAAAGGGAGAGCAGGAAAAAAAAAGGTCATTCAGCCTCTGTTTCAGATTCAGCAAAGGCTCAATTCATTTTCTCGATTTTTAAACCCCGGCGCTTAAATCAATATTCCCACTTCAGTGAGAGTTAACGAGTGAGTTAGTGTATGTTTTTTTTGTAATTGTTGTTTTGCATTCATATATTTTTAACGGTTTCTCAAGGACGACATATGTGGTCAGTAACGCATAAACATTTTAAGAGTGCGGTCTAAACCAGCCATTTATTTGTCTATCCTCCTTTTTAAACTGCAGAAATGTAGCCTTTCTAAAGGAGCCCAGATGAAACGATGGCCAGGCAGTATGCTCCTGCAGTCAATGTCCTGAGGGAAAACCCATGCACACACCGAAAGACTGACACAGAACACTAGAACTCTCATTTACATATGTATTTATTTATTTTATTTTATATATTATATTATTTATATATTATAAAGAAGCAGCTGTCAGGACAAGCATCGTGAGAGGCAATAGAGAGATGAAACGTGTGTGTGTGTGTGTGTGCGTGTGTCTGTGTGTGTGTTTTGAGGGCCCCATGGGGGGTTGCTGAGAGTCTTGACAGGTCTCAGCATCTGTCTGTGAAGCCAGTCAGGGGGAATGATTGAGCCGCCGAGGCTATCGGATGAACTCTGACTCCTGAGCAAGAAGCAAGTGGAGGCCAAATGGCCGGCCTCTGGAGACTCGCAAGGCATTCTGGGAAGCCAAGTTATCCGCTCAGCCCAACACCTGTGATAGCTTAATTGGGGAGGAACAGCCCAGAGAGAGTACGGGGAAACTGCACTCAGGATGAGCATTTTGGTGGGGGTAGAAAAGGTTTATATCTGACAGATCTGATCATTGTATCTCACCTCCTACAACTGTCGACATCCATGTTGGGAAAAAAGCGAGTGGAAGAGGAGTTGATGTTTTTTATATATATGTTAGCTCAGTGGGCTCAGTGCTGGCACCCACATGCTACAAAGTCAGATATACTCTACTAATTCCAATGTGCAGTATGGTAAACCCTTGTCATTCATGTCCATATTAACATGTCTGTGTTTACCATCACATTCATATTCAGCATACATGAGCGAATAAGCAGCCCAAAGAAAGGCAGTGTTAGCTGTTAAAGTGTGGATGTTTCTCGTGTTGTATTTGTGAATAGCTACTAGAGACCTTGGTGGCTTCTACTTGCCTATACATCTCTCACATCATCACACGAGCTGCTCTATGTCTTTGTGAAATGCCTTAATGTGTGGCACAGCTTTCTGTCTGGCATTCACGTATGGTGCTGGACCTTGCAGTAGCTCCTGCCTGCCCAGTCCATAAGAAGTGATAAATCATAAAATACACATCATCCATTCTATGTCATGTATATCATATCATGTATATATTATACGTCACTACACTGAAAGACATAAGCCATCCAATCAAACAATATCAGTTGTACAGAATGGCAGCCTTGTGTGGCACTGAACAGACGGCTCTCACGAATCTCCCCTGTAGCACTGCCTCAGGACAGCACAGCTAGCATGGACAGGCTTTAGCGCTCCTGTCTGTCTCAATTGCCTCTGTTTGCTCTGCGTGATGCCCACATGAAACAGGAAACGAGAGCAGAAATAAAGGGAACATCTCTCATCCTTTCCCATACGCACCACATGCTTCAAAGAGACTCGTCTTCCCACCATCCTCACTTGCCCGTCTCGCCCCTCAACCCCCCCCCTCCCCCCCACCCCCCTAAATTTCCATCCTGTGCCCCATGAGCCTTCTCCATCAGAGCTCAACAACTCAGAGTGTTTAAAAGAAATGAAGTCCGGAGCCCTACAGAGAGGACGGGGAAGTGCTGAGGGTGCAACACTGCACTCACTAAACACGGCCACATCGAACGCGCTGAAAGGGCTGGGGCGAGAGAGAGAGAGAGACAGACAGAGACAGAGAGAGATGAAGGGGGGGGAGAAGGAGAAAGAGGGAGAGCGAGAGAGAGAGAGAGAGATTGGATTTCCTGTCAAAGCAGGAAGTGATTTTAGGAAAGTAGGGGAGAACATGGTGGTTTGCCCTGTACTTTGGGGGTGGCTATAGATGCTTTAGGGTGATCTGTTAGTGAGATCTGTTTTTTTTACTGTTTGTGTTGACATCCTGAGCCGGTCTTTCTATAGTAGGTCATGATGAGGAGGGGATGTGAATGCAAAAAGTGAGAGATCAGTGAAACACTAAAGCTGTAATCGCCTACAGAGGCTTGCTCCTGTTGAACCCTTGCTGTTAATCTAGTGAAGTGCCAAAATAGCGCTTCGTTAGCAGCCTGTGTGTGGGTGGTATGACACGCTGTTCTCAAAAGTGTGACTTTTTAGACAAATGGCACTTTGAAAGGTTTCCTTAGCGTATGTCCTTTCAGTCTGTCTGTATCTTTAATATTTTTTAACCAGTATTTTTTTTTTCTTTTTCTTTAAATTTTGTCTGTGCTCATGTGTATGTTGGAAAGCAGTGTCATGTCAAACATCTACACATTACTCGTTACTAGTTCATCATGTGTAGTCATTGCTGAAGTTTCATACTGGACAGTGTGTGATACACGTACAAACACGCACACACAAACACACTCCATCTCTTGAAGTAGTTTACACATTGCAAAGAAACAATACCACTGTCAGTCATATCACAAAGCAGTGATTCCTATTCTATTCTTTCTTTGCAGGAGAAAAAGAACATTAAAAGTAAGCCCTGATTAAAACTCGTTCTTCTGTTTATGGAAAGGCAGCATGCTTCCTTAGATGTTTTTTTTTTTTACTTTTTTGCACTCACCTCTTTCTCTCTCTCTCTCCCTCCCTCCCTCCCTCCCTCTTTCTCTTTTTTTCTCTCTCTCTATTTCTCTATCTCTCCCTATCTCTCTTAATCTTTCAATCCTCCCTATCTCTTTGTCTCCCTATCTCTCTCTCCCTCTCTCTCTATTTCTCTATCTCTCCCTATCTATCTCTCTCTCTCTCTTAATCTTTCAATCTCTCCCTATCTCTCTCTCCCTCTCTATTTCTCTATCTCTCCCTATCTATCTCTCTCTCTTAATCTTTCAATCCTCCCTATCTCTTTATCTTCCTATCTCTCTCTCCCTCTCTCTCTCTTTTTCTCTCTCTATTTCTCTATCTCTCCCTATCTATCTCTCTCTCTCTTAATCTTTCAATCTCTCCCTATCTCTTTGTCTCCCTATCTCTCTCTCTCTCTCTCTCTCTCTCTCTTTTTGTCTCTCTCTATTTCTCTATCTCTTCCTATCTATCTTTCTCTCTCTCTTAATCTTTCAATCTCTCCCTATCTCTTTGTCTCCCTATCTATCTCTCTCTCTCTCTCTACACCACTCATTCTTTGTCGCCCTCTTTGTTTTGCTTGAGTCATGCCACACATCCCCTCTAACATGGCCTGGGGGGGTGGGGTGGGGTGGGGGTTGTGGGGAGGTCTGGCTGCTTTTTGTCTACGCTTTCATTTAGTGATTTATTGTAATGTATTGACTGCACTAACAGTAGCAGAGAGGTCTTGGGCACTGCATTCTCCCGCCCCCCACCCACCCCCAACCCCCCTTCTGTCCGCCGTTCGCTCCGTTGGTCTTTGTGGAACTCCCCCACGCTTCCGTTGAGCCGATGAGGCAGCACAGGAGTCCAGGGTCTGGCTTTTGGGAAGGTTTTTTTGTTTGCTTTCAGCTCTTCTGTTGTGTGTGCCACTGTAGGCCACGGTCAAAACAACGTGTGAGGAAGTTACTGTGACAAGGACACTCAGTATTTCATTACTTTCTTTAAAAAAGCTAAACACTGCAGACTCTGGCATTGATGGGATTTCTGTAAGGTGCTACAACATTATTGTCATAAACTGGAGGGGGTCAGTGTAGCTGCACAGGACTTTTCCAAAAAATATTTAGAAAACACGAATGTGAACATCCTTATTGTACCTATCGTTGATGTCAGCCATAGCAGGTGCCTTTCAAAAGGAGAACTCCCTCTCAGACTAAGCTATGGGATCTACAGCTTGCTAGAAATATAAAGAAATAGGGCATGTATATACTTAACAAAAGGAAAACAGTGATTACTGAGCCAACTACTGGCAGAACCCGCTTTGAACAAAACAAATAATTGTTTATTCATAGGGGATCGGCGCAAACAGAAACTACAAAGATATAATTTAAAGTTAGTTTCACATCATGGAAATTCCTCGTAGGAGTTAACGCAGCCGCTTGCACATCTGATAGCACACCACCAGGAAGCACATACATAACCTACCTATACAGACACACTCACATGCACACACACACACACTTGCCCCCACGGTTTTAGCATGCTATTTTATCAATGAATCATATCACTGTTTTTCATTTCAAGTGGTGTTTATTTTATTTTCACTTTAAGTTTGCATATGTGGTATGTGATGAGCATGAAGCCTTTTAAACTGCTGTCTCCTGCAAAATATTACAGGTGCAGTGTAATATTACTATAATAATACACCATGGCAACAAAGCTACACATTGGATGCTCTTTAATGCTCTTAGATCCTTTTTTTCCTCTAAGATGAGATGGTGGCCTCTTACAAGGTGCATTTCATTAATGTAGGAAGTAACCACGCTTCTGTTACTGATACCCTGACTTCATTCTCATGAAACACATACCACCAGCAGAATAAGATAGCTACTTCTTTCAGCTTTTTCATTTATTTATAGGAAACCAGACATTTTTATTAATGTCTATTTCTCCTCTTTTTGCTTCTCCTCTTCCCATCTCTTCCTCTCCTCCCTCCCCTCTCTCTCTCTGGCACAGACTCTCGGCCCTTGCCTGACGTAGCCATGACCGGCAAGTGCACCCGCGAATGTGACGAGTACGGCCACTCGGACGCTTGCTGGATGCCCGTGCGCACCTCTCCCGAGCGCCGTCCCAAGCAGCAGGCACCCGGCGGCCAGCAGCCCCCCAAGCTCTCCACCTTCATGACCTCCGGCGGGGTGGGCGGGGCCGTGGGCGAGCAGCCGGCCAATCCAGACTCCCCGCTGGCGGTGGCCAACGGCGACCCGGTGACGGCGGGACACCTGCTCGGCGACCGCAACCGCAACCTGCTCAACAGGAAGATGTCCGCCTCGTCCTCGTCCTACGACGCCTTCGCCACCGCCAGCTACGCCTCCGCCGGCCCCGACGACCCCAGCCGACCCCACGAGGACATCCCCCTGGCCCAGACCGGCGACTACAAGCCCACCACCTGTGGCACCCTCACCCGCCGTGAGGTCTACCTGTGACCCCGTCACCTTTTGACCCACCACAATCAAGACTGACAAGAACCCCCAAACACCACAAGTGAAATATTAGTATTAGTTTCACCCGTCCTACTATTGACACTAAACACCTAACACATGCACAACCTCACACAACGCCCAGAGCGGCCATCAAGAGACTCTCGTTTTAGAGCCACAGGGGACTTCATTTCTCTCCTGAGAGGGAGAGAAAAAAAACTGATGTGCTCAAGCTAAAAAATTGATCCCAAGCAGATTCTTTTGAGGATAGTGCTCACCAGAACTCATATTTTTTCTTTGGCTTTTTGTTTTAAACTATCCACGTAACAACCGACTAACTCCTACTTTTGGAATCAATAAGTTAATGAGTAGGACAAAGGGTGCCGACGAAGAAGGAGGCAACGAAGGGGGAGAGGAATGGGGTTGACGGCCAGCCAATCGGGTGTTGCTGCTGGCAAATTCGGGCCCCTCAAACTATTCTTAAGCTGGCTGATTACGACACCGTTGTATAATGTAGACTGTATCGTTCGTTAATGTGCATGCATACTTGAGCCCTTTAGAGACACAAACTACTGCTGGCATTGAAAAGAAGGACCTACCTGCTACCTTTCTAGCTCGCTTTTTTTTCTATAATCTTTACCAGGTGGAGATAGACTCTGACCGCGGTACTTCTGACACTGATGGACTGATGGGTGGGGCCTGTTTAAGGTTCAGCCCCTCCCCCCTTTATCACTACGGTATGCAAACATCATCAACACGGCTCGGACCAATCACGAGTCGGCATCATAACAGTAGACCAAAAATAGACTGAAGCGAGAAAAAAAATTAAATCCAAACTTACAGAAACCTGAAGGAGTGGAAATAATACTGATGTGTGGAGACAAGGATTTTTGTCATAGAAAAAAGCGATCTCAGAGACGCTCCAACATTTTTGTTTGTTTTTTCCCTGTCATGGCAACCAACTTTAAGGACTACTCCTCTGGAACGATGTGTTTGTTTGTTTTTTTTCTCAATGGTGAGAGACTTTGGTTCATGCCACCACTCCTGTGGATGCCTGTTGGGGAGAAGGATGCTAGTCCACAGCATGCGCTGTAAACTGTAAACTCACACACTAACTTGTGTGCTCTCTTTTTCACATGTACCACACATGTGTGTGCACGTGTGTGTGACTGCGTGGCTGTGTGTGTGCTTGTGTGTGTGTGTGTGTGTGTGTGTGCGCGTGTGTGTGACTGTGTGCTTGTGTGCGTGCGTGGGTGCTTTACTCTCTGTACATAAATATAGTGTACACATACTCTTGGACACATGCTTTAAAACCATTTTCTTCTGTCAATATCTCAACTTAACACACACTCTCTCTTTCTCTCTTTCATTCTTTCTCTTTCTCATCCTCTCTCCTTTCCCAGTTTCCCTCTCTCTTTCCTCGGAAATCTCTGCGAGGTAGTTGACAAAAACCTACGGGGATCTTATTTAACCAAGACCAGTTGTGTGGTTGCCAGTCTTTGCCTGAACACGGTGAATATGTGTAAATGTGGTTGTGAATATCACCTTTGGAGAAAAATATTAGAAATGCTTATTCCTTCAAAAATTTCAGTCAACTCAAACCTATATATTTTTCTGGTCTAACATTGTACTGATAACTCCTGCATTGTCTCGTACAGGAACACACTACAGTAGTTTCTTCATACATGTGGGCTGATCACTTAAACAGACAACAGAGGAAGGCACACAAAGTTTGAGCAAATCCCTGGCTACCCACAATACAATGTGTGTGAGCAATAAGACATGAAATGAAAGAAACATACATACTTGTACACCTCATCTGCAACACTCAAGCGACCAGCTACTCCCAGGCACAGACGCACACACATACGTACACACACATGCAGACAGACAGACAGACGCACACACACACACATTTAAACACACTGCACACAGTCTGTCTCAGAAGTAGGACGTGTACTTATGAAGAAGTGTGTGGGCATTTCTGATGGTCATATGACATGTATTGCTAATTAGAGAAGCAGCTCGGTGATTCAGCATAGAGGCACACACTAGTGCATGAGGCCAGGGCCAACCCCATAGACTAGCCATCCGCTACTGGGCTTCATAGCTAGAACCAAAGTGCTGAGCATAGCCCACTGACACAGGTGGGGGATACCAGCATCTCTGGGCCCTTTTTTTATTTAAAAGACATCGACTAACATCCATGGAATACTTTTTTTTTTTTTTTTGCACTTGCCTTGCATTGCTTAAAAAAATTGCAGCGCTTTTTTAATGTCGTTCAGGGACTGGGAGTCATATTATTTTATGGTGATTTAGTCACTAAGGCTAGTAGATTTTGTCAGAAACATACACACACTCACACACACGGGAACACCTAAGCACATGCATGCCAATACACACACGAACATGTACACACAAACAAAGCTCCTATGTCCCCTTGCTAACAGTAGGTTATGGTAAATAACAGCCTACCAAACAGGTTTAATTACAGTAAAAGACATGCAACCCTGAGTGAAAGAAAGACAGCAATGCAACAACAGCCCTTTTTTGCTTTTGTACTTTAGAGAACGTCTTTTGGTTAATCAGCGCTGCTTTTTGGGCAGTCGGGTCTGTAGTCTGTAAGTACTACTCGTCGTTAAAAAAGAAGTGCTCCTATGCTTATAAACTGTATACAAATATGTACTTTTTATTGCACGTTTAAAGGGAAACTTACTTCACTTACTGAGGAGGAGAGAAACAAATAATACAAAAATAATAAAAAAAAGGCATAAAAATGAAAATGTAGAAAAATCATACTCTGTGAAGATGGAGGTCCATCTTGTTGCTTGCTTTTGTTATACCCAGAGAGACGTTAGCCATGTAGTAGGACTTAGTATCTCAGTCTGAGAAAGCCGAATGATATACATGGGGTTCATCAACTTCGCTTTCTTGTGTCAAGCTATTTTTTTGACTATGTTATTATATCTAAACATTTCTTTTGTTTTTAGCCCCTAGTTTTTCCACTTTAAATGACTGATTGTTTTTTTTTTTTTTTTTTTTTTTATGCTGGTACCGTGTCTTTCATTTGAAAGAGTTCTCACTTTTGGCTTGATCATCAATCCGGAGAAGTGATACTTGATGAAGTCAAATTGTCAGTGTGGTCTTTGTTTCAAATTTGTATTATTATTATTATTATTATTATTATTATTATTATTATTCTGATTCTGATTCTGTAGACTGTGACGATGATCATGGTGATCTTGGCCTCTTGCAGTGTTGCCTCCCTTCTTGTTTTCTGTTTGCATCACTTTGTATATTTAGAGAAATGAAACAGAAAAAAAAATCAAAACCAATTTAGAGTGAATGCAAAATATGCAATTGTGCCTTTTTATACCAATGGGTATGATTTATTGTTGGTTCTGAATGGTATGAAAACAGTTATATTGAAATGCTTTTTTAGATGTTCTGGATCAAGTCTATCTGGATGATGTCTTTGTGACAGGTTGAAATTTGACACCCTCTATCTTTAGTTGTCTTAACATGGGATCAATCCGCTGTCACAATTGTCTGCAATCGCTGTAACCATTAGGTCTTGGAATAACTCGGTGGCACTCAATATGAGAGACTATCCTATTCAAACCTTCAATCAGAATCAAGCAGAAGGAGGCCATTAGGTGGCTATAGCTTTGGGTTGCCACAGTATGACTTTTGCACACACGGAAGGGTGGGGTCAATAAACAAGTCCACAGGCAGGAACCTTAAATTTGGGGGACGCTGAGGGTCATGGGAGGGGAAGAGGATGGGGATGGAGGGGAGGTGGAGCTGTGGTGACCTGCTGGAGAGCGATGCTGACAGGGCAGACACCTCAGCAGGAGAGGTGACTTGTTTGTAGATTCTCTCTCTCTGTCTTTCTTTCTCTCTCTTTAACCTACACACACACAGACACAACCACCCATGGACGCACGCACACACACACACACACACACACACACACACATTGTCCCATTGACACATACAGCACGCAGCACGGTAATGTTGCAAAGTCTTTCACAGGGCCATGTCAGCACTTCTGTCATTTGGTCAGTGCTCCGCTAGTACAGAGCAAAGAATGAGAGAAGAACAAGAACGCAGCCAGGTTTGAGAAAGACTGTGGAGAGCAGAGGAGTAAGAGGAACTAAAAGACAAAGAGAGAGACAGACATGAGAGAGGACAAGAGAGATGCCCTTGTCATTTCCACTTTAAATGCTCGCATAAAAATATACTGCAGGGTCACAGGTAGTTCAGCGGGGTGGTTTGTGGTCGGGCGTCCACCTGTCATAACCAGGGGCCTAAATCATGTCAGGCTCTGGTTGTCACCCCCCCCCCCCTCCTCCACCAACAAGTGGGTGTCTACTAACTCTGCATCCTGAAGCTGCCCGGCATTCACACTCATAAATGAAATTTGTCATTTAAAACCCATTAAAACTATTCTATGAAAAACAAAATACAAAAATAGGTAAATAAATAATTCAAACACTTGGATGTTGATGTAGAAATGGAGGAGCAGTTTGTCATCGTTTATTATCAGTCTCTATGCACGGAACTTAGCTTAACATGGCAAAATGTACTGAACGCAAGTCCACTTCTATTTATGACTATTTTACATAAGTTTATTTGCTTTTTGTACAGGTTCCTGTAAATAAATTGCTTGTCCTTTTTGTCTCTGCAAATTAAAATATAACATGGTAAAATAACAGTGTCTGTTTTTTTTGTTGATATTCATCTGCATGTCCTACTACCCAGTATGCCTATGCATGTGACAAATAAATATCCTTGTATCCTTTTTTAGCCAGTATTCAGTAGGCATTGCTGTGAAAGCCCTGTACTGAAAGGTTTGTATATTCTGCATACAGTATATCACCCAACACAAAAGTGCAGGCTATTTTGCCTTACAGACACATCACGTGTGCACCCAGCAGACACCCTGGATTAAATATGTGTGTGCCAGAGCGACTTACAATTACTTCACAGGGTTTCAGTTCCAGTCCCTGGGGCAGTGTGGGGTTAGATGCCTTGCTCAAGGGCATTTCAGCGAGGTAGGGTGGGATTCGAACCTGCGACTCTCCAATCCCAAAACCAACTCCCTAACCACTAGACCACAGCTGCCCTATGTATCTCTGAGTGTACTGTAATGGGTGTGTGTATATCTGAGTGTACTGTAATGGGTGTGTGTGTCTGTGAGTGTACTGTAATGGGTGTGTGTATCTGTGAGTGTACTGTAATGGGTGTGTGTATCTCTGAGTGTACTGTGATGTGTGTGTGTGTCTGTGAGTGTACTGTAATGGGTGTGTGTATCTCTGAGTGTACTGTAATGGGTGTGTGTGTCTGTGAGTGTACTGTAATGGGTGTGTGTATCTCTGAGTGTACTGTAATGTGTGTGTGTATCTCTGAGTGTACTGTAATGGGTGTGTGTGTCTGTGCGAGTACAGTAATGTGTGTGTGTGTGTATCTGTGATTGTACTGTAATGCACAGGACTTACCCAAACACGTCTGTGCTTCCTGTTCATAGCGCCAGTGTAATTTGACTGGTGTGTCACTGTGATGTATGCATGCTGCGGCGCAGCTCAGCAGGTAATTAGCGCTAAGATTGAGCCTATTCCTCAGGCTGCGGTTGGAGGCTGCCGCTCAACTCGTTAGCAGCATCGACCTGAGAGGGCAGCACGCAGCATCCTCAACTTTTGGCAGAGATAAAACACACACACACACACACCAACATTTACAGTATTTGGATTGGTTAATTGCAAATGAGATTTAAATTAGCTGTGACACAAAAACACACGCGCCAACACAACACCCTCTCTACCACCACCAGCACCACCACACATACACACACACACACACAATCTATATTCAAGGAAACGGAGATCACACATAATTATGTGTACATATTTTACACTGTTGGAATTGCATTTTTACAGTAGCCGTCTGTTATTTGGGTTAATGCGAATCTCATAGATTCAGAGCGATGAGAAAAATAGGTTAGCAGATGATATTAATATGGTAATACAGCTCGTGTTTATTTCCCTCATTCTCTCCTAAGCAGCGAGAACATGGGCAGAGGAGGAAACCTGCAGCTGGAAATGTTAATTTATCTGTCCGAAGGAGAGAAGAAAATTGAGACAAATTAAACAAAATATGATGTGTAATTAATGTTTAGGCAATGCATTGAAAATGAAATGTTGCAGAGATTTCGGGCCTATGAATTAAACAGTGTGTGAATATTTAGAATGCTATGAATTATGCATGAAATTGAGCATTGAATTCAGCATGGCATCTATTCCCAATCACCCCCCCTCCCCCCAATACACACAAATACACAACCTTCCCAACGCTACACAAACATAGACACACCACAATAGATTAAGCCCCACCCTTCCAACCACCAGACAGCACAATGGCATTGTTCATTTCTCTGAAATCAGCATCAATTTCTATACTACAAATAGATGTTGAATTTCTGTACTACAAATAGATGTTGAAAACTGATTCAAAGGGGTTGCTGGAATACAATGCCATGCTCTAGTTTACCAGTTTTCAAAAGCCAACCCGAATTTGCACTGTTTAATGCTTAATACAAGTGAAATTAGACAAAAAAACAATCACTGTGAAGTGGATCGCTTGGCTAAGTGTTTCTTAGGTCTGTCCTCTACGCACTGCTTACAATACATGTGTGCAGCGCTGTCCTCCGTAACACATTATTTTAACGGCACCTTTTACAGTCTATCTGCATGCAACAACATGCAACATTATGTTAATACTTACACAGTACATACCTAATACCAAGCCTAATCCTAACCCTTACCCTACCCCAAGGGACTTTGTACACATTTGTTACAGTGTACTTCATCATATAGATACATTGTAACAGGGATAATGAAAATAAGGTGCACACTTGCTCTCTTCTTATGTCATTGACTGTATAAGTTGGATAGGCCAAAGGTATGCATACGTACATCACCACTGTGTCCATGTCATCTCTGTATCCTTGACAGGCGAGGTCTCATATTTATGAGGGACGGCAGACTATACGGATAGGAGTTTAACACCTCATAAACATTCATGCATTCATGATATCTGTATTATATACACATATGCATTCATGGAGGGCATGAGAGAGGAGCAGAGGACATGAGAGAGGAGCAGAGGACATAGAGGACATGAGAGAGGAGCAGAGGACATGAGAGGAGCAGAGGACATAGAGGACATGTGTGAGGAGCAGAGGACATAGAGGACATGTGTGAGGAGCAGAGGACATAGAGGACATGAGAGAGGAGCAGAGGACATGAGAGGAGCAGAGGACATAGAGGACATGAGAGAGGAGCAGAGGACATGAGAGGAGCAGAGGACATAGAGGACATGTGTGAGGAGCAGAGGACATGAGAGAGGAGCAGAGGACATAGAGGACATGAGAGAGGAGCAGAGGACATAGAGGACATGTGTGAGGAGCAGAGGACATAGAGGACATGTGTGAGGACATAGAGGACATGAGAGAGGAGCAGAGGACATGTGAGAGGAGCAGAGGACATAGTGGAACAGAGTGCAGAGAGGGAAAGAGTGGAACGAACGGAAGAGAGGAAAGACTTTGTGGGTCAGTAGCCTGCACATGCTGAGGAGATGGAGGCTGGCCAATTAATAATGCCATTGATCAGCCTTCATGGCCGCGCATGCAGGATGGCCGCACATTCAAGATGAACTGTGCTCTCGCATTTAACCCCTTTAGAGACGAAGCCGTTTCTGATGGAGAACAAGCTAATACACCCCAGAAGCCCAACACCAAGCACTGAATCAGTCCAGACGAAGTAAGTAAAAGACTAACTCTCTTCCCTACCCATTCTCGTCTTTAATGTTAGTCTTTTCGTTTCCCTTTAGTATCGAAGTCCGACTCTCGTCAAAGCCGGTTAGCGCTTTTGTGAAATTGATTTTGTTTCATACACTTTTTTTTTGTTGTTGATGTGTCAGGAGAGCCAAATCAAACTGTAATGTGCAAGTCTGGGGACAGGAGAAGGTGGTGAGTTGAGTGAGCAGATAAACAACTTGATAAGAAAACTCCGGCAATAACTTTGATTTAATTGTGCTCGTATAAATTTTATCTCTCTGCAGTCGGATATAAGACCCTTAAGATGATATTATCGATGGCGCTATTGTTTTAAAGTGCGAAGGCTAGCACACTCAGAGGCATGAACATAACATAAACTCAGAGGCACATGATGGTTGGCAGGAGCACACATACACACACACACACACACACACACACACACACACACACACACACACACACACACACACACACACACACACTCACACACACACACACACACACACACACACACAAATGAACACACATTAAGTGGTATAAATGAACATGGCCAGTTTTGACTTAGGTTGTAATTGCAGTGATACATTTTAATACATTTTTAGCCATTTTGTGCCTTTATTGGATAGTATAGTGAAGGAAATAGTGACAGGAAATGAGTGAGCCAGACTCAAACCCGGGTCGCCATGGGCACTCTGGGTCTCCATGGTCACTCTGGGCCTCCATGGGTACTCTGGGTTGCCATGGGCACTCTGGGTCTCCATGGCCACTTGGCTGTTTATGGGTGAGCGTGCGCTAACCACTGTGCCACAGCTTCCCCCCAGTGATACATTATGCAGATAATATGGATCCAAAATGATTCTGTAAGTTTCTGTGTAGTTATGAGGATAGAGCATAAGTGTGTGTTTGTATGTGTGTGTCTGAGTGAGTGTGTGTGCAAGAGCATAAGTGTGTGTTTGTATGTCTTCACACTGCACGTATAGGTGTCCCTCCATGTACCCCCCACCCCCCCCCAAAGCCTGTGTGTCTGTCTGTGTGTCCACCCCATCGCACCCTGTACCCACCCAGGCCAGATTTACATGCAGCCTGACGACCACCACGAGTGCCAACAGCCATCCCCCCCAAATTGGTCCCCCCCCATTGCCCCCCCCCCCCCAAACCTTTGTTACCCGGTCACGGTAGCGAGCCACATGACAGGCAGCCGGGGTGGGCAGATCCAATCGCCCGGCTCGGAATGACCAATTAATCACTTCCTGTCCAACCCCACGCTGCCGAGAGACATCCAGCGTTGCACGCTGACACGAGAGAACTCAGGAGGAGGATGAGGAGGTGGGTGAGGAGGTGGGTAAAGAGGGGGGTGAGGAGGTGGGTGAGGAGGTGGGTGAGGATGAGGAGGTGGGTGAGGATGAGGAGGTGGATGAGGAGGGGGGTAAGGAGGTGGATGAGGAGGTGGATGAGGAGGTGGAAGAGGATGAGGAGGTGGGTGAGGATGAGGAGGTGGATGAGGAGGGGGTTAAGGAGGTGGATGAGGAGGTGGATGAGGAGGTGGAGGAGGATGAGGAGGTGGGTGAGGAGGTGGATGAGGATGAGGAGGTGGGTGAGGAGGTGGATGAGGAGGTGGGTAAGGAGGTGGGTGAGGATGAGGAGGTGGGTGAGGAGGGGGGTAAGGAGGTGGGTGAGGAGAGGATGAGGAGGTGGGTGAGGATGAGGAGGTGGGTGAGGAGGTGGATGAGGATGAGGAGGTGGGTGAGGAGGTGGGTAAGGAGGTGGGTGAGGAGGGGGGTAAGGTGGTGGGTGAGGAGGTGGGTAAGGAGGTGGGTGAGGAGGTGGAACAGGAGGTGGGAGATGAGGATTTGCAGCAGAGTACGAGGGCGGGTGGGCCACTGGCTATTAGCAGGAAGTGTCTGAGTCTGAGCAGTCTCTGGAGATATATTACCCACAGTGCTTACGGAGGGTGGGGTGGTGGTGGGGGGGTGATGGTGGCGGTGGGAGTGATGGTGGTGGTGGTGGGGGGGTGATGGTGGGGGTGGGGTGATTGTGGTGGTGGGGGGGGTGTGGGTGGTGCAAGGTGGGGGTTATGTGATCAGAGGGATGGATGGAGATATATTACCCACAGTGCTTACGGAGGGTGGGGGGTGATGGTGGCGATGGTGGTGGGAGTGATGGTGGTGGTGGGGGGTGATGGTGGCGGTGGTGGTGGGAGTGATGGTGGCGGTGGGGTGGTGGTGGGGGGGTGATGGTGGTGGTGGGGGTGATGGTGGTGGTGGGAGTGATGGTGGTGGTGGGGTGATGGTGGTGGGGGGGGGGGGGGTGATGGTGGGGGTGGGGGTGGGGGTGGGTGGTGCAAGGTGGGGGTTATGTGATCAGAGGGATGGATGGAGACATGTTACCCACAGTGCTTGTGGGTAGGGGTGGGGTGGAAGGTGGGGGTGATGGAGGGGGGTGGGTGTGGGTGGTGGGAGGTGGGGATTATGTGATCAGAGGGATGGACTGATGGATATATATGCTGGGGAGGGGTTGGTGGGGGGCGTCACATGATCAGAGGAATGGACGGTCAGGTAGTGTCACGTGCCTCCTGGCTATAAATTTACTAATCCTTTTTTTCCTCTTCATTTAATGGCTGGCAGCACAGACTGCACCAAATGACTGGGCTACGTGTATGGGCATTGACAGTAGAGGGGATGTTGAGAAGAATTACCATCATAGACAGCAGCATGTAGAGCATGCCTGTGTGTGTGTGTGTGTCTGTGCGTCTGGCTGTCTATCTGTCCGTCTGTGTGTGTGTGTGTGTGTGTGTCTGTCTGTCTGTGTAAAAGAGAGAAAGTGTGGGGAAAAAGACAGAGATGAAGATGATGAAATGAAAAGCACAGAGGAAACCGGGGTGCTGGTGAGAGCTGAGAGACAGACACAGTGTAGAAGCTAAGAGTGTAGAAGCTAAGAGTGTAGAAGCTAAGAGTGTAGCTCAGGCAAGAATAAGAACAAATGAATAATAAGGAAGCAGGTAGAAATATAAACCAGAAGAGACAGAAAGAGGAAAGAGAAACACAGCAAGCATGGCGACCAGATGCTGTTTTTTGACCCTGTGTCGAGGTGGGCAGCTTCAGTACCAGAGTGGCTGCTGCAGCTACACCAGCTACTTGGCTACTTCCATTACTGGTTTCGCCCTTTTGTTCTTCCTTTCTGTTGGTGTCTGTCGTTTTTGTTCTCCTCGTGACATTTGCTCTTTGCTCTCCCTCACTTATAATGAACGAGAGAGCTACTGTAGTGGCTAGCCAGCCGGCGCCACAGCAAAAGACCCCCAAAAAACAGGAAGATTAGCATTCCCCTGTGACACCCAGAGCACTGCATTAGCGCAAGATGTGATAAGAGTCTCAGCGAGAAGATACAAAAAGGGCTGTTGAGGAAGTGTGTGTGTGAGTGTGTGTGTGTGTGTGTGTGGGGGGGGGGGGGGGGGGGGGGGGGGGGGGTCTATCTGTGTGTGTGTGTGTGTGTGTGTGTGTGTGTGTGTGTGTGTGTGTGTGTGTCTATCTGTGTGTGTGTTTGTGGTGGGGGGGTGGAGGTGGTAGAGTTGTCACCAGACTGGGGTAGTGCACAGTCTGGCTCCGGGAGTCACATTGATAAGGTCATAGAAACTTTATACAACAGGCTGAGGAGGGCAGGGTGGTAGCATACAATTTGTTACCTCAAGCACTTCTGATGCAAAACACTGGCTAAGTAGTCGCACCACACACCACACAGTACTGTACATGGGGCCCTGGGAACATTTCTCAAACTTTCACTCAATCCATGTTCTCTACTTTTTTTTAAAAGAGGATGTGATCGATGGAGTGCTCTCTGAACCAAGTCAAGTGGTGTGTTTTTGAAGTCCGCTCGAGGAATTTTGATAATTGTATTCTAATTACCTTCCACCTGTTTAATTACTTATTGATTGGCAAGACCTTGTAAGGGCTCCATCTGATCATATGGATTAGACTGACACCTTCTGAGTCTGGTAGGCTGAAAACTAAGTAACCCAGGAGCAGGGTTAGCCTACATGTGCTGAGACCGAAGTTAGCAACCATCCACAGCATTTGTATTGTTATTTTAAAAGAGCTGCTGTGAACAGACTAGGCTATTCTGCCTTTGACAACAATTTCTCACACTTTGCTGATACCTGCCCACAGTTTACGCTCCTCTGGGAATAACATAATAATTGCGCAATGATTTATTGAATTAAAAATGAAGTGTGAACTGCTTTTTTTTCTTTATCCAGGACTGGGTGTCACCTGGATTGATGGAGCCTCCATAAACCTCCTAATGAACAATTAGGTTTTATTGCTAATGCAAACTAGCATGCATTGGCTAGCAGCGCACATTATTTTATCAAGACAATTTGACCATTTTTATCAAAGCGAAGGTGATAGAACTTCCCCTGCCATAGGACCCAAAAGCATTTGATCAGGATTTAAACATTCATGAGAAGCACTTCATAATTCCCCCCTCAAAGATAGTAAAATGTGAAATATTGAACCAAATAACATGGTGAAATTACGACCTCAGTTTTTGAATTATTGCCAATACTACTTTGTTGAAAAGGGGCCTTGTTCAACATGACAGTCTTAATATTATACTGAAATATTTAATGCCCCTTTGATTAATTCAGCCCAGGGGTTTGACAGTACATCAACTCTTGCAGTTCCAGTTCTCTCATTAGTGGGTTAATGGAGGAGCATGATATCTGCATCTTTCCGCAGTAGTATTCTTTTAGAAGACTTTACATGTTTACAGTCTTGCATAACAATTTACACATAAAAGATAAGCAACATACACTGCACAGATGTCATACACGCTAGTAATGTACTTATACTACCAAAAAATTGCAATAATAAATAAATAAATAAATAAATAAATAAATAAATAAATAAATAAATAAATAAATAAATAAGTAAATAAATAAAAAGAGCTTTTGATTATGGTAACACGGATTGTCAGAGATTGGCTATATGATCATTCCATAAAATCTGTGCCTGTATTTTCTTCCATTGGCTGTAATTTTTCACTCACTTTTCCACAATTTACTTTTTTTGTTATTTACTATTTTGTTGTTATATATTTAGTTATATTCAATTCTAAAGTTTGTTGTCATATGTATATTGAGTTTCCCCAAACAATGAAATTCTTCCACTTGAATGGACATCAATGAACACACATTAGACATAATACGGGCACATTATATGCACATTATTTTCCATTTCAGACAGATAGGACGTGGGTGTCCTGGCACCGATGAGGCGATTGCCACTTCCTGACACTTTTAGACGTAACTAATGCGCCAGATGGACTAATTTCATCTCATCGCCACCGCTCTTTCGCTTCTCCTTGCCCTTGTGCCTTTACTTGCTAATCCAGCGGGGTTGTCTTGCTAATATTCGCTAATAAACTTATATACTTGCTAATAAAAAGATTTCCACAGAGACGCTCATCAATTACCTTCCATGTTCTTTTTTTTTGCCTTTTTTGAGTTCTCTTTTTGTTGTGTTTGTAATTCCCTTTGACTGTCTCCATAGGTGGGTGGGGGTGGGTGTGGATTGCAAACAAGATGTCTGGCGGCTCCCTGCGACTCTAACCCTGATGAGAAGGGATATGTTTCCACTCACGCTTGGCTCAAGGCTGCCCCAAGCATTACCCCAATTAGCATGTCTCTGGGAGAAAGAGAGAGAGAGAGGGAGAGTTGACAGAGAGAAAGAGAGAGCGAGCGAGTGAGAGAGAGAGAGAGAGAGAGAGAAGACAAGGCTCATTACCGCCAAAGTGAACGTCCATCCATTAAGCGCAAGCACCATAATCGGGTTTAGCTCCGTCAGCCCCCTAATCAGATCGCTGGCAGATTAACTCGCTAATGCTAATGCTAACGCTAACTCTGCTTCCCTCCCATCCATCCATCCCACACCACCTGTGGGTTGGTCATTTGTGTGTGTGTGTGTGTGTGTGTGTGTGTGTGCGCGCGTGTGTGTGTTTGTGTGAGAGAGAGAGGGACAGAGAAAGAGAGAGTGTGTGTGTGTGTTTGTGTGTGTGTATGTGTGCGTGTGTCAGTTTGTGTGTGCGTGTGTATGTGTTTGTGAGAGAGAGAGGGAGAGAGAGAGTGTGTGTGTGTGTTTGTGTGTGTGTATGTGTGTCAGTGTGTGTGAATGTGTGTGTGTGTATGTGTGAGTGAGTGTGTGTGTGTATGTGTGTCAGTGTAAAATAAAATACACGTTAAAAAAGTTAAAGTTAAAATACACGCCTGTGCATTTAGCCATCACACAACTAAGCAGCTAGCCAGTGCAGTACCTCTTACAACACACGCCTGTGCATTTAGCCATCACACAACTAAGCAGCTAGCCAGTGCAGTACCTCTTACAACACACGCCTGTGCATTTAGCCATCACACAACTAAGCAGCTAGCCAGTGCAGTACCTCTTAAAATACACGCCTGTGCATTTAGCCATCACACAACTAAGCAGCTAGCCAGTGCAGTACCTCTTAAAATACACGCCTGTGCATTTAGCCATCACACAACTAAG
>CM050200.1:1065000-1080000 GCA_027475355.1 Coilia nasus
TGCCCTCCTCTCCCTGCATTATACCCCCCCCCCAAAAGAGTACACACATACATGCAAATAGAGGCACGCACATGCACGCACACACACACACATGCACGCGCACACAGATACACACACACACACACACACACTTCTCATGAGCTTTAATTGCCCTATGTGCCTCTGTGAGTTAAATGTCCTGATGATAATTAGCACTTTTGGTATTCATGACACTCATCTTCCCTTCTTTCTCTCTCCCTGGACTGGATCTCTCACTCTATCACTCTTTCTCTTTCTATCCTCTCTCTCTCTCTACTGTATCTCAGCCTCCTTTTCTCTCTCTCTCTCACTCTTTCTCATCTCTCTCTCTCCATCTCTCTCTACTGTATCTCAACCTCCTTTTCTCTTTCTCTCTCTTTATCTCTGTCGCTCTCTCTCTTTCTCCATCTCTCTCTCTCTTTCTGTCACTCGCTCTCACTCTCTCTCTCCATCTCCCTTTCTCTCTCTCTTGCTCGCTCTCACTCTTTCTCCCTCTCTCTCTGTCTCCCTACTCTTCTGACATTTATGTTTTCAATTAGTCTCATTCCCACATCTCCCATCCTCCAACAAAGACTCATTTTCTACACTGCCTTCAAACTTTTAAATGTCTTTTATATATATTTTATTATCTCTCTCTCTCTCTCCCGCTCTCTAAAACAAAAAATGCCCATGTGCATTTAGCATGTCCAAGCACACACTTTTTGTCTTCTCTCTAACAAGCCATGGATGGCAGACACAAGCAGCATTTGGAGACGTCTAATTCCACTGAAACATGCATCAGCTAATGACTGTGGGTGCAGACACGACTAGCATGCAGCTTGGTACAGGTGGAAGGACTAGCAGAAAAATGTTTTGCTGTACTTGTGTGTGTGTGTGTATGTGTGTGCATGGGTATGAGTCTGTGTGTGTGTCTCCATTGCTGTGCTTATATGGCTTCTGTGTGCTTACATCAAATAACTGCATCAACAGGTGTGTGTCCAGGCCTAAATAGGACATTGCAACCCATTTTGTTTATGTGTATTTTTGTGTGCAACCAGATAGAGTTTATTTCCTCCTGTGTCTTTAAACCACACCTCAATGATGGGAGGATGTTCCATCAATATTCCAAGCCAAGCCAGGCCCCATGTATCACTACAACATTACATTATTGCGCCAAGCGAGAGCCCGCATTAACGGCGCATTGCGTCACTACGTCATTTTGACTGTACTCATCCGCTTAATTATGTGTATAACTACAGCAAATAAAAGTATGAAATGAAATAATGGGAGGAAGTCACATCAGGACATGACATTATAGTACCTTTAGCTTAAAGTCATGTAAGTCAATGCCATTAGACTATCTAATCTGGAAGTTGGATGCCAACACAAATGCCTACTCCCTGGCTGTCCTCTCCTGTGGTTTGATGCCAAGATGTCAACCTGTCGTCTCCACTCTGTAATCTTATGATAAAACTACCGGTACTAAGGTTGCACCTAGCCCGAACCCTTGAGACCGTTTCTTCATGAGGAGTGTCAGTTGGTGTGACAGCTGTGTAGAGTGTTTACGTACAGTTATCTGAGGCTGTACGGTGTGTCTTTGAGCGCCGAAAGGATGTCAATACGTGTGGGGGTTTGGCGGGTCAGTGACAGTCTTAACTCTGTCAGGAGTGAATAAGAGCTCTTGGTCTTCGCTCCTGTTACTTCACCTCCCTGGGCCTGACTGTAAGCCCGCTGACGGCGTCTGTCCATCACTTTATACGAGTCATTACGGGAGCTGTGTGCGTGCGAGGAGCTGGGACACGCTGTCGTCTTTACTGCCGTCCTCCCTTCATGCTCCGTGTTAAAACTCCCTCTCTCCCTTCATTCTCTGCTCTCGCTCCTGCGCTCGGCCGCTGCGATTGCTCCTGGCTGTGTAGCCCTCCAGGGTTCTGCAGGAGCTCGCTAGCCTCCCCCAGCGCCCTACCGGCAGGGAGGAACCCCGGCCATCCTAACAAGGCACTGCAAGTTGTGGTCAATAAGGCCTGTGTGTGTGTATGTGTGTGTGTGTGTGTGTGTTCTTGTGTGTGCTGCCTGGGCCTGTGTGCTTGTGTGTAGGTGTGTGTTTGTGTTGTGTATTTGCACACATGCGTGTGTGTGTGTGTGTGTTTGCATCTGTGAAAGTTCCCTTGCTGCGTTCACATAGACATGAATGTTGCTGAGCGTGTCTTGAACTGTGTTTATACTCGTTGGTGTAGGGAGGAATGATATACTGTTTGTGATTTTGTGTGAGTGTTGGTATTTCCAGGTGTGTCCTGTATCTGTGTGTGTGTGTGTGTGTGTCCTGTATCTGTGTGTGTGTGTGTGTGTGTGTGTGCGCGCATGTGTGTCCTGTATCTGTGTGTGTGTGTGTGTGTGCGCATGTGTGTCCTGTATCTGTGTGTGTGTGTCCTTTATCTGTGTGTGTGTGTGTGTGTGTGTGTGTGCGCGCATGTGTGTCCTGTATCTGTATCTGTGTGTGTGTGTGTGTGTGTGTGTGTGTGTGCGCACACGTGCTTGCAGTAATTAGCATGTGGCCCAGTGAGACCATTGGCAGTGGGTTCAATGGGCCGGACACAAACACACACTCGGGCCGCTGGTAAATGGAGCACAGGCCTGTCTGCGTCCCCCCACATAACCTGCCCATTAATTACCATACAGCACCACAGCCTGCCCATCAATATATGTCTGATTTTCAGCTAAGAGAGACAGAGAGACAGAGAGAGAGAGAGACAGAGAGAGGGAGAGACAGAGAGAGGGAGAGAAAGAAAGACAAACTACACAAAGCAAAGCTTTTTCAGCTCTCCTGATGTGCATTATTATCATGGCATAATATGACATATTTACTGTATGCTTGTAAATCTAATAGGGTCCCGAACCATAAGGTTATTAAACAGCATTGATAGCATATAAGGACTACTCTGAGTGAGAGAATTAGTTATAAAATGTTTTACAGTGCTCAGGAGTGCATTTAATGAGAGAAATGAAATTTGTCAATGTGTCAGATATATCTGCAGCCATTTTACGTAGTACTGTTTTGATTTAGCAAAAGCCAAGGTCATACGTTCAATTATCAAGAATAACTAACATATGGCATTCGTGTTTGAATTAAACAGAACACCAACCTTCAACTGCCATATCTACTTTACCTTCTTTCTGTCAAATTTCTATGTAGCACTTGGAGATGCTAATTTGAAGGACGCGAGTGTCTCTGCCAAGCCGGTTCCTTCGCCAGTACATTTACGCTCACCTTGCTGGCCGTATGTGGTGACACAGTCCTTGAAGAGCGTCCCTGCTCCCCTGTGTCACCCGGTGCGACTTTGCAGATCTGGCCTGGAGGACGAGCGAAGCCACCAGAGAGGATTGTGTCGCGGACGCGGGTGCTCTGGCCCGAGTTCAATCCATCTGTCACCACGCCTGACCCTTAACCTCTGACGAAAAACACGCACACACAAGCAAACATGCCAACCTCTCTCCATTCTCTCCTGTTCCTGCTCCCCCAACGCCCCTATGTACCAAACCCACCTTGTCTCCAGTTAGAGCTAATTACGGCTGCGGTCACTGCATTTAGTAGCAAATGTGATGCACCACACTGCACCCTCCCCCTCCCCCTACCCCCACTCCCACCTGCTGTTCCTCGCTTATGTAAACTTTTCATTTCTCCAACGCCGTCCTCCACTCAGAAATGCTAATTCCTGCAGGGCTGCACGCAGGCACAACGGCAAACAAATAAGCAGCTGGACTCTGGGCTTCTCTCTCTGCTGGGACCTCACAAATCACTGCATAAACTAAGTTAGAGTGACAGTCTGTGTGTGTATAACTGCTGTGATCGCTGTGTGTGGTGGCGTGTGTGTGTGTGTGTGCGTGTGTGCGTGTGTGTGTGTGTGTGTGTGTGTGTGTGTGTGTGTGTGTGTGTTCGCGCGCGTGTGCTCAGAGCAGGGCTTTCTTTTTTTCTCAGGGGTCTTCTAGTACTTCTGGTACATTTCCTATGTAGAGTCATCTAAAGGATTTGCTGGGTTTGAGGATACAAATTCATTCAGGATGAATTGATGAATGCCTTGTTTTAATAGGTATTTAGTTTCAAGATTTTTCATTCACTGTCCTTTTAAAGACCAATTAATTGCTTTATTTACTACTCCCAAACATACATTGTAAATTGTGCACACACACACACACACACAAATACACGGCATACACATCATTTCATGTACACATGTACGTTGAAAATGCCTTGATGTGTAGTCACACAGGCCTGTCTTTCATTAGGCCCTTAGAGAGCATCGTCCCCTCGTCGTCAACTGTTCATGACCCCTCGCTGACTGCTGTTCATGACCCCTCCATGACTGCTGTTCATGCCCCCTCCCTGACTGCTGTTCATGCCCCCTCCCTGACTGGGCTGCTGAGACGGAACGCCCCGCCCTCCTCCGACAGACGCGCTGCATGATCGCGATTCGGAGATGCGGAACGTTCCTGCCGAGGGTTGAGCCGGCTAAACCGGCCAGAGGGCATTTTACCCCCACCTTCCTTCCACCCATCCGTAGTTTTATCTGTGCGTAATCTCGTGTGCTCTATTTGTGGCCGTTCGCTATTTTCTTTACCTAGTCTATGACTTACGGCCGCCGTGGGTTTAGCTGTACATTTATTACATGTGAACAGCAGCTCTGCCTTTTTTTGCCAGGCTCTTTGTGTCTTACACAGCAAAGGCATTCTTCTATCTTCTCCCACATAAAGCGGTCAAGTAAAATATGTACTTCCATCTGCATGAGACAGTGGTTTCTACTGCATGGATACTGTAGGTCATTATAGTGACACCAACCCACAGTACAAGCTGCAACAGCTCGCATAATATAAAATTCATACATGATATAAAATTGATATGTAATGTAGAGAAAGAAAAATAATGAAGGTTTATAATATTTCTTCAGCAAATGTGTTCTTCTCTCTCTTTATGCCTTTCCTTATTTCTCTCTCTTCCTCTGTTATTTCCTCTGTGAAAAATGAAAGAGAGAGGCATAATGTCTCTGGGTTCCATGCTGAAATGGAAATGCAGACTGCTAATTCATGCATGAAGGCATTGTTGGTGCTGCGAAGAGAGAGAGAGAGAGAGAGAGAGAGAGAGAGAGAAGGAAAAAAAACTGCAAGCTATCGCTGCCGTTGGAATCCAGCATGGTATTATTCATTAAGACAACTGAAACTCCGCAAGTCTGGAAGTGTATCTCCGAACAGGGCCGACCATATGTTTAGTGCCAATATGACTTCACGGTCGCCCAACTGGAAAATAGCTCCTGGGCCACTGAATGCACTCTCTGAGAGTGGAGTGTTTAGATAAATAATCTTCAACAGGGTACAGAAGAGAGAGAGAGAGAGAGACAGAGAGAGAGAGAGAGAGAGAGAGAGAGAGAGAGCAAGAGAGAGAGGATGGAGGAAAAGAAATGAATTAAAAAGGAAGGGGAGAATAAAACAAAGGAGCGTTGCATCTAAAAATAAGTTTACCGATTTAAATGATAGATGTGTTATGCCATGGTGGTCAGGTGATTTTTTTTCTTTTTCACTTTTCTTCTTTTTGCGTACGCCAGTGTGTGTCAGACATGCCTCCTCTCTGCCTCAGTGAAGAGTTGTCATTTTTTAATGCCTGTGGAGGATGTTTGTTTATGGATTCGGATGCAAACTAGAGGAGGCCTGAAGTCGTGAGCCCCACTGAACACTACCCTGTGCCAAAGACAGAGCTGGCTCAAGGCATACATGCATGACACAAAGAAACACTACTGTGCTACTGCTCGAAAAACAACATTGCGGGCTAGGAACCCAGAAAGTCTACAACAGACTGAGAGGAAGACAGGGAGAGAGAGAAAGAGAAAAAGAAAGAGAGGAAGAGAGAGAGAAAGAGAATGTGGAAGAGAGAAAGAGAGAGAGCGAGGAAGCAAGAAGGAATGAAAGAGAGAGAAAGAGGAACAGAGAGAGAGAGCTAGGGAATGGATCAGCCTTTGGGCCTCTTGGGGCACCTCCCAGCCAGGTGCCCCCAGGATGTGAGGGCAGCTCAGGGATCGAGATCTCAGACCAGGGGTTCAATTGGGAATGACCTGGAGCATTTGAAACGAGTCAAAGCTAATCAAAACACTCATTAGCCAGGCACAAGTACAGGCTGACAGATGAGGTAAAATGAATTTATGCAGGCCTGTTATGAAAATATCCCCCCTCTATCTCTCTCTCTCCCTCTCTCTATATGTTTCTTTCTCTCACTCTCTCGCCCCCTTTTTGTCTGTGGTCTCGCTCACACGCTATGGCGATGTGTTTCCTGTTTCCATCTTCACTTAACCCTCTCCATCTCCCTCTAGCTTTAATTAGGGGCTTTGCTGTAGGCACTTTCTTTGAAAAACAAACATTTTTATTACATTTGCACAAACGTATTTAGGTCTTTAGGTGGAGCATACAAACATTATGGAAAGCGTGACATTATTATGCCATTGGTAAACAGCATAGAGTGTGTGGTATAACAGGGAGAGAGAGATACACACAAAAACGATTTGAGACTAGGCCAGGAATTTCTGTTCCTTAAATATATTCCTAACCTTTGTATTTCAAGTTGAGTGACAAGGATGAAAAAGTAACCGTTCTTTTAAAAAGAAGACAGATGTGGCAGAATCACCTTTTGTCTGTCTGTAGCATCTGCTCAAAGTTTGAAAATATTTCAGCATTGAAAAAAGGTTGACAAATTCCCAACAATAGCACTATGTCCTTGGTTGAGACAGCCAGTCGTCACCCATTGCCTTCCCAAGGTAACCTCAGCAACAGCAGCAGTGAATGGGTGAACAGTGAAAAATGGCATGCAGAACTGTGTAGTTATATGAATAACATGTACCCTTCAAAATACTACTTGTGGCACTACATGTTCTTCATACTTAAGCTGTCAGTTCTGTTTAACATGGTGCTTCTATAAGCTTGCGAATGATTGCTAATTGGTAATGATGAGGTAATGATGAGTTTGTTAAACTATGCTGTACTCTGTCGATCACCCAACATTCAGTCTTTGTTTGATTAGAACAGGGTCATATTGCCAACCACACTCCCCCACCCTCACCCCCAGACATGCCAAACTCTGACCAAGAAATGCACACATGTATGACCGATGCTATTCCAACACCTACTAAGTCCATGACATGTGGCCTGCACTGCACTTTGTGGACACTATAGCATTACGTCACTGACCTTGACCTGTCCAAGATACAGGCGTGATAAAGAGTAGGTGGTGGTCTATTGGGCCCTCCTCTTACAGTGAGTCTGGGGCCTATGCTACGTCTGTGGATAGAGACGGATGATGGTGTCAGGGACTCCCCCCTTCTGTTTCTTCTGTCTTACTGTCTTGCTTTTTTTTCTGTCTCTTTCTTTCTTTCTGTCATCCTCTGTCTCTCTGCATGAAGTCCTTGCGGGGCTGTTTCATCAGTGCGACGGCTGTAATGGTCCCCGTAGGATCTATTCATGGGCCTTGTGTTTACCGAAACGCGTCTTTTTACAGCACATCAACCTTATAAAAGAACCTTATTTCGGCAGCAAAGGAAATTGAAACCAGTTAATTGGATTGACATTTCACAAAAACACATTTACTTTTAATATGGTAATGTGATGAGTGTTCATACCCCCTTCTCTGTCTGTTTGGGAAGGACAATGGCCGATTAGCCACTTAAACTTTACACAATGGCCGCCATATTGTGCACTATGGTTTATTTGCAATTACGCTACATCTGTTTTTGTAGTCTAAGCTGATGCTAATGAGTGCGTTAATTATGAATAGCACCTTTGACGCCACTATTTTTGGTGTAATGTGTGAGCGGAGATTTCGAGTGAGCCAAGGGTTTGTTTTTGTGTGTTTGTGTTTGAAGTCGGGCCGTGTCATGTACTAATTATCCTCTCAAGGATTTGGTACAGGTCGCCTGCGTGAGATTAGTGCCGAGTGTGCTCCTCTCTCTATCTGCTGTTGTGTGTGTTGCCGGCTACACCCACTCCCCCACCTCGCTTCTTGGGCCAAGATCCGTCTCACTCATTGAGTAGATCGACTTTATATCTGTCGCTCAGAGATATAGCTCTGCCCAATTAAGAGGGGCAAGGTGGTTCCTTGGCTGATCGAACGAGGGGTATTGTTATCGAGTTCCCTGCTGCGCTTGCACGCTTTTAACTCCACAACCATCGACCTGACGTTTTTAGTCCCACTCTGGGAAACGAGAGCAAAAATGCAGACATTGAGATTTTTTAACGTGCCCCCTGCCTCCTTGCTTGCGATTTTTTATTACTCTGACACGAGTGATTCTTGCACAGTGCTCATAACATATAGACCTAACCCCTTTGCTCAACAGCTCCTCTCCAACTTTGATTAAGATAGATTCAGCATCATGCCACGTGAGGAGCTAATTAATCATTTCAGAAATGGGTTTTGTGTCAATTGCACGGTGATAAGTGTTTGCCTCTGTAATGGCTGTCAGATTAACTTGGCTGAAGGCAGAGGAGAGGATCCATAAAGTGACTCAGGCTTGCGCCATTAATATTAATTTAATGTGTCGAGTGCGCTTCTCTGTGCAACACGCTGACATCAGTATTTCTGTGGCAAGTTCGTGCCCGAGTAAATGGAGGGGGTGCATCAGGGTACCATCCTGGGCCCCTCCTGCCCTAAGTGCCCATTGTGGGAGTAATTCGCTTGGTTTGCACATTTCCAAGGATCAGATTTTAGGTGGGAGAGTCAAATGTGACTTTTAATGGAAGTAGATGGATTAAGGGAGGGGGTGAACAAGTGCAGGGAAAGGGGGGCAGTGCGAGTGGCGAGAGACATCTTTCACCCAAAAAAAGTTGAGACAAAAGATTTTTTTTTGCTTGGTTATAAACAAACCACCTCCCAAAATTGCGGATAAAATCTGGCAGCATCCATGGAAGATGTCCGCTTTAGCCTTCCGCCATTACAATTAATTAGAAACAAAAGCACCAAGGCAGAGTAAGAGCAAAACATAAATAAATAAACATAAATAACCTTTCCTTCCCTTTTTTCTCCAGACATTTTATTTCAGTAATGTGTGTGACCCATATATCTCACTGGGGTTGGCTGCAGTAGGCTGGCAGAACCGACAGCATTGTTCGGACCAGAACAAAAACGGTTGGAGGTTGCCGGGAGGGCGGGTCCCAATCTTTTGGCTCCCTCCTTGCATTCGTTAGCCCCGCATACTCAAATGGCTCTTGAGGCACCTGCTAATTGGAATAGCAAACTAAAGCGTTTTCTCTGCAGCTCAGTTGGGGTTCTTTTTCTCCCAGAGTTCTCTCAATCCTGGACTGTTACTAGTGCAGCATTAAAGCAGTAATTAGTGATATAACAAGGCCTCCCTACACTACGTAGTTGATGCTTCTTATCTGGACAGAAAAGTTGGTGTTTAATTTTTTTCCCTACAATAATCATGTCTTACTACCACTGTGGTGTCTCCTGTTTGTGAGTAAAATTACTGTTACATTAGTTTATGAAACTCAGCTTAAGTGATTGTATCCCATTTGTAACCACTACTATGTTACCTGTAGTGTATTTTACTTTCTATTCTAACAAATTCCTCCTTAAAACAAAAAATAGGTATCTCTCCATCTCAGAATCATGTCCTGAAATGGCACTGTTCGTGTCAAGGCAATTGACTCTAACTGCGATCAAGACGAGTTCTGAGACATGACTGATGACAGTGATTTGCCTCATCACCATTTGGCTGTCTCTTCACAAGAGCCGTTTTTTTCCATACTGAGCCCCAAAACTCTTCCTTTGGCACTAAATCTTTGTGATCTGTTCCGGCATCACTGGTGCTATTACTGTCCATTTTGATTTGCTTGAGAGGACTGCCCAAAATCCATTGTCACCAGCAGGGTGTGTGTGTGTGTGTGTGTGTGTGTGTGTTTATCTTCCTCTGGGGGGATGGGGTGGGGGGGGTTTGGAGGGAGGAGGGTATGCACATGACGATGACGAGAGGACATGGAATGAGGGAATAAATGTTTAGAGATTGAGAATACAACGTTGAGAAGCACAGCTCTGCCATGACCTGAGCTGAAAGAATACTTAACAAGACCCCTCAATGAATCAACTTCTAAGGATTTTTATTTTTTTCTAAGGATTTTTTTTGTCTCATCAAAAGCCTCGTCTCATGCTACAAGTGATAAAATGCCTCAAACTGTGTATGCTCCAGTACAGACCCATGCATGAAACCAGGGGTAGGTTGAAAATAAAGTGTGGAACACAACAGTAGTGATTACCGAAATCTGCTGATTTGACTAAAAAACTAATAAAAATACATTTAAACGGTAACGTGAAACCTAAATCTGTTGTGAACTCCTACTACCATTCCTTCTTCCAGAAATGTCATTTTAAGGTGTTTTTCTCTCTCTGCATGGGAGTGTTACAGAAAGAAACACAAGGATGGTGGCGCGCCATTAAACATGTTATTCCGAGTGCCTTTAAATGAGTTCCGGTAAATCATACCTTTAATGAGCCTCAGACCCATCCGCTGTCATCATTAGCAAGGACCTCGGGGAGACGGGCCACCGGGTCGGGGCCACACGTGCTCGTCTCCCGCGGTAACGCATCCTCCCACCACCGTGACGTGTGGCGTGCAGGCGGAAGCGGCCACGGGGTTGCCGAGGGCGATGGACGCCTTTGACGGGGGTCGTCTGACCTCCTTCGGATGCTGTCACTAACGGACACGCTAATTGACCAGTCGACGAGGGGAGCTGTCCATCTTAACCACCGTGACTTAAGGGAGGGACAGAGAGAGACAGAGAGACACAGAGAGAGAGAGAGAGAGAGAGAGAGACAGAGAGAGAGAGAGGGAGAGAGAGAGAGAGAGAGAGAGACAGAGAGAGAGAGAGGGAGAGAGAGAGAGAGGGAGAGAGAGAGGGAGAGAGAGAGAGAGAGAGAGACAGAGAGAGAGAGAGGGAGAGAGCGCTCAAGGAAGACCAAGACAGAAAGAGAGAGAAAGAGAGAAAAAGAGAGCACACTCAAGGAAGGACAAGCTTTGCAGTATCTCAAACTCTTCACACACCTTGAGATACTCTATGACACAGATACTCTGTGATATTCAGACTGAATAAATACAGCTCTCTGTGCTAACAGGCTGCAGTATAGTTTTTGCCTGATTAAGACAGGTCAAGAGATTAGTATGACACTACAGATATTTCTCAAAAACAAATTCCCGGTAGGATTTTTAGCACCTCTTACTGTACGTAAATAATGCCAGGCTGCTTTCCCTATGCATTTTATATTTATTCAGTGTGAAGTATAAAAGGCACAACTGTTACGACTCTGAGGGTAACCTTGAAAGACACAAATAAACAAGTGCACAATCGCACAGTCACTGTCGCGGCTAACAAGAGACAAATAATTCATTTTGCTGAGGAATTCATTTCAAATGTAGACTTCAGTAATTTGTGGCACTTTTTTTAGCACTGCACGTGGTCTGTAGGAGAAAAACAGAGCTGTGAAAGGAAGGGGGGAATAAATGTAGAGAGGGAAAAAAACATAATTACCAAAACTATCGAAGCCTAACGAAAGCAAGCTTATAGCCCTCCACTACTATTACCCCTGAGTGACTTCATTTGTCACCTTCATTATTCATACTCACTGGTAAACAGGGAGAATTAGTTTTCTGAGGCCACGAAAGCAGCAGGTAATTTGGAGCCAAAGGCAGGAAAGGGGGCCTGCCCGCGAAGCAAGACGTCAAGGGGGGAGCTAGAACAAGCTACTAATAAACACAAGGGCCATAGAGAAAGGAGACAAGGGGAGAGAGAGAGAGAGAGAGAGAGAGAGAGAGAGATATTT
This sequence comes from Coilia nasus, assembly GCA_027475355.1. Taxonomy (NCBI): domain Eukaryota; kingdom Metazoa; phylum Chordata; class Actinopteri; order Clupeiformes; family Engraulidae; genus Coilia; species Coilia nasus. The sequence continues at coordinate 1,076,837 of CM050200.1, forward strand.
TGACACCTTATTTTCAAGGAAAAATGCTAGTGAGAATAGATTAGACATCTTTTTCCAGAAAAATGTATAAAAACCATTGTTTTTCCTATAACCAACTTTATTTGGAGAGAGAGAGACTGAGAAAGAGAGACAGAGAGAGAAGAAGGAAGATCTTCAGTCCTCTCTGACCCTCCCCAGGACAGGTCTAACACCTCTGCTGTCCACCGGATTGTGGAGGCAGAAGGGGGCAAGAGATGGAAGGCACCCAGGGTTCCGCATGGGCGAGATTTAATGCTCGCCTTCTCCCGGCCTGCCACAACGTTAGTCTTTGGACACCTGGACACCGCAATGACTTTGAGAAGTAATTACTACAATCTACTGCGGTGCCGGGCTTGAACGAGCAAAGGTGTCATAAAGTCAATGTTATGTGAGGTCCATAAGATGTAGATGCTGCTTTTGGGAGCATGTCAACACTCCAGAGCACACTGAAAATATGTGAAGGAAGCACAAACATGCACATGCACACACACACACACACAGATACCTCCACACAAGCAGACAAAAGCACACACACACATACACACACACACACACACACGATGATGGCGCACAAGATGAAGGATAAGCCTATAAAACAAAAGAAGGACTCACCAAGGATTCCACCAGGCCTGATCGTTTGCGGCTCTGTGCAGTCGGTCTGAAGGAGCCGATCAGTCAGGGAAGGCAATGCAGATCCTAAATGAGCGGGGAGAAATGGAGACAAACTAGGAGAAGTTCTCACTGTAACTGGGGCTCATTCCTCACCGGCCCGCCGAGACAGGCACACCTGTCAATCGCTCCCAAATGTTTCTCACCAGTTCAGCTGATGGCTCGTTCTGACACACTCGGTGTCAACTGGACCAGCACACAAAGATGTCGTTTCCATGTAGCTTAGCTCAAAACGTTCACTGTGCCTGATCCAGTGTAGGATTTATAACGTGAATTATTTACATTTAGAACATATGAATTGCACTGATGGTCGAAATCATTCTGACACACTTGGTTTTGACTGGGCCAGCATAGAAATATGTCATTTGCATGTAGCTAACGCATATCACAGATTTTACTGTGTCTGGTATTGTATTTAAGATATGTGTTTTGTGTGAAGTCATTCAGTTGAAACACAGTAGGCTGGCTGTCTTATGTTTGGACGATTGAACAAATGACAGAAGATTTATAACTACAGTAAGTGGTTAACAGTTCCACTGATGGTCAAAATCATTATCTGTAAGTGTTCTGAGTCCTGCTAAGACGCACTTCATCTCTACTCAGAGCCCCCATGGGACTCTGGAACCAGCTGTTGGTGTCACCTTGGGGGGAGGGAGACGAGGGTGGCGGGAGTGGGGGTGGTGTCTCCCCTCCTGGGACGATGTGTGGGTGAGCGCAATTAGCGCGATAATATCAGTGTTTATGTCAGGATATCAGCTCACACAGACACACAACACACACATGTGGCAACACACACACACGCACATGCATACACAACACACACACACGCGCACGCACAAACAGACAGACAAAAACACAGGGATGCACACACACATGCACATACGCAAACACGGACGTACACACACACACACTAAGAAAATATGGCAAGATCCTAATCAGAGACATCAAGCTTATCATGAAAGATGCATGTTGAGACAACAGCAATAATCATTGGATTATGGTTAATCGAGGACAATGATAGCGATCTTGGTGAGCGTTATAACACAAAGGGATGCGACTGACCGCTGGCAATTAGCGCCATCACAATACCATGTCATGCCAGCGCATACGAGACAAAGAGCAGGGGGCTCATTAGGAGTATGTCTGTATCAGAGATCCTGTGGCTTCATTAGGAGTATGTCTGTATCAGAGATCCTCTGGCTTCTTTAGGAGTCTGTCTTTATCAGAGATCCTGTGGCTTCATTAGGAGTATGTCTGTATCAGAGATCCTCTGGCTTCTTTAGGAGTCTGTCTTTATCAGAGATCCTCTGGCTTCTTTAGGAGTCTGTGTCTTTATCAGAGATCCTGTGGCTTCTTAAGGAGTCTGTGTCTTTATCAGAGATCCTGTGGCTTTTTTGACTCATCAGTGGTGAGGAAGAGAAAGACCCTTTTCTCTCTATTCCTTTCTCTCTTCCTCTTTCTCTTTCTGTCTTTCTCTCTCTCCCCCCCTCTTCCTCTCTCTCTTCTTCTTTCCATTTCTGTCTTCCTCTCTGCCTCTCTCTCTCTTCCTATCTATCTTTCTCTCTTTCTCCCTACCTCCCTCTTCCTGTCTCTCTTCCTTTCCATCTTTCTCTCTGCCTCTCTCTATCTCTCTCTCTCTCACACACACACACACACACACACACACACACACACACACACACACACACCAAGTGAGTCATACAAGGCAATAATAGGCCACAGTAGCTACTGTCCATATTGACACACTTAGGGATGCATTGCATGGTGCTATTTGTCACTGTGGCAGAGACCAACTGTGAACGCTCACTCTTTTTTCGTTCAAAAAGACTGGACGAAATGCTGAAAGAAAGAGTAAAAGTATGCTAGCATTGACATGCAATGAGCTTTTGTTTGTGTGCAACGGCTAAAGCCACACCACGGAAATAACCGTACTTAACTTGCCATGGCCGCGACCTGATTAGGTTGATGGAACAATGGTGATGCCACTTGTTCGCTCCGCACTCTCCCCCCGGCGGCCGCAACGGATGGCGGTATATAATATCTCTTGGCACGGGAGTTAATTACAACACAGAGCAAAGGCGTGGCACCAGAGGCCAGTAATCTCGCTGCGGCTGCTGCCTGGCTGAGGACCACTGTAATCAGAGCTGTCAGTGCGAAACACGTTTGACCTCCAAGGCTTTGTGACAGTGGCCATGACACCCTGTGCCATCCTTCCTCTTAGCCTCATTTAGCATCACTGTCAACAGAGCTGCAAAACTGCATTCGAACATGTTTAGCTGGGTGAATAGGACTTACTTGGAATCAAAATAGGGTTTTTCTGAAAGGGATTATGAGAGGGTTATGGGTAGGCCATAAGCTATTTGTTTTGCACAGGCCATGAGTAGGTATGTTTAAAGCAATACTAAGTAGTTTTCATTTTCGGTCACCATACAGGTTGGAAGCAGAATTGTCTCGCACACAGAACTACAGAGAGAAGG
>CM050200.1:1095000-1097500 GCA_027475355.1 Coilia nasus
ATCTCCCGACACACACACACACACACACACACACACACACACACACACGCACATGCCAGCCGTGCCATAGTGCTTGATTAAAACAGCTTGTAGGGAGGCCTGGGCATTAAACGCAGCCCTGGGTCAGCATCCACACTAGCACTGGCTATTGCCTCCAGTAATGCAGACAGCGGAAGAGAGAGGAGAGACATTCAGGCAAGCCAATGCAACCACCTGCTCCCAGGTTATACCCCTGTGTAGTTTCTACCAGGCTGCAATGAATTTTAAGGGGCTATGAGTTTTGTGTGTGGGTGTTTTTTTTATTTGAAAAAGATAACCACAAACAAATGAGTATCAATGAAATGACACATAATTCCCAATGTAAAGAGACAACATGAAGCAAAGCCTTGTATTCATGCATAAATGATGTGGAAAATTGTGTGAATCTTCACAGCTTCTTCTGTGCTCACAGTTCAGCATGTACGTTGTTGTACAACCCCACCCTCGGGATTATTTGGGCTTTTGTGTCTTGAGACTCACGTGGTGGCTGTAGCAGAGTTTTCCTTCCTGCTGCATTATTCCAGTGCAGATTATTACATGCGCCACTTTCTGTCATCCAGCTGCCAAATGAGTCATTGCGTGAGCCGCGGAAACCGCTCGGCGCAGCGTAGCCCGAGGAGGGGTATTTTTGAGAGTATTTTTACCCCCGCGCACATTGGCATTTCCCACATGGATGCCCCGGCGTCTGACTCGGCTTGTAACTGTACAGACTGTATGAGTCTTTTGTGCGTACTCGGATCAATTAGGGGTGGGGGGATGGGGGGCGGATGGGGGGCAGATAGGGGGGCATAAATGCTTCCTGTGTTTTCATCCCCCACCCCCACCACCGCTGTGACCGACTGCAGCCCAAAGAGATGGTGCATTATCCCAGCAAATCCAATACATTTAGGACGCCGTGCTATTTAATGGGGTGGAATCATTCGGATCAGCAGTAATGCAATGGAAAGAGGGGCTGGGCTGGGGGGCGAAGGGTAGTGAGGTTGTCCTTTAAGAAGAGTCTGAGTCTGAGGGAGCTCCGGAACATTCCGCGATGCCCTATCCATAGCGTCACGGAGCATTAAATTGGAGCTCAGTGTTAGCCAAGCAGGGGCAGGTGGGCAGGACGGAGGGGGGCATTTAGGGCGCAATGAAAGAGAGCAACAGAGCGATGAAACGAATGACCAAAAAAAAACAGAGGGGGCAATGCAGAGGCCGATACTAGGAGTAGAAATTGATAAGAGAAAAAAAAGAGGAAAGCAAAATGGAGCCAGGAGTTGTGGGGAAAAGAAAGAAATGGAGGAGGAGAGACAGAGAGACAGAGAGAAGGAGAGAAGGATTCTCGGCCTCTGCCCCATGCTGACGTGAGCGATAAGCTAACCTCCGTGAGCACAATTAACACCCGACCGTAAATACACGCTCGCTTGATTTAAGTTGATTAAAATTCCTCACTCAATTTTTACTGTCAGGGACCTTGGAGGAGGCTGTTTCTAGCCCCCAACCCACACTTTATTTGTTTGTTCTAGTGGCCGGCGTGTCCTCTACTCCAGCTTCGTTTAAATATGTCATGGCGTACAGTCCCTCGAGTGCCAAAACTCCTAGGCCTCCAGAAGGGCAAAATGACACAAAGCACACATCCCCTCCCTCTCTCTCTCTCTCTCTCAAACACTCTGTCTCTCTCTCAGTCTCTCTCTGTATCCATCTATCTCTCGCTCTATGTGTGATTTTCATTAGTGTGCGTACATGTGTCTATGTGTGTGCGTGTGCATGTGTTTAGGTCGAGTGCTTTTGACTTTGACTTGGCAGCAATCTGGCACAGTTTTATGTCTTTGAAACCCTGAAAGCTAAGCAGAAAAAAACTTTTTTAACCTTTTAAGTGCCGCACATAGCAGTGCGGTGACCATGGCAGAAAAGGTAGAAAACTACTGACTCAGCTGTGGTTAAAAATTAGCAACATACCGAAAAACGGCACCCGCTGCATTTAGCATCACATATGTTAAATGCTAGATATTTCACACTGAAACAAGCTAGGCAGGACTACAGGTGTAGGGGTGGAGTGTGTGTGTGTGTGTGTGTGTGGGAGGGGGGGGGGTGCTGTTGGTTGTTGTTATAATGATGTTGCAGGTCATGTCCATGCTGAGTGGTGGGATTTGGCAGCACCGCAAAAACATACACAAAATGTCTGGTTCAGTGTTAGCAGAGCAGAAACATGAGGTGCCTCATAATTTTTGGTTTAAAGCCATAGTTGACGTACACTGTATGTAAGTGCCATCCAGTGCAAAGTTAACAAAGTATTATCAATGCTGTTTACTTAACACAAGCAGGCTTAAGAATTACTGTCACAAAGGGCTATATCATCCATATAGCCTCAGGACAAGTTTGTCCTTCTGCTCAGAACCACTCGTCCATGAAGTTCTCCAAACAGTCTTGTGTTGACACCCAGTAAATGAATGTGGAAGATGTGTTGCTTTTAAATCAAGTACAG
>CM050200.1:1100000-1147500 GCA_027475355.1 Coilia nasus
CAGGTAACTTCAGCTAAAGACCACACCTTTGTACTGAGAGTGACAGCCCATAGCGCTCTGTGGAGAGACACGGTTCTTACAACTGATTAGTCCTTTGGTCCATACTTATAAAGTGTGAAGTTTATCACACCATTTTGTTCATTAGACTATGCGCTGCCACTTTCAGCACAGGTGCACAAACATGCATTTTGCAAGGGCAGCTGGGTTATTTATTAGTGTGTGAGAGTATGTGTGTGTGGTTGTGTGTCAGTGTGTGTTTGTGTGTATTTATGTGTATATATGTTCTGAGTTGCCTTAGTGTGTGTGTTTTTTTGTTTAGTTGTTGGTGAATGTTTTTGTTCACATTCGCACAGCATGTACAGTATGTCTTTATTATTGCCTTGTTCTTTGTCTGTAGAGGTTGTTTCATTATTTCTGTGTGTGTGTGTGTGTGTGTGAGAGAGAGAGAGACAGAGAGAGCGCGGGAGGGAGAGCTTGTCTGTGTGTGTACCAACAGTGCATTTCCCAAGTGTTCTTGAGTGTTTATTTTCAGTCCTGCCACGCCACACGGTGAGTTATCATGTGGAATGGTAGATTTGCTGATGTTGCTGCTGTATGCCCAGGTCCATAAAAACAGCTGTGTAGCCCAGCACCTTACAGTAAGCACTCCAGTCACTGCTGTACCAGTAACATGCAGTTGCAGTGCTGCAAATGGGGCCAATTAGCAAATTGTAGCCAGCATACATTCACACGCAGGCCTAGCATGTTTCCAATAAACAAGCTACTTAGAGATATTAAGTGGACCCAAAGTAAAACATCAGCAAACTGCTTGAAAATAAGCAGAGCTGTTAAATAAAAGCTGGTCAGCTGCATTAGTTAGATGTTTTTTCCTCCCCCAACCTATTAATTTATGTATGTATGTATGTATGTATGTATGTATGTATGTATGTATGTATGTATGTGTGTATGTATGTATGCATGTATGTATGTATGTATGTATGTATTTATGTATGCATGTATGTATGTATGTATGTATGTATGTATGTATGTATTTATTTATTTATTTATTGTGTTACTTCTTCTGTCCATATACCTGCCAACGCAGGATCTTTCTGCCAAGTGCACGTGCAGGAGTTCTCTCTCCAACATGAAAGATGAATAACACCTCGGTATTAAAAGCACTCTCAAGCACAAACAGCGAGGCGTATCTGAAAACGACTTAACTGCCACCACAAATCATTGAAATGTAACGTCAGAAAACATCATACAGTACCATGCCAGCCAGATCATGTTGTGACAAACACTTTGGCCTGGAAGCTGTTTGGGTGTTCCAACAGTTGTGGGGGTCTCTCTTTGTTGGTGAGTGATTCGAGCATCAGGGCTGTGCAAAATTCTGAATTAAATCGCACCTGGCTCTTGAATTTCAATTTTTTGGATTTGAGTTGTATTTTAAACTGTAAAACTGAGTTTCAGAACTGTTTAAACTGAGTAGCAAACAGGATGTAGAATTACTGAACTGAAAAATTGAATCTGGCTCTGCCTAGATCACCATCATGATAGTGCAGGCACTGGAGCATGTGCTGTGTGATTTCTATTCCTGCTTAGCAGACCTCTGGCAGGCCCCATCCAGGAACCAAATAAGTTCCTGTAGCCAATGGGTTCCTGGAGCCACAGAGGATCTGTGACCTCACCAGTGCAGTGTTAAAGAAATTCTGTGACGGCGTTTCTTCAAGCCTGCACCATGCACAGACCTTTGTCATGAGGCACGGTTCCTTGTTCAGCAACGGATGTTCTTCATTGCCATCCACTGCGGCAATTTTTCATTCTGTTCACCCCTCTCTCTCTCTCTCTCTCTCTCTCACACACACACACACACACACACACACACACACACACACACACACACACACACACACACTTTTCAAGAAGAATTGCTCTTTCCTGACAAATTCTCACATGTGCGATGTCAAAGTATTAGATGTAATGAGATTACCTGTTTATGTGTAAAATAAACAAGGGCGTTGGGTATCAATGGCAGCCTGCTATTCTGGGCCCCTTTAAGACATATTCGCTACTCTGGCCCCTTTAAAACATACAGTATGGGCTACTCTGGCCCCTTTAAAACATAAGGCTACTCTGGCCCCTTTAAGACATAAGGGCTACTCTGGCCCCTTTAAAACATACAGTATGGCCTACTCTGGGCCCCTTTAAGACATACAGTATGGGCTACTCTGGCCCCTTTAAGACATAAGGCTACTCTGGGCCCCTTTAAGACATAAGGCTACTCTGGCCCCTTTAAGACATAAGGGCTACTCTGGGCCCCTTTAAGACATAAGGCTACTCTGGCCCCTGTAAGACATACAGTATGGCCTACTCTGGCCCCTTTAAAACATACAGTGTGGGCTACTCTGGCCCCTTTAAGACATAAGGCTACTCTGGGCCCCTTTAAGACATACAGTATGGGCTACTCTGGCCCCTTTAAGACATAAGGCTACTCTGGGCCCCTTTAAGACATAAGGGCTACTCTGGGCCCCTTTAAGACATAAGGCTACTCTGGCCCCTGTAAGACATACAGTATGGCCTACTCTGGCCCCTTTAAAACATACAGTGTGGGCTACTCTGGCCCCTTTAAGACATAAGGCTACTCTGGGCCCCTTTAAGACATACAGTATGGGCTACTCTGGCCCCTTTAAGACATAAGGCTACTCTGGGCCCCTTTAAGACATAAGGCTACTCTGGGCCCATATGTCTTTATGGGCTGTCATTTGGGCTTCTTTGACTCATGCACTACCACCGCCACACACACGCCCCAGCCAAGCACCGTGCAATTCAATCAGCGATTTGTCAAAAATTGCTTAGCAAACTACCTGCCACTGTGAATGGCATTTTTCAAAATGAATGCAGGTGGTGTCAACATTTTAATACAAATATCCCCTATCAACTCAGCTGTATGATTATACATTATTAACTCTTTGGTCCTTGTAATGCAGCTGCCTCAGTAAATTGCACAGTTTGTTATTATGCTTTATTGTAAATCTTTGTTAAACACAATATGGATTTCCTGACCTGTAATATACTTTGTTTTGGAAATAAGTCATGCCTTCGCAGAAGCTGATGAACTGATGTCATAAATAACTTGTAAATATTGCAGACCTATTGAATAAAATGACTGAAGCAACAATGATTAGACGCCGTTGAAAGGCTCGATAGGCGAGCAAACCCCATTGCCACGTTAGGGAAAACAAAGGCAAGCAATTGCTGTTATTGTTGATATATCACACAAATTACACCTCAGGAAGGAGGCTGAGTCTGGAAGCAATCATTACCATGAACCCATAAAGATATTTAATTTCACATTAAGCCAGTCTAATCATGTTTTGATATTTCCGCATCAAGTTTTTTTAACCCCCTTTTTGTCTTTTTTTCAAGGTTATTTAGTCATTACCATTTCCCAAAAAGTAATTATGTTGCACCACGAGCAGAACAAGGCCTTTGATTAGTTCAAAGGATTCAGGTATTAAAACAAATGAAACTTTAATACTTTTTTCTTCTTTCTTTTTTTCTGCCGCGCTCTCATTCTCTCGCAGTCTAGCTACGGTGGATAATTGTCGCCATTTGTGGAAAGTAAATTGTTTGCCGAGGCGGCTGGCTTGCTCTCCTCTCGGGCCTCCTCACGTGAAATCTGATTTTATCAGTGTGACGCCATCTCCACGGGCCCAATCTGTCACAGCAATCGCATTCATAAACAACAACAACAGGCCTCTCCATTTGCAACACAGCAATGCAAAGTATCCTGACTCGTGCAACACAGCAATGCAAAGTATCCTGACTCGTGCAACACAGCAATGCAAAGTATCCTGACTCGTGCGCTAAACAGGGATGAAGCGGAGAATAAACACAACAGAGTTTTCCCACCTCTCACATTTCAGAAAAAGAGTTTATCCACCTCTCAACTGAGTTTATCCACCTATCAATACAGTTTACATACTCTATAGTAGAATGTACTGTATGTACCAAACACAATTTCTAACATCACAAAATCACACTAGGTCCTCTATATGTGCACTAGAGACCATTACAATGCACTGGGACTGTTCAAACATGCTTTGCATGTCTTTTACAAAACATCTTGTGTTGCACCATGCATCCATCCCACCGTGATCACCGAATTCATAGTTTGCCCACCTCTGATTTTACCACTACACCCCTAATTACAAATGCAAAGGCCCACCCTGCATTCAGAGCATAGCCATCCCCAATAACCAATGAATGTAAACCCATTACAGAAATAACTTTGTCCCACGTGAATACTTAGCCTTGACCTTTTCTGACCCTTCATAATTATTTTATGTGGGAATCCCTACTACTGTAATATTAATGCTCTGCATGTACCACAAGCTTAACACTATAAGAAAATTCATATGCGTAATATACATCTCATATGGTGAGTCGCGCCTGTGGTCAAATTTATGTGTAGGGTTCGTAAGGTCTGGGAGCGTGCACATACATGAGCCATACATGGTACGTTTATTACTTACAGACAGTCTTGCGAAGATGGATGGCAGAATGTGAAGCCAATATAATATAATAAAGCGGGTAAAGCAACACTACGGAAGCAGAATTGTTTCTCATTCAAACTACAGAGATGGCCCACTCCTCCAAAGTGGCCTTTCCCTGGAGGGTGGCAAAGCGAATTTAGAAGTGCCTTTCACCCTGTCACAAGTTGATGAACCACTGAAACGATTGTGGAAACATTATTTTAAGGTTGAAACTACTTCCGTAGTGTTGCTTTAAGGGTGGGTGAAGAGTGAATTGGTAGTGTGCTAGTCAACACTGCCAGTGCATTGCATGGCCCTGTGTCCTGCCAACATGGAGAGGAAAGGGTGAATGGGCTCCCTCCACCCGTGGGTGGCAGTGCTCCATCTGGTGTCTGGCCCTGTCCACTCCGATCACTTTTTTGAGGCTTGTTGTTTATTTCTGTCTTCAATGTTTTTTTATGATTTCAAAACTTCAAATGGACCCCAGCAGAAGCTGTGAGAGTGGACTGGACTGAGCCCATCAAAAAATCTCCCTTTCAGAATCAGCGTCCAGATACTCAGCAGAAGGCCCTTGCTGCCTGGCCAAGCATTTAAAGCCTCCAAATATAATATACCAAACATTTTGGCAGAAATGTAATGAATTTGGTCCTGTCTGCCGCCAAACCTAAGCGGATGGCGGGGGGATGAGAAAAAAACAGAGAAAACGAAACTTGGACCATGTTCGATCTTACAGGTCCAGGCCAGGCCTATTCGGCTTTCCTTTAGAGGAACTGGCCTTTCCCAAAAAAAACCCGAAGGTGATTCCTGGTTGCCCACAGTCCTCCCAAGAGGCCTCAGTCTGGTCTCTCTCTCTCTCTCCCTCTCTCTCTCTTATTTCCACTCACTCTCTCTCCCCCATCCCTACAGCTAACCCCGCCTGGTTCACAGATGGCTCAGAGCTCGTCCACCTACACAGCCATCTCACCACTAGCACAGCCATCTCACCACTAGCAAAATTAGTTACTTGAATGCCAAAGCTTCATGACTCAAAAAAGTCTTCAGAAATATTGTCAGCGCTGCACAGATTAAACTGGTGCTGTCAGACACGGGAATGCAAGCAAGCCTGTTCTAATAGACTGATGGTCCGTTAGCTTATATTAGTTCAAAGACAGCTAAACACCTGTTCAGATGACAGTGTTTAGCTTCAGATCTTGTTAGGTAGCTGTGCGGTGGGCACTTTTGTTCTGGGCTTCTGGCAGTTTCTATACCCCTCATTGTCTCAACGACGGGCAGCTTTTTAATCTGTGCGGATATTTGGCCCTCTGACAGCAGGGGTTAATTGAAAAGCCAACCACGTTCACCTGTTCCACTCCCTGCCCACACCTTTCTGCACACATACTTCACAGTAGTTTTGGCCAGGCAAGTCATCAAAGTCTGTTTTCTAATGCTTCGCCACCGAGGTAAAAACCTTCATGGTCATTCGATAAATAAACCAATGGCACTTCATGATCATCATCAGCCTTTGCGACCTTAATTTCATCTGTCACGACTGATCACTAGCTGCATCTAATTTGAAGACAATTTGAATTCTTTTTAGTGTTGTGACTTCTTTAAACATGCACAATGCAGGAGGAAATGATTTGTCACGGTGAATGTCATCTAATTTAGTTCTCCTCTGGCTGGCACAGAGATACAATCTGGGCGCCAGGATCCGGCCAGGGCTTCCACCTAAATATATTGTTCGGCTGGGCCCCTTTTTAAAGATGTCAATCTACAGAGAGCTGTGCTCTGGCTCTCTATTTCTTTCTCCCTCTCTCTCTTTTTCTTTCTTCATCTCTCTCTCTCTCTCTTCCTGTCTTTTCTTTCATCTCTCTTTCTCTTTCCCTACCCCCCTCTCTTTTTATTTCTTAATCTCTCTTTTTCTCTTTCTTCTTCCCTCTGATTCTTTCTCTCTCTCTCTCTTTCACCCTCTGTTGCTCTCTCTCTCTTTCTCTCTCCCTCTTTCTCATTCTCCCTCTCCTTCTTTTCCTTTCTCTTCCCTCCCTCCCTCCCTTCCACTGCATTTTATTGCATGGGGGCTATCTGACTAATGCAGTGCTGTGCTGGCCTGCTGCCACTCACCAATCTATAACGTGCCGTTTCCCCTCTCCCCTCCATGCTCGCTCCCATGCATACCAAGCAATGCAGATCTGTTGCATCCATTAGTACATACACTGCATTCTGTTGCGTCTCCCCTCTCTTTTCTCTGACATATGTTCTCTCTCTCCCTCTCTCTCTGTTTCTCTCTTTCCCTCATCCTTTCAATCCCTTTGACTCTATCTTTCACTCAGGCAGACCTAGTTGTAAAAGCAAGGTCTGTATGGAGAGGATAAGATGAGACTGAGCTCTGTAAATTCTACAAAAATGGGAATATTATGTAAAGCAGACAGGGCAGAACAGGATATAGCTGCCTATGCCGTCTGTCAACAAGGGATTCTTTCTTTTATTGACCACAGATAAAAATATGTCTCTGACCATGTGTGCGGGTGTCTATGTTTATGTGTGTTTGGAGGCTGATTGCAGCATGCAAATATGTTTGGCATGTCTATAGATGGATGCATGTGTTATATAAGAGGGTGAGACTAATACAGAGAGAGAGAGAGAGAGAGAGAGAGAGAGAGAGAGAGATCTGTGGACATTATTGACCAATATAAGCGAGCTTGTCCTGCTTGTCTTAATTGGCCCTCTCCTTAGCTTGCGCTACATCCACACAGTCCCCCACACCGCACCTCCTACTGATCAGCAGTCAGAACTTGTCTACCGCACCTCCTACTGATCAGCAGTCAGAACTTGTCTACCGCACCTCCTACTGATCAGCAGTCAGAACTTGTCTACCGCACCTCCTACTGATCAGCAGTCAGAACTTGTCTACCGCACCTCCTACTGATCAGCAGTCCCCCACACCGCACCTCCTACTGATCAGCAGTCCCCCACACCGCACCTCCTACTGATCAGCAGTCAGAACTTGTCTACCGCACCTCTACTGATCAGCAGTCAGAACTTCTAATCCTTCAGTGTTCTTGTTAAGTCCCGGATTGTGCACAGGAACTTTCCTGCAACACGCAAGGCCATTTACGAGCAGGACCCAGACTACAACTAATGTCATATTTGCCCTTTGCAGTAATTATGGCCTGTGGCATGTAGTTACTGCATGTGAACAGCATGTTTAAAAACAGGAGTAGAGCAGAGCACTGCCTGGGGTTCATACAGAAAGGTAAAAAAAGGAATGTAATGTAAAACTCTTTGTTACAGATGGTCCCATAGGAGATAAATGTTTTTCTCATGAGAACCAATCCCCACAAGAGAAGAAGCACAGTACGGAAGAAAACACATCACCATGACACCATTCACAAGAATAGTTCTGAGCGGGAACAGACATATTTTCACACCAAGGGATACATAACATCAACCTGCCACCCATGCTACAGTATGTTCGATGTGTAGAAAGCTCACATTATAGTCAAACAGAGAAGCATGCACCTTCTGTGGTGCACATAACGCCGGCGTTTGTGTGATTGCCAGAAAACAGCCCCTGGTTGATTGCTGTCCCATTAGGTGCACCAGGGGGCTGCAGGAGATTGTTCGATGAGCACCTCTCGGAGCGCCATCATCCCTGCGTCTCCTGAAAGTTCAGGCTATTCTAAGGCATCTGATGAGCCTCACAATTATCACAGTTACACACATGAGCCCAACTTTGTTTTCTTCTCCAGACAATGCAGAAACTAGAGAGATCAGGGTTGAGAGAGAGAGAGAGAGAGAGAGAGAGAGAGAGAGAGAGAGAGAGAGAGAGAGAGAGAGAGAAAACTGAGACAGTTGTGGGGGGGTATGTGATAGAGGGAGAAAGGAAAGAAACAAAGCAGTCGAAAGCTTGCTTGGGTTGCTGAAATGTCACTGGAAGCATGCAGCATTTCTTTTATGGTAATGCGATTTAATGAAGAGCCAAGCACCTATTTTTACATTGTCTAGTTTTCACTGCTTGGGAAGATGTCAGTGCCTCAGTATCCTTCCTGCATCTCTCTCTGCCGGCTTCCTGCCTGGATGCTGATGGGCAGGTGGATGGGTGGGTGGGGTGATACACAGAAACATGCATGGAGAGGGGTCTGTCTGCCTCTAGCCTGGATGCTGATGGGTGGGTGGATGGGTGGGTGGGGTGGTACACAGAAACATGCATGGAGAGGGGTCTGTCTGCCTCTAGCCTGGATGCTGATGGGTGGGTGGGGTAGTACACAGAAACATGCATGGAGAGGGGTCTGTCTGCCTCTAGCCTGGATGCTGATGGGCGGGTGGGTGGGGTGGTACACAGAAACATGCATGGAGAGGGGTCTGTCTGCCTCTAGCCTGGATGCTGATGGGCGGGTGGGTGGGGTGGTACACAGAAACATGCATGGAGAGGGGTCTGTCTGCCTCTAGCCTGGATGCTGATGGGCGGGTGGGTGGGGTGATACACAGAAACATGCATGGAGAGGGGTCTGTCTGCCTCTAGCCTGGATGCTGATGGGTGGGTGGGGTAGTGCACAGAAAGATGCATGGAGAGGGGTCTGTCTGCTACCTGAATGGAGCGTGGTCAGTAAATACAGCTGCCAGGCCTTGTACTGCAGACAATGCAGCTCCAAAGCTACTGCAGACACTGCTTTCCAAAGCTACTGCAGACAATGCAGCTCCAAAGCTACTGCAGACACTGCTTTCCAAAGCTACTGCAGACACTGCTTTCCAAAGCTACTGCAGACACTGCTTTCCTGCCTATTTTATGCTCCAAGCATCCCTCAACGCCCTCAGTAGTCACTGCTGGTGCGTGGATTTGTCAATGTGTGGATCTGGGTGTGAGAAACCAAAGGGTGGCAAACTGAACTGAAGGGTGTTAAAACTGTTCTCTGCCAGGTATAACAGTGTAACTGAAACCCATTAAACGGGTTTAACGAATGCATTACATTTATGAAAAGGGTTTCATTCAATTAATGACTTCTCATTAGAATGGCACAATGAACATGTTAATGAAGATATGAGATTGGATAATCATCAATTAAGTCATTAATTAAATCAATCGAGATCATCAATTAAAAATGTGCCAGAAGCTTGTTGTGCTGTATCCAAGATACCATTATACAGAGGGTAAGACACAACATTGTTGTTAGTTTATTTTATAATGTTCACAGCACTTACCAAGTAGTCTGTTTTTGTCCATATGTTCTTTCCTCCAGAAAGGAGAGAGAAATATCCTTTTTTACTTTGCGAACAACACTCAAAGTAAATATTAATAAGAAGGTGCCCTGTGCACTAAAGGAACTTGCCTGAGTAGGGTTTGATAGCACCAGCCTATGGAACTAAAGAGAGAGAATCTCCACATACAGTCAACTATCATCTCCAGTAGTCAAGAGGCTGCATAACTGTCATCACCATTAGACACACACACACACACACACACATGCACACTCACTCACACACACACACACACACACGGGCCACCAAGGACAAGAGCCCCCACCAACCACTCCACATCTAAGAGGATAGAGGGTGGTGATGTGGGGTGGGGTGGGGTTGGGGGATGGAGTGGGTGGAAGGAGAGAGAGAGAGAGAGAGAGAGAGAGGGAGAGAGAGAGACAGAGAGACACACACAGAGATAGAGAGAGAGACACACACAGAGCGGGAGGGAGAGAGAGACAGAGAGAGAGAGAGAGAGAGAGAAAGAGAGAGAGGGAGAGAGAGACACAGAGCGAGAGAGAGAGAGAGGGAGGGAGAGAGAGAGACAGAGAGACACACACAGAGATAGAGAGAGAGACACACACAGAGCGGGAGGGAGAGAGAGACAGAGAGAGAGAGAGAGAGAGAGAAAGAGAGAGAGGGAGAGAGAGACAGAGAGAGAGAGCGAGAGAGGGAGAGAAACAGAGAGAGGGAGAGAAACAGAGAGAGACAGACACAGAAATAGAGAGAGAGAGAGAGAGAAAGGGAGAGAGAGAGAGGGAGAGAGACAGAGCGAGAGGGAGGGAGAGACGCAGAGAGAGAGAGAGAGAGAGAGAGAGAGGGAGAGAAACAGAGAGAGACAGACACAGAAATAGAGAGAGAGAGAGAGAGAGAAAGGGAGAGAGAGAGAGGGAGAGAGACAGAGCGAGAGGGAGGGAAAGACGCAGAGCGAGAGAGAGGAAGAGAGACACAGAGAGAGAGGGAGAGAGACAGAGAGAGAGAAAGAGAGAGAGAGACAGACACACAGAGATAGAGAGAAAAAGAGAGAGGGATGTAGGGCGGGCTGGGCTGAGGAGAGGAGAGGAGAGGAGAGGAGAGGAGAGGAGAGGAGAGGAGAGGAGAGGAGAGGAGAGGAGAGGAGAAGCTTGGACAGAGCCCAGTGTGGAAAGGTTAGAGCCCCTAAAAATAGCTAGCTTGGCCATGGCCAGGGTGCTGTTGTGTGTTGTGTAGTGCGTGTATGGTTGTGTGTGTGCGTGTGTGTGTGTATGATGGGTGTTACACAGTGGGATGAGATGGGATGGAGGATGCAGTGTGTCTCGCGCAGGGCCTCTGCCACATTTCTGAGGTGGGCTCTGTGGAGAGCACTAAGCTAGAGTGGCACTAGCACCTTTGGCCCTGAGCTACATGTGCTCACTAGTCACTCCATGGCGGAGAGCTTGTGTCATAAGTCACCTCATTGTGCGACACAAATGCATATCAGTAAGTCACCGCATTGTGTGACACAAATGCATATCAGTAAGTCACCGCATTGTGCGACACAAATGCATATCAGTAAGTCACCGCATTGTGTGACACAAATGCATATCAGTAAGTCACCTCATTGTGTGACACAAATGCATATCAGTAAGTCACCGCATTGTGTGACATTGTGTGGACGCAGAACTAGAAGATATAAAATGGAAACTGAAGCCACATTACTGTTCATGAGACTAATATTACTGTAAGTCATCTGGTGACCCACTTGTTACAACACATTATGCAATAACACATTATGCAAAAACAACATGCGATAACTTGGCAAGTAATATATTTTCACTAAATTATGTAATAACTCCCACATTTTGTAATAATATACCTCATTTTGTAATAAAGTGTCTGAACACAATATGTAATACATAAAATCAGTGCATTTATCACATAATGTGGTGTTATTACATAATGTGTTGTTACACCTCTTCCAAGCTTTATAGTTTTGGAAATGTTGACATACATAGCCTCTCTGGATTGAACAGGGATATGCATCTCAGCCCTTGCGACAGCATAACCTGTGTGTTAGTGTCATTACTTGTAGTATTAGCACTAGTATTAGTGTTGTTTTCGTGTTTGTCCCTACGTCATTTTGTTACTTTATTCATCCGCTCCGACGCCACTGGACTGCAAGAAATGTTGTCTTGTGGTTACCTTGCCAAACTGTTAAGCAGTTTAAGCTGCATCTTGTATGTAAGAATTGTGCTATACAAGTAAAAATGATTATTATTATTATTATTATTATTATTATTATTATTATTATTATTATTATTATTACACCAGAACACATGTGGGGGTTTCAAGGCATGCAGAGAGGATGTATGTCTAACTAATCCAGCTAAGGTTAGCAGAACATACTGTATCAAACACTGGTATTGAAGAGCCTTTACATATATAATACCTAGTATATGTTCAAGTAAGCGTCACACAGTTGGCCACATATCCAATATTTGCAGCTAAAACACAAGCTGAAATACCTCCTTCGGAATGACCTTGGATCTTTTTTTCCACTCTTTCCTGTTTATTTCACTCTGTTGGCCGCTAATCTACAGTCGTGCGAGCCCCGTGTGTTTCCACCCCCCCGCACTAAACGCACTGGCAGCCACCAGGGTGTGAGGGCAAGTTACCGTTAGACCACAACGGGAAAAAAAGCCTTCAGTCGCCTACCGGCTTGTTAAACACGAACATAAATAATCCAATCAAAGTGAAATTTAATAAGGCATGCTCTTTTTGGCTACAGCCCCCACTGGTTTGCAGTAGTCCTGTATATGTGTGTGTGTGTGAGCATTTGCATGTGTGCTGATTTAGGACATCGGAGAAGGCATTGGATAACAGGGACTATTAGCAGGCCTGAGCTAATTCTATCCTGCTCCAAAGCAGCGGGGCCCCACAGCATAACTCTCGTTTCATTGGCTGCACATGAAACTGTGCTTCGCTGCCGTAGCTCCCGGATAGGTGCCGGCTAGCGCGCGGACTTCGTGTGAACCCTCGCTCCCTCGTGGCACAGTTTAGGAGCTAATGTAGCATGTTGGGGATAGCGGAAATATGATTTAAAACATCTTTTTTTTTATATATAGAGAGGAAAAATCCTCTCCATTCAACGCACCCCTGGTTCGCTAATTAGGCCTTCGCTGAATGGGATGGAGTCCATGCTCATAATGCGTTAAAAATTAGACTGCGGCCGCTGACGCGGATATTCCACTTCATTTTCCCATGATCCCCTGGGAAAACATGTGCAGCGCTGCACCTCGACACACTCAATCAAACACAAACACACACTCATACACACACACGCACACACACACACAGAAAAGCAGACAATTATGCATAATTACACACACACACACACACACACACATCTGCGAGCAACGTCCTCCATTCCCACTTAGACACAGAGCAAAGCATCCCTGTCGCCTTGCACATAATGATGAAGCAGGGAATTGGCCCTTTGCCATGTGCATCCAACAGGAACACACCTGGGCTTGACCACAGAGTGACTGTGGGGATTTGGGCTGGGGAGTTTTGCACTGCTGGGAGCCAGCACATTTGGTGACAATAGACGGGCTTAGTCCTCATGCCTGCACACCACAGCTCCTCACTACCAATTACACATGCCACACGCAAACACACACACACACACACACACACATAAAAACTACACACACTATGCTGCCTCACCCCCAGCCACACACACCCTGCACGCCTTAGCAACCCTTCAACCCCCCCCCCAACCTCACACCCCCTACTCCACTCCCCTGCTTTTCCCCCTTGCTTACATTGTACCTTAGCATGAGTCGTCCTAATGGCCACTGCTTTTTAAAGGGGATAGATACGAGCAGGAAAAAACTGTTTTGGAAATTCACCAGGAATGACTCGTCAACCTCATTTGTTTGCCTTGGCCGACTATTGGAGGCTGCGTATCTGAGACCATGCGGATTGTAGGTGCAGGTATCTCGATTTCATTCGATTTTACCATGAAGGTCTTGTAAGAGGAACAATTAACCTGTTATCCTGACACTTCGGGACTTCTTTAGATAAGAGATGCATCGATTTGGCCAAGGTGTCAGAAAGGTGTTTAAAACCAAACCTCTGTCACTCGTACACACACACACACACACACACACACACACACACACACACACATACACACACACACACAAATAAACAATATCTGGAGGGCATCAACTCTTTCACTCTCCCGCAGTTTTAATTGAGGCTGCATATGCGTAATTTAAAGGGGAATGCAAGAACCCAAACATCATCAAGTCTCCATTATTGGGAAGCTTTGAAAAAAACATCCAAGCCATTAACCAGACGTCACCCTTGGTTTGTGATTAAACGAGAAAACTCTATTCATTAGGGCCTCACAATAAACACTCCCGAAACCCAACAGACAGCTGTATTCAAGAAGGGAGGCAGCCTCCTGTCATGTGACCAAAGAGCTAATTAACCCACATGCCCGTCCGTTAGACCACATCCAATCAAAATAGGCCTCGTTCTTTGTCACTCCCCATCCCAACCCCCCATGCTGATACACATGCCAAAGATCCACATAATCTATGCAGGAAATGGCCAGTACAGGCGACAACATGGGAATGGCACAGCCATGCAAGCCTTCAGTCAGCAACTAGCTCGCAAAAGCCAGGATGTGTCGACTCCACACGTGTGTGTGTGTGTGTGTGTGTGTGTGTGTGTGTGTGTGTGTGTCTGTGAGCCAAGGGGCCCAGGTGAGCGTAGCGGCAGCCCGGCAGTCTCGCAGTTGCGCTGACACCGATGTCCCCTACAACATGTAGCCGCTAATCACATGCTAATTGACTTTCCGGCGAGCACGTCAGCTGTCGTAAACCATTAGCAACAACTCTGTAGCCTCCACCTTTCTTAGCCGGGCGAGAGAGACTCATTGCCTCCACTTACCTTAGGCCACACATGCCATGTCTCTCAATGCCAGAATCGGGGATAGAGAAGGACGTGTATCTGTGTCTGGCTAGCTGCTAGGTTTGAGAGGATAAATGTGAACAATATTTCTTTTAAAGATGTGTTAGTGTTTGAGTACAGTCTAGCAAGAGAATTTGTTGGTGATTCACAAAATGGAAAAAATGAAAGTATGAAAATACACACAATTGCAGGCTTTTGAGGGCATTTTAGCAGCAAAATTAATGAATTCTGAATAGGCAAAGCCCAAGGACCTGTGCTGTGTGCAAGCTATTTAGAGCATAGCTTTCTTGCAGTGAAAAGAATAATAAAAAACCTCTCTGCCAACGATTTTGCAGCCACTTGAAAGGCTCCTTTAACCTCCATACATTCTGTTACTCAGTCTGTTTTAATAGCGCCACATCAGCGATGCCTTAATGGTTCACCCCTCTCCATTTATGATGATGCAGGAACACCAGAGTGCCCCTCTCTCTCTGTCTCTCCTTCTTTCTCTCTTTGTCTCGCTCTCCTTCTTTCTCTTCCTCTCTCTGCCTCTTTCTATCTCTCTCCCTCTCTCTCTCTCCCTTGACTAGGACAACCTGCCCCACTCTACAGCATGAGCAATCACCTTCTGTGGCATTCTGGGAGATGGATGCATCCTGCAGGAGATGGGCAATGGGGCTTTAAAGGAATCACAGATCGATGTGGCTTTTAATTAGCTTTGCTGGCTGATGCATGCTAACAGCAGGGAGCGGCGGTGTCCGAGGCTGTGTGTTGGGGGGTGTGTGAGATGTGTGTGTGTGTGTGTGTGTGTGGGGTGTGTGGATGGGATCCATTACAAGATCGCTCCTGCAGGAGAGATGCATTTCCTACATTCTACCTGAAACACAACCATGCCGCCACGATCCCAGGCCTGTGGCAAATGTAATATAACTAGCTTTTTATGAAAAAGACATTTTCAATCCGTTTTTTCCCCTTGCTTTTACCATCTCAGTT
Organism: Coilia nasus; assembly: GCA_027475355.1. NCBI lineage: Eukaryota > Metazoa > Chordata > Actinopteri > Clupeiformes > Engraulidae > Coilia > Coilia nasus. The sequence goes on from CM050200.1 coordinate 1,115,648, forward strand.
TACCACACTGGCTGCAGGGGGATCCACAGAACAGCGATAAGGTCATATATGCCCAGGCCCCACGAAGCCAACAAACACGCTTATTAACTGAATGAAAAAATAGATCCACGGGATCATTATAATTCACAATGGGTGAGCATCCATTTTAATACTCGCTCTCTCTTTCTCTCTCTCTGCATCTATCCCTCTTGCTCTCTCTTTCTCTCTCTCTGCATCTATCCCTCTTGCTCTCTCTTTCTCTCTCTCTGCATCTATCCCTCTTGCTCTGGTTGTCCTCTCCTACTACTGCTACTGCACTGGAAGCAGGGGAAGAGGAGTTTCACAGAGGAATATGCAGATTCCTTTACTACTGATTCTCTGCTGAGCGCATTCTGCTACATAGCACAGAGGCTGCCATTGACTGAGCTCAGACACCAGCACAAATCCAACTGATGATAAAATGATTTGGGGGATGACTGACAGAATGTGAAAAAAGGATGGAGAGAAAGGGGGCGGTGGAGAGAAGGGAAAAAGAGAGAAAAAAGGAGAGGAAAGAAAGGCAGCAGAGTATGAAAAAGGCCCATCGTTGGCTAATTTTCTCCATTTGGATCAAACTCGCCCAATTGTCTGCAGTCTCTAGGGTGGGACTTCAGAGGGGCGATTGTACTCGGCTCTCGCGCACTGCACCACCATTTGTTCCAGATCACTCCCTATCTCTTATGAAGCGCCTTTCACGTCGCAAATCTGGTGTGACCAAAACGCTCTGCCAAATATAGTCTCTTTGAGTGTGCCGGCCGGATAAAAGAAAACTAGCTCATGAGAGCATGTGTGTGTGTGTGTGTGTGTGTTGGGGGGGGGGGGGGGTGCTCTGATACTTTCAAGAGGAAGTGAAGTAAAAAAAAAGAGAAGAAATTCTGGCAATAAAGCACTTTTGTAACTTATGAAAAAAGCTAGACTGTGATGAAATCTGCATGCCTAGATGTACACTTTTAGGGTATATCCCCATGTTCTTCCCTATGACACTTTACTGATGGGTAGATTATTCAACACACTGCCTTGCGGTGCATCTTTTATGCTCTGTCCAGTGACTGCTTCTGACAATATTAGACTTTGTGAGTCTGAGTGTGCAGGGACGGACACCTATATATCGCAAGCATGGGATTCTGTCCACAGACAGTGGGGGTGGCCAAGAAACTCTCTATCCGCCTGGTAATGACTCATTTAAGCATCTACCGACTTGTGAAGCTGATTAATTAACTCAAAAAAGTTGCATTGTGCTGCTTTAAAGAAAAGTCTGACTGTACATTACATTAACAACCCAGGATTGTTTTCTATGTGTGACAAAAAAGTCATCATTACTGTCCACATCCAACATCAAATCCAGATAGCTTCAGCGGTTTTGTTTAAATGGGTTGGTGTTTTGGATTCCGCAGAGATGGAGATCCACGTGACTAATGGCTGATTCTGCTTAACTGCTTACTCTGCCACCCACCCAAAACCTGAGCTCACTTCTCAAATTTCACTGAAAACAGGTGGAACATTTCAAACCAGTTCAGCATGTTCAGCTTTTCCAGGTGTGCATGCATCCTGCAGCATGCCTTAGGAAGCCTCTGTACTGCAGGTAGCTGTGAATCAGTCCAGGTCTTTTAGGAAGTCTCTGTACTGCAGGTAGCTGTGAATCAGTCCAGGTCTTTTGCAGCTGCTACTGTAAAATACAGAAATAGGAGACAACCTTGGTTCTGAATACGCAAACGAGGCGATGTTTTTCATATTCAGTTTCTTTATTTTTAGCATAGCAAAGAACACAGCGACATGCATGCTTCATTACTCAGCGAAAAAAAATAACTTTTATGATTATTTTCCATGTTATTTTATTTATATTTAATTTTCAAAGGGAGGAGGTGGGTTGCTTGCATCACTGAGGACTTACTCAGCACAAAAAAAGAAGCAGGCAGAACATTAGTGTGGTTTGTGGTGGATGGGAGCTTGACGAAGGGCCTTGCTGCAGCCAGGCAAGGCAGAAACCAGAGACAAATGGGAAGAGAGCAGACACTTTGATGGCCATAATTTGCCAATTCTGGCACTCGGCTCTGAGCGAGGGGTAGGGGAAAGTGCCAGCCCGTCCAACGACAGACGCGTGGGGCGCAGCACATGGGCACAGCACCCCACGCCAGATGCATCGGGCACCTGACATTTTACTGAAACCACCAAGACAGAAACATCGAGACAATGAGGATGAGAAAAGCAACGCTGTACAAACCCTGCCATCAAGCTAACAATCTGATTTGTGTAAGCCAGCAACCTGATTGGAGCATTGCACTGATTGGTTTTTCTCTGTTCTACTAAAGAGAAATAAAATGAGCCCATCGGCGCCATTCTTCTTGCCAAGGGCCTCTTGAGGTGCTCAGCGCATAACAGTAATTCTTGAAAAAGCCGCTGTGAATTTGGCAGGTGGAGGAGATTTAGCCTTGATGCACCATACTTACAGTTACTGGGCTGGCAAGTGGGGATAGCAGCACATGCCTCAGTAGTGGGAGAGATACTGGACAGATCTATGCACATATATTTCACACTGGACTGAGATATGTGCACACACATACTTTACACACACACACAGAAACGCACACACACACAGACACACACACAGAAATGCATACGGGGCACACATGCAAGCACACACACACACACACACACACACACACACACAGAAATGCATACGGGGCACACATGCAAGCACACACACACACACACACACACACACACAGACACAGAAATGCATACGGGGCACACATGCAAGCAAACACACACACACACACACACACACACACACATGCACAGACATACAGGAACATAGACACACATGCAGGCGCACGTACATACACACGCATGTACACACAGACACACACACACACACTCATGAACAGACATATACACATATATGTGCATGAGAGCACAGGCGTGCACACACACACACACACACACACACACACACACACACACACACACACAGACTTTACCCGCCGTTTCCCTCACTCTGTCTCTGTTAAGGCAGGAAGTGGAGTGAACTGAAGATCTCCTACCTACACTAGTTCCTTCTCTCTCACACTCCCTGCGCTCTGAAGAGTGAAGTCATCTTCTCTTCTCTTCTCTTCTCTTCTCTTCTCTTCTCTTCTCTTCTCTCCTCTTCTCTTCTCTTCTCTCCTCTTCTCTTCTCTTCTCGTGCTCCTTAACTGTGTCAAGCAGGTGATCAAGTGCTTGCAACTTTTTGCTGCGTCTCGCTGATCCCCGCAATCTTAAAATACATACAGCACATTTTTCATTTTTCATTCCGCTTTATTTTTTATTTCTGCTTGCACAGATATTCCCCTCTTTTTTTCTAGGCCAGGAGGAAGGAAGGATGAAGCGAGGAGAAAAGAGGAGAAGAGAAAGGGAGGCGGGGAGCGGAGGGTGATGCAGGGAGAAATAGAGGATTTTGGACTTGAGCCGTACACACACGTACACACACACACACACACACACGTACACACACACACACACACACACACACACACACTGTTGGCATACCAGTACAATGTAGTCAGCTCACAGCTCTCAGCTTAGCCTTGGGAGGAGAGTTGCCTTAGCGCCCTACAATACAGCAAGGGCAGAGGCACATGGGCGTGGAGATTAATAGAGGAAAATAACTAAAAACTGAGAGAAACGTATTCAAAAGAAGGGAGAAAGAGAAAGAGAGAATGAGAGACACACAGAGAGAGTGTGTGAGAGAGAAAGAGAGAGCGAAAGAAAGAGAGAGGAGAAAGAGTGAGGAGAAAGAGTGAGCTAGTTTTGTGTTAGGAGGGCCTGCCGGTTCCTGAGAGATCCAGTGAGTCAGCTGCAGAAGTGGAGAAGAAGGGAGATCGATGGAGAGCGCTTGAAAAGAGCAACAGCGAACAGGGGACTACAAATCAGTACAGCACAGCCCTGCCCCCCAGCACCATGCCCCGATGCCATTACATCCACCTAGTTTGGCATGGGTGACTAAGAGTGAGAGAGAGCGGGAGAGGGAGAGGGAGGAGAGGAAGGGAGGAGGAGAGGAGGGGAGGGAGGGAGGAAGAGAGTGAGAGAGGAAGGCGGGGGGAGGGCAAGATAGCAGAGGAGGGGATTGGGGAGAGGGAGGCACATGTTGGAAAGGTGTGTGCTGAACAAGTCCCTTTGCCATCACACAAACTTAATCATTTTTCTTTTATTTAGACTTAACCTTTCTAGGGAAGTTCACCTGTGTGTGTTCAGTGCACGTGTGTGTGTGTGTGTGTCTGCGTGTTCGCATCTGTGTGATCAGCCCTGAAGGACACACAATGTTGTCCTCATTATATGTTTTCCCTTTTTGTATATTTCATGTCAATGCGGACTCTTCGCCTTGAGAAATTGTTCTCTTTCAAATCTGTGAAATTTGCATAGTTAGACTAACCTTGTACTCTGATTACATAGGATGCTGACGGCCAGTACCCAGACCGTATGAGGAGTAACTGACCAAAGATAAATATGTACATGAAATTAAGTAAAACATTTCATTTGCTTTTTTTTTTAGAAAGTTGGTTTTGTGTAATGTTGCCAAAGATACTGTTCATGTGCATGCAAAGACATCTACATTATCTTAAGTTAAATTAAAGCCCATTGAATTGCTGCTTAAACAATAAATAAAAAGTGTTCTCCATTGCCTTTAGTAACCGTGAGACTAAGGCATTGTTGAACTCAATGGGGAATAACTGGATATTGAAGAAACATTCTTTGCTTTGCTCTGAAAAGGAAACATCTCAATGGCTCAAAACCGTTTGCAATGTGAATATATTTCAACAATACAGCTAATATGTAGACCAAAGATAATTATTATTATTTTTTCATAATGAGCACATTTTCATAATGAGGTGTGAGTGATCTTACTGCATTCTGCATAATTAACATGGGCTCCTGTTGACTCACTTGAAGTGCTTGAGGCATTTTCTGCCATTCTGAGGAGGGGAAAAGCCCTCTGCACCCCATCACTGTCCCATTCTGAGGAGGGGAAAAGCCCTCTGTACCCCATCACTGTCCCATTCTGAGGGGAAAAGCCTCCTGTACCCCATCACTGTCCCATTCTGAGGAGGGGAAAAGCCTTCTGCACCCCATCGCTGTCCCATTCTGAGGAGGGGAAAAGCCTCCTGTACCCCATCACTGTCCCATTCTGAGGGGAAAAGCCCTCTGTACCCCATCACTGTCCCATTCTGAGGGGAAAAGCCCTCTGTACCCCATCACTGTCCCATTCTGAGGGGAAAAGCCTTCTGCACCCCATCACTGTCCCATTCTGAGGGGAAAAGCCTCCTGTACCCCATCGCTGTCCCATTCTGAGGGGAAAAGCCCTCTGTACCCCATCACTGTCCCATTCTGAGGAGGGGAAAAGCCCTCTGTACCCCATCACTGTCCCATTCTGAGGAGGGGAAAAGCCCTCTGTACCCCATCACTGTCCCATTCTGAGGGGAAAAGCCCTCTGCACCCCATCACTGTCCCATTCTGAGGAGGGGAAAAGCCCTCTGTACCCCATCGCTGTCCCATGTGCGTGGTGTTTATCTGCACGCTAAATCCCTCTAATGTCCTCCACCAATAACACACTTAGCCACAGACAGTAATAAGTTTTACTGTGTTTAATGTCTGCTATTGACTGCTTCTTACTCGATATCGTCTGCTTTTACGTACTCTAAAGAGAGTGAAGGAGAATACATTTCCATGTCCATGTAAAGAGAACGTCTCCATTTACTCCCCTTTTACCACTTTTAATCAGCCCATATTACTTTTAATCCCAACGTAGCAGAATGAAGAAGAAGAACAACAACAAATCAGTCACAACTGCAAGGCAATTAATGATTAATATTCTGAGACTGATTTTATAAGACTGAGACTGATTTCATGAGACTGATTTCATGAGACTGATATTAGACTGATTTCATGAGACTGATATGAGACTGATTTTTTAAGACTGATATGAGACTGATTTCATGAGACTGATCTTGCACCTGTGGTGTTCACATGTCAGTAGTACTCATGTCTACATTCATGTGGTACTCCCATGTCACATCAACTTGAAAAAGACGATCTGCCCTCCTCGTACAAACGTTGCTCAGCATGAGCTATGGGAGTGGATCTTTATTACTGGCCCCCGCTCCACCTGGGCATCTGGTGCGCCATCGCTGGCCTCTGCGACGCCATTAGTCAGACAATTATTTCCTCATTTGCAGCCGAGCCGTCAGCTTTCGGCAGCTAACCAAGGATCAGGGCGCGAGTCGATTTGTAACCCCCCTCGACCGCCACCGCCCACACCCACACTTTAGAAAGGGACAGGTGTGGCATCCATAACTGCACCATCAGCTGTTTCGCCGGCCTCGTTTGGGCCGGATGGGGGCACCGTGTGGGAGGGGAGATAAGCGGTGATGAGAGCAGTAATTCGGGAAGAGGACTAGGGGCCGCTGCACAAACACTTCCTTTACCGGAGTCCTCTCCTTCACACTGACTAAAGGAAGGAGAAAAAATGATTGCATAAAACCCATCTCCCCATCCATCTAGTGCTAATCAACCTTATGACAGGTGGGGGTTACAATTACTTCATGTTAAGTTGATCTCGGGGAGTGTTTACTGGGATTTAACGAAAATGATAATGTTTTAAAATGCTGTCCCCATGACTGTCCAAATTAATCAAAACCACACACAACAATTCCCCAAAAGTTTAAGGTCTGGGACTGCTGTCAGCATGGCTTGGTTGCCTACCACTTTTTTCCCCCCAATGTGGTTTATTGTGTCATGATTCACAGAAGGGGAGAGGCAATTACTCACCATGAATATGAAATATGCATAGATTTGCATGACATTAGGGAAATGCAAAATTAAATTTGGAGAAATGAAATTTACATGTCAAAGCTAGAGGTTAGAACTGATTAAAATATGTGTTTTCCCTGTAGGACACAGGGCAATTATTTGTTTGTTGTGATAAGTCACAAACTTCAAACATGAAATGCAGTTAATGAAGGAGAATCCAGCTCTAGCTGAAAATGGGCAAGGTTTGTGAAGGTTTTTGTGCTTTAATTATACAATTGTTTTAATAACAAATGGTTTATATGCATTCGGGTTCTCTTGAGAAACACGGTTTCGGAATTTGTGTTTATTTCTTTCTTTATTTATTTATTTATTTCTGTACTGCTACGAGTCCTCTCAGGGGCTCACCGCTTCCTCCAACCTGTTGGGCTGTGTGATTTATAAGATGGGCTTCTTTTGATGTGACAAGATTGTGCCTTAGTGGAGTTCTTTTCCAACTTTATGAAACAGCATCTTCAGGGAAATCAGCTAAGCTCTCCCCACCAAATCAACAACGCTGGCTTTGGGTTCCGTAATGGCCTCTACACTGAGGATGGTGTCAAGAGTACATCTCCCCGGACAGCAATGTACAGCCACTGCATATGTAATGAGTATTATTGTCCCTCTTACTCTCTCCCCCCTCTGTCTTTGCTTCTCTCTCTCTCTTTCTCTCTCTCCCCCATCTCTCTCTCTCTACCTTCTCGCTCTCTCTTTCCCGCTCTTCACCTCTCTCTTTCTACATTTTTAATACTCACATTCCTCTAAGGCATCGGCCTTCCACTGTATCAACCCTCCTAAACTGCACCACCAAAAGTTTGTAAAGAGTTTTATGCCACTTCAGGCTATGGCTTGCTCATCTCCTTGCGTATCTGAGTAACGGCAGGTGGGGAAAACTTGAAGAGAGGTGGAGAGGGGGAAGAAGAAGAGGAAGAAGGAAAGAAGAGGAGCTGTCTAGGAGTGATTAACATTCAAGCACCTGAAGCAGAAGTGGGTAAACAGGCTCTCTCTTTCTGTCTCGTTCAAAGCCTCCATGATCTTTTCTTCTTCTTCTTCTTCTTCTTCTGCTGTTATGCAGTTTCTGCCTTCTTAGCGATGCTGGAGCAGTGGCAGTGAGTGGGAGGCAAACGTTAATGGCTCGACGTGTGCGGAGCACTACCTGCATTAACCACCTTAACTGTGAACAACCCACCACCCCGCCACCCCGCCGTACCACCAAACACACATGCGCACGCACACGCACATGTACACACACAGGCACACACACATGCACACACCTTTTAAAATGCCCTGGAAGAAGAAACAAAGGAGCGTTGACGGTACGGCCTAATTTACAGACAAGCTCTGAATCCAAAGCCCTTGCCGCCCGCCCCAACCCCACCTCCACCAGCCCCCACCAGCCCCCACCCAGCCCCCAGCCACCAGCCCCCACCCCCGCGATCCATCAGTATTCTGGGGTGTGCCTTCCCTCATCATCTTTTCCATCCTCCTCCCCTCCCTGTCAAAGAAAGAGGGAAATTATTGAGCACTTTCTGTGAGAAAAGGGTGTTTACTGTCAGGCTGGGGGTGTGAAGGAGACGAATGCACAAAGGAATCTACCCATCTCAGTAGTTTGATGTCGCCTTTGAACTTCTTTGCATGTGTAATGTTTTAGCAAAAGGGGAAGAGGGGCCTGGGAGAACACATCAAAGACTCACTCCTCTCTTTTTCTTTCAATCCACACCAATATTTTCAAATCTATTCTGACTTTTCTGTCTACATTTAATTTTCTCCAACCTAATATTATCTTTATTCAACGTTTTGGGCCTTTGCACCATTAAGATATCAGTCAGCTATCACAAGTGGCAACCTGTAAGAACAAATAACTAAATACCTCCTCAAGGTGGTCATTAGTGGCTTACATTACACTTAGCTGATGCTCCTATCCAGAGCAACTTACAGATATTTACAGGGTTTCAGTTGCAGTCCCTGGAGCAGAGTGGGGTTAGATGCCTTGCTCAAGGGCATCTCAACCACGGGTAGGGCAGGATTCGAACCGGCAACCTTCCAGCCAGCCACAGCTGCCTAGTAGTTAGGGAGTGGCTGATGGTAATGACAAATGGACATTATTCAGAAGTACATAGAGATTGTATTTTTGGTTGCAATTCAGTTCTTGAATTTCATCTGCATTTTAAACAGAGGTAATGAAAAGGAGGCAGAATAACCATTTAGATTTTGCTTAAAAACGCACACACACACACACACACTCTCTCTCTCTCCCTATCTCTCTCTCTTTCTCTCTCTCTCTCTCTCTCGCTCTCACTCTCACACACAAACACACACACACACAACAGACCGACCAATCAGAGAGTTTAAAAAGCTGGCCTGGGTAGCTGCCCTCCCAGCTGCTGTGCTTTGCGAGCAGCGGTCAGGGGTGCGGTGGTGGCCGCTGCTGGACGACGACCAAGGTCCAGGAGGTGAAATCGTGACAAATCATGCCTGATTACATTCCTCTGGAGCCGCCTGCTATTTGTATTCCTGCCTCACAAGACACTCACAGAAAAATACACTTTCTCTTTTCTTTTGTGGGAAACAAGAACAAAAACAAAAAAAAACACAGCAAGAAGCAAGAAATCTGATACCTAAGGATTTGGGTGTAGTGTGTGTGTGTGTGTGTGTGTGTGTGTGTGTGTGTGTGTGTGTGTGCCTATGTCTGTGTGTTTGTGTGTGTGTATGTTTGCCTTGGTCTTGCTGTACTACATTTTGAAGAATACCTAATTTTGTAATGTTAACATTGCTACACTAACCTGTCCTCTAGGCAGTTGGCGTTTGTTTGTCTCAGAGAAATCTTTGGCCTTCACTATCGTGCACAATTACATGAACACACTCAAACCTCATCAGTGCAGTTAGCGTCAAATGTTAGCCTGGGCCTAAGGGTAGAAACTGCAGTGGAGCCAAAGAAATATATTTAACAAAAACGCATATATGTATTCTCTTCCAGACCTCCCCACCTCACACACAGCTTTCAAATGAGAGAATAATGTGTTATGGATCATTTGACGCATCTTGCACGAGAGAGTGAGAGGCCTCGGTGTTGCATGGAAAAAAAATAAAAAGGAAATGGAGGCATATGCTGCTAGCAGCACGTGAGGCAGTCCTGTTATGCATTTTTCATTATTTATTTATCTTTTGTAATCCAGCATCTGGCAAACCTCAAATATCAAATTGGGGAGAAGGGTGAGGAGGCTTGGTGTGTGTATGTGTTTGTGTGTGTGTGTATGTGTTTGTGTGTGTTTGTGTGTGTGTGCATGCGTGTGTATCTGTAGGGGGTGTTGAAATGTCAAGGGGAGAATCTTAGCCAGGAAATCAGGCTGTTTATGGGGCATTTGCCACTGAGGAGCGTGTGGAGGCTGGGCCCTGAAGCCCTGAATAGCCAGACAAATGACTGGGTAGTGAAGGCAGGCAGGGTCTGGGAGCCATTCACTAGCTGCAGAGGATATGAGAAAAGAGCATCATTGGATAGAGAACTCTGGGTTGAGAGATATGACTGCGGCGTGTAGGTGTGTATGCTTGTGTGCATTAGCATGTGTGTATTAGCATGTGTTTATCTGTGTGTGTGTGTGTGTGTGTGTCTGTGTTTGTGTGTGTGTGTGTGTGCATTGTGTGTGTGTGTCTGTGTGCATTGTATGTGCAATCATCCTTTTGTATTTATCCACTGCTGTACATTCCTTGTTATATACTCTTTGCAGGTATAATAGCTATTATATAATATAATAGGGTTATAATCATCCACAGAATCTATTTCACAGAATAAACCCATGACTCTCTCTGTCTTCCCTATACTCTTGGCTGTGTTCTAATACTAGAGTAGTACTCTCTCTGTCTTGCCTATACTCTTGGCTGTGCTCTAATACTAGAGTAGTACTCTCTCTGTCTTGCCTATACTCCTGGCTGTGCTCTAATACTAGAGTAGTACTCTCTCTGTCTTGCCTATACTCTTGGTTGTGTTGTAATACTACAGTAGTACTCTCTCTGTCTTGATTATACTCTTCTACTAGAGTAGTACTCCATAAGACACCGTAAGTGTGCTTGTGTGCTCGAACACAGGGATATACTTCATGAAATCCGTTCACCTCCCAGACAGCGGGGGAAATACACACAAGCTTGCGTGAATACAAATATGGCCGCGTTTGACCCTTCTGGGAACGCACATAAATAAGAACACTTAACCTCGGCCCAGTCAACGCGCGCTCTCCGAGGCCCGTGTCAAGAGAGACCGCATGCATTACCATCCATCAGTAGCTATGAAGAGGAAGCAGCTGCGCACACACACACACACACACACACACACACACACACACACACACACACACACACATAGCGCAAGCGCACATAGTCATACGTTAACACAAATAGACATGTAATACACTGAAATATATATTTCTGCAGCTTCATCAAAAAGAGTTGGTGGGATAGAATCTATCTCAATACAACTGCCCTGGGTCGAACTTACAGTGAACAGGAAAGCCATGCATTCGGTTCATGTTATGCCTGAGGCAGTCTGAGGATTAGACTATAGACACACTTATTTTCAACACACAGGCCCTTGTGTCATCATTTTTCCCTGTTTCCTATTTCTGAACAAAGATGAAAACTGAGAAAGAATCTGACTACAAACCACCACAGATACAGAGGGCGAGAGAGACAGAGAGAGAACAGAGAGAGACAGAGAGAGAGAGGAAGAGAGCGAGAAAGACAGAGAGAAAGCGAGGAAGAGAGAGAGAGAGAGAGAGAGAGAGAGGAAGAGAGCGAGGAAGAGAGAGAGAGAGAGAGAGAGGAAGAGAGCGAGAAAGACAAAGAGAGAAGAGAGAGAGAGAGACAGAGAGAGAGAGGAAGAGAGCGAGAAAGACAGAGAGAGAGCGAGGAAGAGAGAGAGAGAGAGAGAGAGAGAGAGAGGAAGAGAGAGAGCGAGGAAGAGAGAGAGCGAGGAAGAGAGAGAGAGAGAGAGCGAGGAAGAGAGAGAGAGAGAGAGAGAGGAAGAGAGAGAGAGAGAGTTTCGAATGACCCTATTTCAAGTGCAGACAGGACAAAGGGATGTTAGTTTTGCAGCTTGAACCGCACGCAGAAAAAGAGAGGCATCAGTAGACACACACACACACACACACACACACACACACACACACACACACACACACACACACACACACACACACACACCCCCACACACACACATACACCGGCCCCCTGGCAGCTGTGCGAGGGGTAAGATGCCCTGGGCTTCGATTATTCGCATTCTTGCTACATCACAGCCGCGCCTGTCTGCGGACATAAATAATGAACAGGCTTGGCATTGCTCAGCTGAGTGAGCCGACTCCGAATTGATTCGCCGACATCCTTCCCCTAATTGCTGCACCCCTCCTGTATTTCTCAGCTTTACCTGCAGTCTGCACCGCACCAGAAAACAACAGTAAACACATACAGCTCTCAGGGTCACACTTTACTTTACGTCCCTGTTGCGGCGTCTCTACATCATAAATACAGTGTAACAATGTTTGTAACAATATGTTCAACATAACATCATTGTGTAACATGTATTTACACTGTACGCTAGAGAACAAGGGTTAGGGTTGGTGCTAGGAATGTGCAGTGTAAATACACAATATTACACGTTGTTACATCAGATACACTGTAAAAGCATTCGTACGTAGAACTGACCAATGAGTACAGGAGAACCAAGACACAAAGCCAACAGCAGAGAGGAGAGAAAAGAGCAGATGCACATTAAAAGCGCTAATGCTGAGAAAAGATCTGTCAGTTTCGCAAGAAAACTTTGGTAAACCTTCATGATAAATGTAGTCTGTCCACAGAGACAGTTTCACTTGTTTTTTGTTTACTGACAGATTATTTGTGGCTTCAGCACCTGTGGACTGACTATATGACCATCGATAACACCATTCAGAATGAAATGGAACTGTAAGTTTAATAAATTGTATGGCTTATCCTGCTCAAAATCAGGGGATATTACTGAGGATGATCCTCACTCACTCTTGTCTTAGCCTATTAGCATGTAGCAGTTTTGTGCCTGTGGGGGTCAATGTCTCTAATGTCACAATGTTTGTGTAACTGTCATTACTAGTTCATCAGGTAAAATGACACATGTGGAGACTACACAATCGAGCAGTGATGTGTGACCCATCTTATAGGTAATACACATGCAACGACACTATGTACTGAGTACAGCACTCGATTGATTGACGGAAGAAAAGAGTCTCCACAGTGCCTCTGTGTGGCACACTTAAACATCTCCATGCACCCCAGAGGCAAATATACGTACATGTTTTAAATTAAGAAAAATTACACCTTTTTTTTCTCTGTTTCTCTGCGATCGAGTAATGTACGTAAATGTTTATGAAGCGGCCTTTGCTTCACTTCAGTTCTACACGTTCTAAGCAGCCTAGCGGTTGTATTGATGCAAGTCCTCTGCTGACTTTTGCACTACTCCTTACAGATATAAAACAATCAATGTGTCTATCATAGATGTTGTATTGTAATTGGGGCATGGGTCGAAGCTGTACATCCTGTAAGGTCGATCGCTGCGGCTGTAACATGGAGCACGCATCACAGGCAGCTGGAAGCTGTGACTTTAAGAGAGTTTGATAAGTTATCTTTGTACTGTGAGATATGCTGACAGCCCATTTCTGTTTTAGCACTGCAAGTGACACCATGGTGATGGGAAAGGAAAGACAAGGATATAGAGACAGCGAGAGAGGGTGGGGGAGAGAGACAGAAAGAGAGAAAAAGAGCGAAAGAGAGGGAGAGAGAGAGAGCGATGTTAAAAGGAGAATGAAAATGTGCTTCAGGAAACTACTTCCTTTTTGTCTTTTTTTCTTGTTCCCTCTCCAAAAATCGCTGATTTCAGCACAGATTAATAAAAGTGTTGTTCTTCTTTCTGGGTCTCAGTTCCACTTCTCTCTCTCTCTCTCCCTCTCTCTCTCTCTCCCTCTCTTTCTCGGTCTCTTTTTATCTTTATCTTTTTTTTGAAGTTTGCATCTGATGAGACGCAGACTTGTTCAAACCGCGCCTGCCTCTCCAAGGTCAGTGAGACGTCATGGAGTAATGATATTGGGCTGTAATTGTACCTCTGTTAGGGAAGAAACCACCGTCAGCAGGATCAAAAGAGGACACCAGACAGACGGTAAACTGAGTGGAGCACAGCAACATATCTGTGGACGTGGCAGAGAGGGAAAAGAAAGAAGGAAAGAAAGAAATTAAGACAGCAAGTAAAAATAGGAAAGAGGAAGAGAGAGAGAGAGAGAGAGAGAGAGAAGAGAGAAAAGAGAGAAAAATAAATAAGACAGAACGAAGAACAGATTTGTAAATGGCCGGAAAAGAAATCAAAATGTTAGTGAACAAAGAAATGTTGCTGCAGCATGCTATTGTGAAGCATTACACAATGAAAATGTACAGTAAGGAGTTTGTAGAAGATACACCAGTGTAAATGACCAGTCTAAATGACCAGTCTAAATGACCAGTCTAAATGACCAGTCTAAATGCATTTGAACTCTTTACCACAGCCTTCTTTCCCAGCCCCTTATTTTCACTGGGAGTAGCAAAGATGGGGCTTGAGAAAGAGGAGATGGGAGGAAATCCCTTTTGAGAAAGAGCCACAGACGGTGAGTATCACAGCCATGATAGCTTTTCTTTTTCTTTTCTCCCCTTCTTTTTCTCTCTCTCTCTCTCTCTCTCTCTCTCTCGCTCTTTTTTTCCTCCGTGATGTGCTCGTAGAAGCCAGCATCTCGGTAATGAATCTCTGGGGGCTCGGCTGCAGACGTGTGGTGAGCTGAGTGAACTGTGTGCGGTAGCCCTTTCCTACCCTCTCCCACAGCCTTCAGCTGCCTTCACCGCTAATGATGGTTCAAACGCACTCCAGTGTACACACGCCGCCTTCACAAACTACCACCGCCGTCTCTAGCACTCTACAAGGCTTTCCTAGGTGGGAGACCCATACAGAAGTGGATGAGATGGACCAACAGATGGGTGGAGAGAAAGAGATAGATAGATAGATAGATAGATAGATAGATAGATAGATAGATAGATAGATAGATAGATAGATAGATAGATAGATAGATAGATAGATAGATAGATAGATAGATAGATAGATAGATAGATAGATAGATAGATAGATAGAACAGTACCATCTGAGTATAAATAACATAAAAATCTCATTTCTGCTGTGCAGATGCAGAAAGCCAAGTGGGAGCAGTGCGCACATAGCAGAGCAAACAAGAGGCCCACTGGTGCTCCTAATGGTGAGATAGAGAGATAGAGAGAGAGAGATAGAGAGATAGATAGAGAGAGAGAGATAGAGAGAGGCCCACTGGTGCTCCTAATGGTGAGATAGAGAGATAGAGAGAGAGAGATAGAGAGATAGATAGAGAGAGAGAGATAGAGAGAGGCCCACTGGTGCTTCTAATGGTGAGATAGAGAGATAGAGAGAGAGAGATAGATAGAGAGAGAGATAGAGAGAGGCCCACTGGTGCTCCTAATGGTGCCGCGCCTGCGCCTCTCGCGGTAGACGCTGACACCGGGTCGGCTCCCCTCCGAAAGGTCTGCGCTCCAGAGGACCGCAGCAGTGCACCTCCACCAGCACTTTCCGTCTTCTTAATGTCATCGTCCTTTTGTGCATTCTGCAGAAGTCTGTTCCTTTGTGGAAAAGGTTAAGATGGCGATGAGAAAGCCTCTGGCAAAAAAAAAGCTTCTGCGCTTCTTTCCAAAATCCCCCTCTGGGCCTAAGTCTGCCTAATACAGCTGACAAGGCCACTATTTGCAGTGTAGGTCAGTGCACATGTGGAAATGCATTTGTTATTCTTAAAAATGTTACACTGCTTGTATTGTGGAAACCATTGCATTTTAATAACTTAAAATGACATTGTCTGTCTTACAGCTTGTGTTTACATTACAGACAATAGTAAGAGCATAATTTAAAGTAAAGAGTGCATAAGTTATTGTTAATAAATAATCATACAGACGATGCACGTAAAAGCTGCATTTGTAATGTACAAGTATTAGTTTAGAAGCCCTTTCACCTTTATGTCCTCTTTATTAAAAATTGAAGCATATGAAAGTATTTTCTAGCACACAGCATCCACATGATTTTGGGTAGGAACTGATTGGTTACCATGGTTGACAGAACTTTTGGTCGCATGGTAACATATTTGTCAGGATTACAACAAACGGTAGTGGGGTCATCTTTTTCAAGATGACTTTTTTCAGCCTTGAGATCCTATATTACAACATATTTGTGTTAGATCGAGTATGCAAGTGTTAAACTAAAGGGCTGTGTGTCCACAGCACAGCATGGCAAGGTCATATTTCTCATTTCCTAAGTGAAGAAAACAAGAAGAGTATCCTCTCTTGGCCATGGCTTGGCTATCTGTCCTTTAGATAACACCACAAACACTGGCACACCAAAATGAATTTTAAATATTTAACACCAACAACAAACAAGAGATCTTCCCCTAATACAGGAAAGCAAGCAAAAGCAGCTGATGACAGCACAGGGGAGACGAGACGAGAGGGAAAGCAGCCATACATATACAACAGACAAACAAAAGTGTAACTACAAATTTGTTCAGATTTACCAAGGGGGAAAAGGAGACATGAATAATTAATTTGCTGCTTCAATTAGATTTTTAACGGCAGCCAGCTCTGTGTGATTTCCCCCGTCTCAGTGGAGCAACCCTCAGCACCTCTGCGCCGCGCGACACGGGAAAACTTTCACACTGACAGCTGTGTTGCAACCCTTCAGCTAACTCAGAAATCTGCTGAAAAGCTCTTGTCATTTTTGTTTCATTCTGTACGTGTTGGTTTAGAGGTTCCTCTGGTCCAATTAAATTGGACTGTTTGGGAAGTTTAGTCCCTCTTTTGTTCTGTCAACAGTCGAGGCAGGCATAAGTTATATATCATTTTAGGACTAACAAATAAATGTGCCAACTAAAGTGAGGCTTTGACATTTTCTTGGCATTCTTCTGCTTGCTAGATAGATAGATAGATAGATAGATAGATAGATAGATAGATAGATAGATAGATAGATAGATAGATAGATAGATAGATAGATAGATAGATAGATAGATAGATAGATAGATAGATAGATAGATAGATGGATGGATGGATGGATGGATGGATGGATGGATGGATAGATAGATAGATAGATAGATAGATAGATAGATAGATAGATAGATAGATAGATAGATAGATAGATAGATAGATACAGTAGATAGATAGATAGATAGATAGATAGATAGATAGATAGATAGATAGATAGATAGTTAATAGATAGATCTAAATAGATATACATTACTTTCAAGTAGGGCCATCATTGCTAGGAGACCTGACATCACACGCTGGTGCTTTATTATAGAAGACCATACTGGGCCTACGTTAGGCATGCGGTGTGGCCTGCTCTGAAATCTGCTTTAATTCCTCACATTGAAGCATGTGGCGAAGGCACTGGAACGATCCCTGACCTGGGGAATTAGTAAACACGGACTTGGCTGTCATCTAATTGCTTTTGCAATGCTTGCGAGCTCGGTCTTACCAGGACACAGGAGGGTTGGTGGGGGTTAGTTCTGCAAGGACGACGGCTGTTGAGATGGGAGCTAAGGCAAGGGCAGGCTGCTGCTAGCGTAGATGTGCAGTTGGTAAGAATCTCTGCGCACGTCTCCCTAAATCCCACACACCTTCTGAGAGCAATTCACTAGGCCATACAGACAGCTGTGTACTTTCAAGAGCTGGAGTGAAGTAAAGCGCAAACAGCCCTGACGTCGGCGCTGTGTTTGAGCATGTTTGTGCCACATTTGACAGGTCTGGGAGGTGCGGGCCACATTGGAAGACGTCTACCGGCTGGTTTGCAGCCGAACAGGCCATCGGTTATGGGGTCACTCTCATTGGCTGCTTGACTTTAGCGAATCAGTTCATGTCACTGGTAAGGACGATGGGTGTGATGGGCTGACTTATGGACACTGTGGAAGGGGGTGTTATTATGTATCAAATACAACTGCAATACCTTGATACTGTGAGCTAACTTTAGCTGTTAATTAAATTCTGGTGAGCTTGCTATCCAACCTTAACCATCTAACCTGGGCAACCTTATTTTCTACCTTCTTTTCTTTTGGACAATTTGTAGTATGTACAATCACTTCTTATATGAAGGATATTCTAGGCTACGCTACTTCTTTGAACCTTTTCAGCCCGTATTTTTTTTTTTTTTTCAAAACCAACAGATAGGGCTGGGCGATCTTCGATTTTTTAATAAAAAACTTGATTCACGATTCGAATCGAAGTACATAATATTACATGTTGCTACATGTAGCTATGCTAAAGAAGGACCCATAAAGTAAAGTGTTTCCTATATCAGTATTAAACTGCTGTTTCAGTGATGTTATTCTAGGCATTTCTCTACTTGCATAAGAAGCTCATGCAGTGGTAAAAGGCATTAAGAAATTGCTGATGCTGACATCTGCCAACGCTCATGTTTCCAAGACCATACCAGAGAATTGCCACAGGTAGCTACAGCTCCCTTCATAATCAGCCTCAGACATCAGCATCATGCAACTATTGTTTCAGTGATGACAACTCTATTGTCGTGGCTGGTCATGGGACCCAACAGGCCCATGCTTGAGGTGGACGGTTTAATGTGCAGGTAACCCAGTGGATTATCTGGAATGGAATTAGCGGCATAATTGGATTTCACACGAGAGCAGTAACAGTAGGGAGTGGATGAGGTTGACAATGGCCAGCTGTGCTCCAGAGCTGAGGGACATTACAGGAAAGACGTAGGGTGTTCTGTGTGGGAGAAACAGGGAGGGAGGCAGGGAGGGAGAGATGGAGCGAGGGAGGATGGCAAGACGAGAGAGAGGGAGAGAGAGAGGGAGAGAGAGAGAGAGGCAGAGGAGAGAATCAGTCTCCATTACAAGCCCAGCAGGGTGGGAGATGGCATGCTGAGTGGATGAAGGAGGCGAGGAAGAGGAGCTGCCAGTCCTCACCCACCTCAGCGCTGCAGATGCCGTTGGGTGATCCCCACCCTCCCTCCCTCCCTCCATCCATCCCTCTCTCCTCTCCTCTCTCTTTCCTTCACTTCTCTACCGCGATTCAATATCCATTCCTCTTCTCAGCTGTTTCCCTTTCTTCCCTGTCTCTTCCCATTCCATCTCTTTCTCTCGCTTCTCTCTGCATCTATCCATCAGCCCCCAGCTTTCTGCCCATCTTTATCTCCCTCCATCTGTCCATATCTCATCCCTTCATCAACTTCCTCCACTGACCACTCCTGCTCTGTCCTGTCCTCTCCTCTTACCAGCCTCTCATCTGTCTTTCTCTCCTTCGCTTCCTGCGGTTCTATACCTCCGCCCCCCTCCCATTCTTTCCTTCGTCCCCCTCCCATTCTCTCCTCCGCCCCCCTCCCATTCTCTCCTCCGCCCCCCTCCCATTTTCTCCTCCGCCCCCCTCCCATTCTCTCCTTCGCCCCCCTTACATTCTCTCCTCCGTCCCCCTCCCATTCTCTCCTCCACCCCCCTCCCATTCTCTCCTTCGCCCCCCTTACATTCTCTCCTCCGCCCCCCTCACATTCTCTCCATCTGTCTTTATCTCTCTGTCCATCGCTCGCCTCATGCCTCGGCCACCCTGAGCCGCTGTAACGAGCCAGCGGATGGCAGCTAAGGGTGCAGAGAGAGAGAGAGAGAGAGAGAGAGAGGGAGAGAGAGAGAGAGAGAGAGAGAAAGATGGGGGAGAGGGAAGTGTAGATAGAGGGAGGAGAAAGAGAAATACAGGGGGAGGACTAGAGAGCGAGAGAGGTGGAGATGGAGGGAGAGGAAGAGAGAGAGATAGAGGGGGCAACGAGAGAGGGAGAGAGAGGTGGGAAAAGGAGGAGAGAGAGGGTGGATAGAAAGAGGGGGGATAGAGAGGGAGAGAGATGGAGGTAAAGAGAGAGGGAGAGACAGGTGGACGTGGATATGTGAGGAGAGAGAGAGATAGAGGAGGGGATGACAGAGGGAGAGAAGGGGGAACGAGAGAGGGAGAGAGAGGTGGAGATGGAGGGAGAGAGAGATAGAGGGGGGAATGAGAGAGGGAGAGAGAGGTGGAGATGGAGGGAGAGAGAGATAGAGGGGGGGATGAGAGAGGGAGAGAGAGGTGGAGATGGAGGGAGAGAGAGATAGAGGGGGGAACGAGAGAGGGTGAGAGAGGTGGAGATGGAGGGAGAGAGAGGTGGAGATGGAGGGAGAGAGAGATAGAGGGGGGAATGAGAGGGGGAGAGAGAGGTGGAGATGGAGGGAGAGAGAGGTGGAGATGGAGGGTGAGAGAGGTGGAGATGGAGGGAGAGAGAGATAGAGGGGGGATGAGAGGGCGTGAGAGAGGTGGAGATGGAGGGAGAGAGAGATAGAGGGGGGAATGAGAGGGGGAGAGAGAGGTGGAGATGGAGGGAGAGAGAGATAGAGGGGGGATGAGAGGGGGGGAGAGAGGTGGAGATGGAGGGAGAGAGAGATAGAGGGGGGAATGAGAGGGGGGGAGAGAGAGGTGGAGATGGAGGGAGAGAGAGATAGAGGGGGATGAGAGGGCGAGAGAGAGGTGGAGATAGAGGGAGAGAGAGATAGAGGGGGGAATGAGAGGGGGAGAGAGAGGTGGAGATGGAGGGAGAGAGAGATAGAGGGGGGAATGAGAGGGGGAGAGAGAGGTGGAGATGGGGGGAGAGGAAGAGAGAAAGGGAAGTAGAGAGAGTAGGAGGCGGGAGAGGGAGGGAGAGAGAGGGAGAGGGAGGGAGAGGGAGGGAGAGATGTCAAAGGAACCTGATGCGTGACCAAAACACAAACTGATGTCCCTTTAACAGAGTGCAGCTCTGCAGACCAGCTACCAGGGGGTGGGGGTGAGGTAGGGGGCGTTGGTGTGTGTGTGTGTGTGTGTGTGTGTGTGTGTGTGTGTGTGTGTGTGTCTGTCTTTGAGGGAGGGGACAAAAAAAAACAATGCACAAAGAGTGTTTGCTCAAACTGTGACAACATCAACATCTACTTGTGAGGTAGGGGGCGTTGGTGTGTGTGTGTGTGTGTGTGTGTGTGTGTGTGTGTGTGTGTGTGTGTGTGTGTGTGCCATAGCATGCTGTGTGGGCGGGTGTGGTGAGTGGGTGGACAAGCAGGCGGACGATGGTGGGGTGGGGGGGCTAGTCCATCTGGCTCTCTGAGATGCCCTTGCAGTTAGGATATGTATATGGGTGTGTGTGAGAATGTGTGTGTGTGTGTGTGTGTTAGTGGGTGGGAGGTGGCATTGGTGTGTTTGTTTTTGTGTGTGCTTTTGTGTTTGTGTGTGTGTGTGTGTGTGTGTGAAAGAGAGAGAGCGTGTGTGTGTGTGAGAGAGTGTGTGTGTGTGAGTGTGTGTGTGTGTGTAAGGGGCACTTTAGCTTCAGCAAGGAGCTCCAGGAGTGTGGCGACAGATGTCACTACTTTTAAAAAGTGTTTTTTTCGTAAATAAATAAATAAACACTCAACAACAGCAAAAAAAAATGAAAAAGACAAAAGTGCAATGAGAGCCACTGCAGCAGCTCGGGGGGCTAGGGCCCCAACACCTGCTCCATTACTGGGGGACACAGAGGAAGACAGAGGAAGAAATTAGTCAGAGAGAGAGAGAGAGAGAAAGATAGAGAGGGGCAGAGATAGAGAAGGGGAGAGAAAGACAGAGTAAGAAATGAGAGAGAGAGAGAGAGAGAGAGAGAGAAAGAGAGAAAGATAGAGAGGGACAGAGATAGAGAAGGGGAGAGAAAGACAGAGTAAGAAATGAGAGAGAGAGAGAAAGAGAGAAAGATAGAGAGGGACAGAGAAAGAGAAGGGGGGAGAAGGGTAGACAGAGTAAGAAATGACAGAGAGAGAGAAAGAGAGAAAGATAGAGAGGGACAGAGATAGAGAAGGGGGGGAGACAGAGCAGACAGAGTAAGAAATGAGACAGAGATACTATAGAGAGAAAGAGAGAGAGAAAGTGAAGGAGAGAGGAGAGAGAGAGAGGCAAGAATAGAGACAGGGGAGAGAAGGGTAGACAGAGTAAGAAATGAGAGAGAAAGAGAGAGAGAGAGAAAGTGAAGGAGAGAGGAGAGAGAGAGGCAGGAATAGAGACGGGGGGAGAGAAGGGTAGACAGAGTAAGAAATGAGAGAGAGAAAGAGAGAGAGAAAGTGAAGAGAGAGAAAGTGAAGGAGAGAGGAGAGAGAGAGAGGCAGGAATAGAGACGGGGGGAGAGAAGGGTAGACAGAGTAAGAAATGAGAGAGAAAGAGAGAGAGAGAGAAAGTGAAGGAGAGAGGAGAGAGAGAGGCAAGAATAGAGACGGGGGGAGAGAAGGGTAGACAGAGTAAGAAATGAGAGAGAAAGAGAGAGAGAGAGAAAGTGAAGGAGAGAGGAGAGAGAGAGGCAGGAATAGAGACGGGGGGAGAGAAGGGTAGACAGAGTAAGAAATGAGAGAGACAGCAATAGGGAGAGCGAGAGACATAGAGAGAAAGAGAGAGGAAGATAATGAGAAAGAAAGAGAGAGAGAGCGAGACAGAGAGACAAAAAGAGAGAGAAAAAGGGGGAAAGAGGGAGAAAGAGAGGTAGAGAGCGGGCCGGGGATGCTTGGGGAGGAGGGTAAGTGAAGAAGGACATTTTCCCTGCCTCAGCTCCTGTGGGAATACCTGTCGCCTCCAGAGAGGCGTGGAGGCGGGGGCCAGGGAGGGAGCGTAAGCGTGTGTGTGTGTGTGTGTGTGTGTGAGTGTGTGTGTGTGTGTCTGTGTGAGTGTGTGTGTGTGTGTGTGTGTCTGTGTGAGTGTGTGTGTGTGTGTCTGTGTGAGTGTGTGTGTGTGTGTGTGTGTGTGTGTGAGTGTGTGTGTGTGTGTGTGTGTCTGTGTGAGTGTGTGTGTGTGTGTGTGTGTGTGTGTGTGTCTGTGTGAGTGTGTGTGTGTGTGTGTGTGTGTGTGTGTGTGTGTCTGTGTGAGTGTGTGTGTGTGTGTAGGAAGGGGGGCACTCAACCTCGTGCCGTCCAGCTGGGCACTGCCCACTCAGCAATTCCATGCCCTGCTGCTAAAGGGAGCTGGCTCATTATGCCACTTTCTCTCTTTCCCTTTCTCTCCTTCTTGTGCTCTCTCTCTCTCTGCCCCCCCTCTCTGTCACTCTGTTTCTCTATCCTTTCCCTTTCTCTCTCTCTCTCTCTCTCTCTCTCTCTCCCTCTCAGCACCCTACCCCCTCCCTCTCTCGCTCTGATTCTCTCTAATTTGCTTTCTCCTTCTCCCTTTGCTTCTGTGCCCTGGCGGCCAGGGGAGCGGAGGGGATGAGTGGGAAAGGACAGAGAGAGAGAGAGAGAGACTAAGAGTGAGAGAGAGGAAGTGAGAGAGATGGGGGGTGGAGAGGGAGAGAGAGAGAGAAAGAGAAAGAAAGAGGGAGAGAGAAGGGGAGGGTGGGAGAGATGGGGGAGAGAGAAAGAAAGAGAAAGAGGACGAGACAGAGAGGGAGGGAGAGAGAGAGACACACACGGCTTTAAAGTTGACTGAAAATAATATGTGTAGATGGGGGTCAGGTTTGACGACCAGGAGGGGGGTGAAAGTAGCAGGGCGAGGGTGAGGAGGGAGGTGGGCATGGGGCGTGGGTGAGGGGCGTTGGCGTGGTGTGGGTGAGGAGAGGGTGGGCGAGGGGCGTGGGTGAGGGGCGTTGGCGTGGTGTGGGTGAGGAGAGGGTGGGCGAGGGGCGTGGGTGAGGGGCGTGGGTGTGGGGTGTGGGTGAGGTTCGGTGGCGCTGAGGAGGGAAGTGGGGGTATTTCAGGAGGGGTGTCATTGGGGAGTCGAGAGGCTTCGTATGGCCTGGGCAAAGTGACTGGAGTTGGGGGTATTTCAGCAAGGGTGTCATTGGAGGTGGGGGGGGGGCATCAGGAAGCAGTATAGAGAGAAAAATGTACCATGATGGAAAGATGTTTGTGAATGTGTGTGTGTGCGTGTGTCCATGTGTGTGCAGTTGTAGGTTTCAGTGTGTGTTTAATAGCAGTCTCTCAGCATGGATAAAATCAAGTTGTCTCAAGCACAGCCCAGTGAGACCAGACACACACACACACAGACAACCACACACACACTTGACCAAGTGGGTGGTCGACATAATGAGGACACTCCAGCATGTCAAAGGGACCAAACACACTCACTCTCTTTCTCACACACACATGCGCACATACACGCATATGCACACACACACGCACACACACACACACACACACACTTGTGAAAGATGGTGGTGGTGGTGGTGGGTGGAGGGGGGGGTTCTAACTGGACACACACTCTTGTGCTGACAGTCACCTATGTGCAGTGATCCGTGAACCCCCGCAGACCTGCTAGATCAGTGGACATCAGCTCCTGCCAGAACAGAGCTCCCGGGTGTCTCTCTTCAACCCTGTCTATACATACTGCACAGAGCCCTATTGATCTCCTGGGCTGTAAAAATACTGTCTTAGGATTGTATTGCAACAGCATAATTACATCCATGTTTTATCCTTTTACAATATCACTCTGTTGCCTGCACCATTTCCTCAGGCGTGATCGATGCTGAAATTTGCTCACACTCCTGAGTTAGGAGCTTTTTTTGGTCCTCCTTCCTTTTTATCTATTGAGTAGATCGTGTTTCAGATGAGCAGCGCGTCGTGAGAAATGCTGTGTGTATTACAAGCCTGGCCACAGAATGGCGGATGTCAATAGTGGAATTATTGCAGAGCGGGCAATAAGAGGCAATAAGAGGCACGGTAGTGGCAGGGAAGTGTTGGGGGTACATAGGGGGGTAAATATGATCTGTGTCCTCAGTGCTAGTCAAAGTGCCACAGGAGGCCTTCCCTTCTATGGCACGAGGCACAGTCCAGCCTCGCACTCTCTGACTTCCTGTTTGGAGAGGAGCGGCCCCTCGTCCAGTGCTAAATAATATTGTATTCCCTTCCTTCCATGCGAGACAAGATTGAAAATAGCCAGTAAAATGCTGAGTGTCTTGTTATACTATTGATGAATGGGTTCAATAAGGTGTCTTGGTGGTCGATCAACCTGAATCTGTTTCTTTTTCCAATTCCAATCATTCGAACTTGCCATGCCCTTGTTCTATAATGCATTGACAATTGTGTGTGTGTGTGTGTGTGTGCTAAGAAAGAGGAAGGGGGAGGGCCAGAGGTGTGTGTGTGTGTGTGTGTGTGTGTGTGTGTGTGTGTGTGTGTGTGTGTGTGTGTGTGTGTGTGTGTGTGTGTGTGTGTGCTAAGAAAGAGGAAGGGGGAGGGTGTGTGTGTGTGTGTGTGTGTGTGATGGGAAAGGGGGGGGTGGCAGAGGATTTCAAAGGGCATCCTACATGTTTCTTTTTGGCAGGGAAGGGAGATAAGTGATGGGATTAAGGTAATGGGACATATTGTGCTACCATGGTAGCCAACCAAGGCCCCACCCCATCCCCTGGCCTGCTAGCATCTGTTTTATGTACTTGCCTTAAGAGCACACATCTACTGTGGGCCAGGACATGGAAGGAGGGGCTCTCCCCGCATGGGCACAAGGCACATTGTGAAAAAGTGAAGCACAGAACCAACCTACTAATGCAGGTGAACAAGCTGCTTGGATGATTTCATGTTGGGTCAACCTAACAATATCATACTGTCAAGGTCAACCGATGTAAAAAGATCCATGCAGCATATTTTTCTTTTGTTTTTGGAAGGTGGTTTCTAAGCAGCTTTCTGTACAGTGCAAAATCACATTTGGCTTAACATAGCCATTTTTTCAGGAACAGAAGGCATTAAATCAAAACTGCCACACAGTATGACAGGACATGCCATCTTGAAATGTTTGGGCCCTATGGACAAAATACAATGTTAACCCTCTTCATGTAAATGATAATATCAGTAGACTCCTCCCTTGGTGGGCCCTTGGAATCCCCCCCCCTTCCAGGATGGTAGATATGAACACAGATGCTAATATACAAACAACACAAATGTGCACATACTACAACTGAACATTTTTACATTATCGCACTCATACTAACACTTCCACAGAATCACAGCAGTCTCTGGTCAGTCACCCATGGTTTCTGTGACACATATATGGAGAGTATATGGACTGATGGTAGACCAGGTTTTGTGAGAACGCAATATTTGTGTTTGTGTGTCTGCAGGTGAATGGTTAGGGAGTCTGGTTTCCTAATGTGTGAGGCTACATCTATCTCCACCTAATGTGTAAGTACAGCTATCAACACTGTGCCGCAGGAAATGGAATTCCCTTCCATGGCTGTTATCCTCGTTTGACCCCCATGGCACCTACCCATCCTCAGGCCAGGAGGGAGCTCTGGGACTTTATTCTCTCTGTAGCGCTCTCTCTCTTTTTTTCTCTTTCTCTTTATTTTCAGCTCTTCTCTCTCTCCCTCTTTTTTGCTGGCTCTGGCTTGGCCGCTTTTGCTCACTTGTCCATTCTTTATCTACTGGGCCGCAGTTTGTTTCCGTGGCCTCGTTATGTATGCTGGCCGGCACCTCGCCGAGTTAATATCATTTATGGGAGCCCTTTACCATATCTCGGCCCCTTAGCATATAAAATGGCTCCGGTCTCAGACAGTTTGCATACCCTCTTGTCTTGTAGAAAGTCAGAAGGTAAGGTGGGAAAAATGTGTGTTTGTGTGTGTGTGTGTGTGTGTGTGTCTTGGTGTGTGTGAGAGAGAGAAGGAGAGAGGGAAAAGAGAGAAAAAGACAGAGACAGCACACACACACGCGATGCATGTTAAACAGGGGCTGAAGTGACAGGGCTCTGTTTGATGTCGGTTATGAGCGCACCAGTTGAGACGTTTAGCCCTTTAATAAGGCAGAGGCGAACGTATCCAGAGCAGGAAGTACAACAGTATTATGACTGAAAGCATTTTAGTCTGTGCCAGTGGCCAGGGATAGGCCAATGAGCAGATGACACCTCATTAGTTAAGCTGTGCCAATTCTGCCTTCGTGTAATTACCATTCTCTCCAACGCTTTCAACTGTTGCTGTGTGGCCGGCGATAGAAGAGGCACTCTCATTCTCTTTCCTATTCACTGTGGGTGTACTACGTGTCTGTAACTGAACAAGAAAGCGCTCGAACTAGGTGTATTTTTTAGGGGGTAGAATTGCTTTTCTCAGAGGAGTACTTTTTCATCCTCTTCCTTGTGAGAGTGTGTTTTGTTTTCAAATGTTATGGCACCTCATTGTTAGCCCAGAATGTTCATTAGCACCAAAATCTTGTCATTTGCCTGCCTGCGTTTTTGGTTTATGCCCCGGTGAGGTGGGAGTTTGTGGCGTTGGGGGGTGGGGGGCAGGTTCAAAGCAACCCACTCTGAAGTAGCAAACCTTAATTGGCAGTCTGGCCCAGTGTGCAAATGTGGCATTGGCCACACTTCCACCTACACTGACATTATGGAGCATACCACAGTTCATCATGTGCACAGTTATGACCACACAAACACATTTCTACAGCCTTACTTGAGGTAAAAGCTATAGAGGGGGGGGGAGTGGATGGGGTGAGTGGATGGGGTGAGTAGAGGGGGGTGAGTAGAGGGGGGTGAGTGGATGGGGTGAGTGGATGGGGTGAGTAGAGGGGGGTGAGTGGATGGGTGAGTGGATGGGGGTGAGTGGAGGGGGGTGAGTGGAGGGGTGAGTGGAGGGGTGAGTGGAGGGGTGAGTGATGGGGGTGAGTGGATGGGGGTGAGTAGAGGGGGGTGAGTGGATGGGTGAGTGGAGGGGTGAGTGGAGGGGTGAGTGATGGGGGTGAGTGGATGGGGGTGGGTGGATGGGGTGAGTAGAGGGGGGTGAGTGGAGGGGGTGAGTAGAGGGGTGAGTGGAGGGGGATGAGTAGAGGGGGGTGAGTGGAGGGGTGAGTGGAGGGGGATGAGTAGAGGGGGGTGAGTGGAGGGGTGAGTGGATGGGGTGAGTAGAGGGGGGTGAGTGGAGGGGTGAGAAATGGGGGTGAGTGGAGGGGGATGAGTAGAGGGGGGTGAGTGGAGGCGGTAAGTGGAGGGGTGAGTGGAGAGGGATGAGTAGAGGGGGTGAGTGGAGGCGGTAAGTGGATAGGGTGAGCGGAGGGGGTGAGTGAAGGGGGTGAGTGGATGGGGGTGAGTAGAGGGGGGTGAGTGGAGGGGTGAGTGGAGGGGTGAGTGGAGGGGTGAGTGGAGGGGGATGAGTGGAGGGGTGAGTGATGGGGGTGAGTGGATGGGAGTGGATGGGGTGAGTAGAGGGGGGTGAGTGGAGGGGGTGAGTAGAGGGGTGAGTGGAGGGGGATGAGTAGATGGGGGTGAGTGGAGGGGTGAGTGGATGGGGTGAGTAGAGAGGGGTGAGTGGAGGGGTGAGAAATGGGGGTGAGTGGAGGGGGATGAGTAGAGGGGGGTGAGTGGAGGCGGTAAGTGGAGGGGTGAGTGGAGAGGGATGAGTAGAGGGGGTGAGTGGAGGCGGTAAGTGGATAGGGTGAGCGGAGGGGGTGAGTGAAGGGGGTGAGTGGATGGGGGTGAGTAGAGGGGGGTGAGTGGAGGGGTGAGTGGAGGGGTGAGTGGAGGGGGATGAGTAGGGGGGTTGAGTGGAGGGGTGAGTAGAGGGGGGTGAGTGGAGGGGTGAGTGGAGGGGTGAGTGGAGGGGGATGAGTAGAGGGGGGTGAGTAGAGGGGGTGAGTAGAGGGGGTGAGTAGAGGGGGGTGAGCGGAGGGGTGAGTGGATGGGGGTGAGTGATGGGGGTGAGTAGAGGGGGGTGAGTGATGGGGGTCAGTGGATGGGGTGAGTGGATGGGGTGAGTGGAGGGGGTAAGTGAAGGGGGTGAGTGGAGGGGGATGGGGTGAGTGGAGGGGGATGGGGTGAGTGGAAGGGGGTGAGCGGAGGGGGTGATCTATCTATCTACGTGATGGGACTGGGCTTGTTACACTAGAACTAGGACACCTGGTATGGTATAACAGACAAGTTATCCGTCCTATAGACAACTTCATGTACTCTTAGTACACTTCAATTGGTTCATAGTCCTTTATCTTTACTGTTTTTGATGACCGTGAACTTTATTGTGTCCGTGTATTATTATTGTGTCATATGCGTATGCTAAGGTGAGGACCTAAGATGTTTATAAGTATGTCTAGCGCCCCTTTACTATCCCTTGCAATATGTTGGGGTGGCTACCCTAGGTTCTTTATACTAATATTTTAATAGATATAACCCTTGTGTGTCAATAGTAATTCAATTCCAAACAAGTTTTTAAATTAAACAGTAAGTTTACTTAAAGATAGAATTTAGATATTTACATACAAATCTTAGTAATTGGAAACACAAAAAATAGTACTCAGTTGTTCAAACTGTTTCAGTTGCCAAATTATTCAGTTCTTGGTTCAATGAACACAGTAATTCAAAATTACCAATGAAACTCAAATACTCAATAAACCTAAAGCTGGCAGTTTTATAACTAAACTGAAAATAAATTCCCAAATACCGTATGATGAAACAATCGCGTCGAGTGTCAGTCAGTAGATGCAGGCCTGTAGCGATGCTTGGGATCGTAGAGACCAAAAACACAATGGCCGCTCCACGCCAATGCGCATTAAAGACAAACTCACTGCTGCAGAACTGCGCCTCGTCGTCCTCACCGTGGCACTGTGTTGGCGATGTGGAGTGTGGAAAGACGTCGTCCTAGCCAAGCAGGGATGTCTCTGGACTTTAGAGTTCGTTGGTCTGAGCCTTGCACGACAGCCGAGGGGGCAACTCGCTAGCAACAGTCCAGTTAACTCTAATAAACTCGGTTGGGTTGACTAGCTTCCTTCAATGACTTGCAGAAACTCTTAGTCAAAGTTCACCTCGATAACGCCACATTGACACTGAATACATGCAGGCTAAATGTTACTAAATGACTCACTAACCGTTTGTCACTACACATTCACTTCTACAT
The DNA here is from genome assembly GCA_027475355.1 of Coilia nasus. Classification (NCBI taxonomy): domain Eukaryota; kingdom Metazoa; phylum Chordata; class Actinopteri; order Clupeiformes; family Engraulidae; genus Coilia; species Coilia nasus. Next base: position 1,145,382 of record CM050200.1, read on the forward strand.
GCATGAAAGTAGTGTTTTACTACTTAAGTATTGCTGTGCTATTGTAAACGTGTCTCTCGTTGCTTGTTTGTTTTCCCTCTACTTCCTGATTTCCGCTGACCTCTAACCCTGACGTTGACTGCATCATCATTACAGGAAAGAGATTTTTAACAAACTTATTTCTTCTAACATGTACATGTAACATAATATTCTTGCACTTACATCATTAAGAAAATAATATTTCAACAAAATATACATAACGGCTTAATATTAGGCACATAGCAATACAGGTTTTAAACACGAAATCCCCATACACTTCAATGGCATGAACATCACAGTACTAACCCAGTACTTTTAACCTTTTCAATTCTATTTATTCTAATTATGAGCTTCTTCTATTTATACTATTTATTGTACCACTTTTTTATTTCTCTAAGCATCACCTTATCCTCATAGGGCTGTTTAATGCAACCTGTCCTGACCTTAAAGTTCAACAGAGCTTAGGCAAATTACAAAACTCTGCCTGCTGTAATGACACATACTCATTATCCCACATGATGAGCAAACCACTGCTGGAAACAGCTGTCTTTTTGACTTCGAAAATATGCTCAATGCTCTCATTTTTTTCTTTCTGTGTGGCCCGAAGACCTCTAGTTGGCAGTAATGACAGACAGCGGTTGCGGTGCTCAATACATTTCAACTTTAATAAGGCCGTGGCCTTAATGGGCAAAACGTGCTGCATCAGTGCTAATGGTAATGGTGCTTGTGATTAAGGGAGCGAGAGCGGCAGAGCTGTAAAAGATTGTTGTTGTACCGGAACCGCCATTTTCTCCCCATATGGCATGCCCGCTCAACTTCATAACTCACCCACACAAATATGCGCCACAGAGAATAAGAGAGGGCCGAGAGAGAGCTGCATCTTCACCCGCACAAATATGAGCCACAGAGAATAAGAGAGGGCCGAGAGAGAGCTGCATCTTCACCCGCACAAATATGCGCCACAGAGAATAAGAGAGGGCCGAGAGAGAGCTGCATCTTCACCCGCACAAATATGAGCCACGTGATAGAAAACAGAAAAGGGGTAGGCTATTAGACATTACGGTCTGTGAGGTCTGTCAGTAACATAATCAGTATTGAACTAAACTGTGTAATCATAACTAAAACAGTTTTTGGTCATGTTTCTGAAGTTATTGGTTACCCACTGTCCCCACGATTTCCAGCTGTACAATTTTAGCTCCATCTCTCAACTCTTAAGAAATGTGCACAGATGAATGAAATGGATGAGTATGAAACGAAAGCTGCTTCTGTATTTGAATGTATATTTCATGACTTGTTGTGTTTATTTGTTGTGTTTGTTTGTTTGTTTGTTTGTTTTGGGGGAGATTTGTGTCTGTTTTGTTTGTGCTGAATGCTGTAGTGTGGAGGCCAGCAGAGGCAGATGGCACTGTCTGACATGTTGATGTGTTGTGAGAGTCTCTGAGTCATTTCCCTGAAGCCAGTCTCCCTCTTGACCAACTATCAAGGTTTAACAATGACGCAAGAGTGCCAACACAATTGTTTCAGACACACGTTTTTATTTTGTAGTGCATTTTCAAATTTTGTTGAAACACAAATTTATCAAGTGAACAAAAAAAAGTAGGAATTACACACTCATGAACGACTGCATTTTAAACTAGGCCCAGAGCACTTGCCAATTCTGCAGTCTGTATCCGCAAGATGAGGAGCTGAAGGAACTAAATCCTTATTGCTGATTGGACTGCTTTCGGAATGCTTCGGTGATTTAGCATTTGAGAATGAGTTGAAATTTATATTCAGAAATAACACATTTTCATAATGCAGTCAACAGTGTTCTTGTTCTGTCAGCTCTCTTCTGTAAAGCTAGTCATTGCGATGTTTGAGGTAAAAGTGCAGTTTGGTGACAAGGCGTCTGTGACTAGGGGCCGACATTAAGAAGTCATGGGCATGCAAATTAACTTTATACCTCCACTAAGGCCCTTTTTTGTTTCTTTCCATGTTTTCTGTCCAATCCACAAATTACATTCTGTACAACACAGTGTACAGTTTGCTTGTTTTACTTGATTGCTTGCAAGATAAAAAGCCAGCCAGCCAGACAGACAGAGAGACAGACACACTAATTTAT
>CM050200.1:1157500-1162500 GCA_027475355.1 Coilia nasus
GCGTGCGTGTGTCTGCGTGCGTGCGTGCATGCGTGCGTGCGTGTCTGTGTGCATGCGTGTGTGTGTGTGTGTGTGTGTGTGTGTGTGTGCATGCTTGTCTTTATGCACAGGGCAATAAGGCCCCACCTAAGTGCTAATACAGCCCCCCCTCCCCCCAGCTCTAAAAAGGGTAAAAAGGAACACAGGAATACTGATCGTCACAATCAAGTGTTTTAGCACCAAGCCCAGACAGACCCTAATGCAATCTGTGCCTGCTGGAGGTAACTGAATTAATTAAGTCCAATCCGTTTTCCACGAGACGATTGCCATAACTGCATTAGCCCGCTGGGTCCGCATCTATTCAGCTCTTACTTCATTTGCCTCGTCCCTGCACTTTAGATGTGACCATGCCCGCCAGTGGTGACACTGTGTGACTACCTTGTGTGTGTGTGTGTGTGTGTCTGTGTGTGTGTGTGTGTGTGTGTGTGTGTCTCTCTCTCTCTCTCTCTCTCTCTGTATGCATGTGTCTCTGTGTGCGTATGTGTCTCTGTGTCTGTGTGTGTGTGTGTGTGTGTGTGTGTGTGTGTGTGTGTGTGTGTGTGTGTGTATGTGCGTGTGTGTGTGTGTGTGTGTGTGTGTGTGTGCGCGTGTGTTTGTGTGTTTTCGATGTCCATGTCAGGTGATCTTCCTGAAAGCTGATCATGTCCTTCCCAGAGAACACTTCAGGCGTCAACACAGACAAGAGCAGTGAGATGAGAGAGGATCGACAGAGACAGTACGCTTTAGAGCGCTTTCATAAACACACTCACACATTCACACACATACGCACAGGCACACACATACACACATTTACACACATACACACAGGCACACACATACACACAGGCACACACATACAGTACACACATTCACACACATACACACAGGCACACACATACACACAGGCACACATACACACATACACACATACACACATACACACAGGCACACACATACACATACACACAGGCACACACATACACACATACACAGGCACACACATACACACAGACACACACATACACACATTCACACACATACACACATTCACACACATACACACATACACACATTCACACACATACACACATACACACAGGCACACACATACACACAGGCACACACATACACACAGACACACACATACACACATTCACACACATAAACACATTCACACACATTCACACACATACACACACATACACACATACACACATACACACACATACACACATTCACACACATACACACAGGCACACACATACACACAGGCACACACATACACAGGCACACACAGCTTCACTGAAATGCTTACTTGATAGCCGTAATAAGCCAGTTTAATTATTCTCTCGGAGTTTTAGTTTTAGCCTAACGTGTTGCCGCTGCAGTCCTCTCTGTCCTGCTGACCGCATCTCCAGACATGGAGGCTTGGCACATTCCGTTTGAAGTCGAGGAGATTTTAATGTTTTTTTCGGATCAGTCTGCCCTTCATTAGCAGTTCATAAACCCCTCGTTTGTAAGGAATTACAAGAATAAAACAAGGGATTAGCCTGTCTCCCCTCCCTCCCTCTTAGTCTGACTGTGCAGAACTGACATCTCTGGGACTGCTATCTGCGCTGAAGGAGAGTGAGGGGAGAAGGCCTTCAGCCTGACGGCCATGTCTGCGGACAACCATGAACCTTTCGTTCTTTTTTTCTCTCCCTTTTTCTTTCTATGGAGAGATGAGTGTGCTCCTTCTTTCTGTCTTTCTTTCGTGCTTTCTTCCTTTCCTCCCTCCCCCAAAGCATTTATTTCAGGCCGAGTGGAGAAAGCATCTGTCATTGTGTAGCCCTGAGGCTGATTCTCCAAGCGCGCGTAGGGTCAAAGATCTAAACTGACCCAAATCTCAAAAGCACCAGCCACAACTCAAAAATGAGAGCAAGAGATGAGAGAGATTTTTTTCTTTTCCTGTTCTGCCTCTTTTGTGTCTTCTCTTCTTGTCTCGCCGCATGCACACACACACACACACACACACACACACACGCACGAACATGCCAATTCTCTCATTCAATTCGTCCCTTTCAACCTACACAAATAGCTGAAAATGCTGGCGCCATTAGAATGCGTTTTTCCTCTTTGCAGTCTAATCTGTTCAGGGAATTGGGGTTGTGGCCATTTTGTCTTTTTTCTTTTTTTGCAAAGACTTTCACTTTGGAAAAAACACCCACTAATTCACTGTTACAAAAGTGCTGCATGTCTTTGGGCAGACCTCCCACAACCATCAACTGGGGAGGGTTAACCCAGCTTAGCAGCGGACTAGATTGGGTCGTTTCAACTTACAAACACCACCAAATGTTGTCGCTGCAGAAAGGGGCAGGGGACTGGGATTCAGTGAGATCAAGCAAACAATCTAATTGCTCCCACTTCAGTCACCAAGGCTCTTTGCAAACAAAGGCCCTCCCCTCATCTCTGGATTAAACGTCGGCCATTTTGCCCATCCCCTCTGCATAACATAGCTGAAATCTCCGAAACTAAAGGAACTCAGACAACAACGTCACAACTGGGCAGTCGTTACGCGGACACACCATAGTCCACCATTTTTTGTGGTAGGTCTGTTGTTGTTAGTCACCACACAGCAAAAATGGTACAATTTCAGGGTTTTTTCAAGAATTTGGAAGTTGATTTTAACTCCAAAAGTGTAATTTTAACACTTTTGGTTTTAAATAGTGTCCAGATCCTGGGATATTTCAGTGTCAATTCAACTGAAGAGTGTGTGCCGGTATATAAACCCTCAAAAGTGTTAAAATTAACTTTGTGGGAGTCAATTGGTCAATTGGTCAAAAAGACCAATTCAACATTGTGTGTTTGGAATCTGTAACATGCTCAAACTCCATAGCATGCTTTAACATCCAAGATGGCCTATTCATCATACTCATGAGTCTTACAGGAATACAGAAGATTTAAATATCAATTGTAGTTTACCATTTTTTGTGGTATTTTGTCAATCAGTACTTTAGTACTTTAGTAACCATGTGCAAGGGCGCTGCACACACCTGAACTCCAGGTTTCTGCCAAACCTCTAGCAGTGCCAGCTGTGTTACTGCAGGTGTTTGCAAAGCTGAATAGTCCTTATAACTGCTTTATAGAAAGCACACTTAGCCAGATCCTAGTCAAGAGGTCTTTTTCCCAAGGCTAATTGTTTCAAAATACTAACAGATGGACAGATGGAAAGGACATTGCTCTTTGGCTCAGCCAAGGTCGATAGACCTTTTCAGCTATTGAGTGTTCATTTTTTTCACTGTCTCATCCTTCTCTCTCTCTCTCTCTCTCTATCTCTATCTCTTCATCTTTCCTTTCTTCCTCTCTCTGCCACTTTCTCTCTCTTTCAATGAAGCCTGAAGTGCTTTGCTCTTGGAACAGTGGTCCATCTCCAAGTTATTATGTAAAATGACCTTTCAGTGAATGCAGCCTAGGATGAAGGAAACTTACTGATAAGTGCATATTTTACAGATGGCACAGAAGACTGCCGCAAAAACACTTTCCGTGTTTCAGAGTGGAGTATAGCAGCTTTTGATACAATGTACAGATACTTGACTTATTGATACTCTTTTTGTAAGATTTAAAGTGAAAAGTACGCCTCATGAAGGAATATGAATATCCAACCATGAGATAGCATAATGCTGGATGGCACAGAGAGCAAAAGCACACTTATTGTTCTTCTGTTCGGCCATTTTATTCCATTCACCCATTTTGAACTGGAACTGAACTGGTGATTATTGCCCTTTCGGGATGATTGTGCTACCCTTCGCCGTTTGTTGGTTATTCATGTTTTCCTGCGATATTCTGTTCCATTGAAATGAATGGTAGAACTCTCTGGCCGATGATGTCATAATAGTCCGCTCCACTGTGAGTGACTGAGAGGGCGCGCGCACGTGTGTAAGAACCCTTTCTCTCTCACTCACTCATACCGCTTTGCTCCACTCTAGGTTAGAGTGAGAGCTGCAGAGAAAAGCCATTTGTCACTCAATTAAGTTGAAAACCATGTAAAGAAGAAAAGGACAAAGTTGAGGGCACGGAGTCATGTTAAAGACGTAAAAGAAGAGGAGAGCTTTCAAGGCACAAAGTGAAAGAGAGAGGGAGAGAGAAAAGGAGGCAGATAATGTTGTGGCAGCAAATGTCGTGGCAGTTACACCTGGACCAAGTGACATTCTTTACATTTTGAGTTTGAATTTTACAACTCGGATGTCCTAATACCCCTGCCATGGCCTGCATACTCTGCCATGTCTATGACAGAACCATAGAACCAATTGGTAAAACGTTTTGGAATTTGGCACACTGATTCATGACAGTCCCATGATTCCTTTCACCAAGTTTCATGTCGGCACCTCAATCTGTCTAGCGCCACAAACTGATCAAACTTGGGGGTACATTTCTGCATGTACGTTTTACATGTACGTTTATGTTAAAAAACATGGTATCGCTGGTCTGGACTGGTCAATTTGTCAACATTAAGGGGTACATTTACAAAGGTGGTATCACTGGAATCCTCGGCAAAGTCCAAGTTGAACCCTGTGATGTCAATATCACACATATTTGCTCTGAACGTCACGAACCTTGCCACGTGCAAGAACACTTTTAGCATTTTCTGCAATGCAATCTAGTTTGCTTTAAAATGATGCCCATCAAGAAGTTGGTGTGACATATGTGACAGAAAGAAGTACAGTGGTATGAGAAAGTTTGGGCACCCTTGACAATTGGCATTTTTTATATTAACCAATCATTGGGTGTTTTAATTCACAACTTAATTTTGATATATCAAATAACTAATGAACACAATCATATTTCAGCAGTGAAATGAGGTTTATTGGGTTAACAGAAAATGTGCAATATGCCCCAAAACAAAAAAAGGCCCGTGCATAAATTTGGGCACCTTAATAGAAAAATCATATTAGTATTTAGTAGAGCCTCCCTTTGCAAAAATAACAGCCTGTAGACGCTTTCTG
>CM050200.1:1170000-1187500 GCA_027475355.1 Coilia nasus
AAAGGGGAGGTGGAGGAGGGGGGAGAGGGGGGGAGAGGGGGGGAGGCTGATCCAGTCTGGCTTGTGGGGCTAATGAAGTCATCCATCATCTCAAGCACAACTCTCACCACGGGAACCCACTGTACGCCCCAGACCCCACACCCCACACCCCCATAGCCCCACTTACCCACTACCCCCTGCCCCACACCCCACACCCCCATAGCCCCACTTACCCACTACCCCCTGCCCCACACCCCACACCCCATTCCCACACCCCCACTTACCCACTACCCCCTGCCCCACACCCCCATACCCTCACACCCCCACTTACCCACTACCCCCTGCCCCACACCCCCATACCCCCACTTACCCTACCTACCCCCCCCCCGCACCCCACACCCCACTTACCCACTACCCCCTGCCCCACACCCCACACCCCCATTCCCACACCCCCACTTACCCACTACCCCCTGCCCCACACCCCACACCCCCATTCCCACACCCCCACTTACCCACTACCCCCTGCCCCACACCCCCATACCCTCACACCCCCACTTACCCACTACCCCTGCCCCACACCCCCATACCCCCATACCCTCACACCCCCACTTACCCACTACCCCCTACCCCGCACCCCATACCCCCACTTACCCACTACCCCCCGACCCCACACCCCACACCCACACCCCCATACCCCCACTTACCCACTACCCCCTGCCCCACACCCCAAACCCCCATACCCATACCCACACCCACACTTACCCACTACCCCTACCCCACACCCCCATACCCTCATACCCCCACTTACCCCCTACCCCCTACCCCTATACATAGTGATGTTGTCATCATTCCACAGCATATGTGATAAACAAAACAGACACACACACGCACACACACACACACACACACACACACACATACGCACACACACACACCCACACACACACACCCACACACACATAATAACGTGTAAAAGACAAAAACACGTCCTCAGCAGAAAAGTCTGTTTTAATGTGTTTGTGCATTTGGTTCAAGGGCCATAACAAATATGGGAAGACATTGCACAGTGCACCCGCATCCAAAGATCCCATTTCAGATTGCTCTCATCATGACACAAAGCAAAACATTACGCAGACTGGGCTAGCCGGCTCCAGGCACTTTAACGCTGAGTCAAGAAGAAAAGTTTATACACCCTTTATTAGTTAGATGGGGTAAAGTGTCAAGCATGTTTCAGCCATACTAGGCCTCGATCCTATAGCATACAAATGTGAGAATAACATGGCAAATGTGAGATAGCCAGTGAATAGTGACTGTATGTGTATGTGTAGGCCTCGATGCTATAGCATACACATGTGAGAATAACATGGCAAATGTGAGATAGCCAGTGAATAGTGACTGTGTGTGTATGTATCACAACTGCATACCTCCTGATTCCTGTTGTTCATTTCTACCTTCACAAAGCATAAACGCAGGCCTTTGATATAACAGTAAAATATAAACAAAATCAAGCGCGCTTCCAAGTCTGCAAGAGCTACCGAAAAGCTCTGTTTACGTCTCCCTCATTCTCACAGAGTCGTTGTGATCTAATATTAATACCAGACACAAACCTGCTGTTTCATAGAGGCATATTTGAACTTTCGCTGAACGTTTCCAACGCCAATTAGAAAAATAAATGTCAACCTCCACATGTCTGCCTTTCTTCAAAAAGAGAGAGAGAGAGAGAGAGCAGAGAGAGAGAGAGAGAGAGAGAGAGAGAGAGAGAGAGAGCAAAGCAGACTTGTATATATGTGCTCCTTGCTTGGGGAAGAAGGTCAGCGCTGTCGCCTTCACTTCCCGTCCACCGCAGCCTAATAGGCACTGAAGTCCTAACTAACGCCATACATATTACAATCCCAACAACAGAAAAATACAACGTGTATATCATAAAAACTAAACTTTTGATGTAAATAATGATTGCATGAAAAATACAACGTGTATATCATAAAAACAACTTTTGATGTAAATAATGATTGCATGTCATCTTGCATTAGGTTAACTACATCTTTAAGCGATTGATGGCTGGTTTTACTGTTTTATTTCTTTAAAGAGAAATGGAAACGAGGGAAGAAATGGATGATCTATGTTTTTATATAATCTGAGACAGACAACGTGTATGTATGTGTCCACTTTATTAAAAATCCTACAGAAGGGAAACACCTGCATGTATAAAGGGTGTCTAGAGTGGCAGATTATAGTAGATTTCTTCAAACATGTAACATTTTCATCAAGACATCAGAAATGATGTGTCTTTTCATATGTCATATTTAATCTGACATAAATGCATCTGACGTACATGCTATCCTTTATCAAACACCAGAATTCAATCAAGCATCTGTGGACAAGTACATTTTCAATCTTGTACACACACAAATGACAGAACATTTTCAGCTGACTGAAGACATAAAAGACACAGAAGACAGAGCTAGACTTTAAAAAATAAATACTAATAAATTAATAATAATAAATAATACATAAATTAATAAAATGTCAATTGTTATAACAATCGCCAACTACTTTGACAATCAATTGGTTTTCTTACTCCTATGCCTGGAACTGAATACATTTAGGCTATGTACAATACATCCTATTTGAAAGTAATCATTTTGGACTTCTGGAAACACTGATTGAGGTTTCTCAGCAACAAAACAATTAAACAAGATCAAGAACAGAATAATCAACCTATTACTGTGATTGACAATTAAAATAGCTGCTGTTGCCTCACACAAAACAGCAAATTGTGTCAGGGGTTATAGTCAATTGAAGATATAATATGATATAATGTAATATAATATAATATAATGTAATACAAGGTAATGTTAAGGATAAAAAGTTCAGAATAAATAAATGAAATAATTAAAAATAAATGAATAAAAAAACAAATACTTGCAGAAAAGAAAAGTGATTCTGTTTGCCTTAAAACTCATCTAGTTTCATGGGGCAGCAAATCAATTGCCATGCCCCACTTAAGAGAAAATGCAGCGTCACATTTGCCAGTGGGTACAGGTTAGCCTGGCCGTCCAAAATAGATCAATACCAGTCTCACCTAATCACTAGAATTGAAGATTGAGATTTCTAGCCTCAGACAGCCCATGTTGATGGCACCTCATCAAGACACACACACACAAACAAGCAAACACACACACACACACACACACACACACACACACACACACACACACATGCACGCATGCACACACACACGCACGGACACACACACACACACACACACACACACACACACACACACACACACACACACACACACACACACACACACACATACACACAGTTAAATGCACTGGTCCACACAATCTGTCCTTGGTATACATCAATTCCCAACTTTAAAACACAGCTAAATTCTCACTGGGCATGGAGTTCGCCCTCAACTCAGTTAAACAAGCGAATTGACTTGGCCCACAGGACATAGGCCCTTATTGATCCACTGCATGCAGCCTCTACCCCATTGTCTAGGTTGATGATGCGCAGATGGTTCAGAAGGTAAGCAAGGTGTGCATGTGTGTGTGTGTGTGTTTGTATGAGTGTGTGCACGTATGTGTGTATGCACGTATGTGTGTGAGTGTGTGCATGTATGTGTGTATAAGTGTGTCAATGTATGTGTGTGTGTGTGTCAATGTGTGTGTAAATGTTCCTGTTTCCATTTCTCGCATTCACATCCCATTTCCTCTGTCTCCTCACGCTCCGTCTCGCGCCCCAACTCCCCTGAATCGTCTCTGCCTCCTAGTAAGATTACTTCTCTCCTCTCGGCCGCCCTGCTATACATAGTGATGTTCTTTAGCCGGGAAGGCTGCCAACTGCTGAGGTTCTGATCATTCTGACTCCTCTACATTCCTCTGCATTTCCTAACCTTTCCACCAGCCCTCTTCCTTCAGAGCGCCAGGGACCCACTCCATTATCCGCTCATCTCATATCGCTCTCCCATCTCTCAGATCCTTATTGCTGCGCAGCCCCTCTTCCTTAATCTCCCCTCCTTTTCATGCTTCCCTTTCAGTTACTCCCCTCGGATTTGCTTAATCATCAGTCTGTCGGGCCTGTCAGGCCTTTGGACCACCGCAGGACTACAAATCCCACAATCCCCTGGTGACTCCTGTGACCCACTAAAACCTCACAGCTAAATGGTCTCGTTAAAAGTAAACACATAAGATGAGAAGCACTCTGCTTTTGCTCTGAGTAGTTCTGAGGACTGTGATGTGTAGCCATCACACAAACACACACATGCACACACACAGGCACACACACACAGAGGCACATACACACACACACACACACACAGGCACACACACACACACAGGCACACACACACACACACACAGGCACACACACACACACAGGCACACACACACACACACACACATACAGGCACACACACACACCACACACAGGCACACACACATACACACAGGCACACACACACGTGTTTCCGGTTGGATAAAACATACACCTACACTTGGAAGAGTTCTACACTGTGTGCAGACAAAAATATATAGACATAATGCCATAATTTAGAAAGAGCAATTTCAGTAAAATAACTTCTACTGTCTACTTTTTGAACCTTGTTGTCTTGTGCCACTGCAGGAAAGGAGGAGCAGCCTGAAGAAGCCATGAAACTTTAATCATGTTATTATGTCTATCCCTCACAGAATGGCCACATGAGAGTTGGCGTTTTAGGAGATTTAGCCCAAACATGGCTGGAAAAGACGGGGCTGTCATGTTAAATGAGTGTCTGATGGCAGAAACTCTTACTAAGGGCGGGCGGGGGTGTTGCTCAGGGCGAACAGCGAGATAACCCTCCATTAACACACACACACACACACACACACACACACACACACACACTCCTCATTGCCTCATGCTACAGTACAGCACACCCTTCACTCGCTATAAGCATCAGCAAGACGTTAGCTGGAATTGAGCGCTGTATCCCAGAGACACTGCAGCTGAAGGCAAACACACACACTTCCCAGCATGCACTACTGCTCTGGCTTTTAGACGAGACGGCCTGCACTGTTCTGCCTTTCACAACACAGCTTGAATGCCAGAGATGGCTAGGCTCAATTCTCGAATAAAAAAAATAAAACACATGTCAATTAGGACAAGACATTACTAGAAATCAGAGTGCGTTTCAGCTTTTGCCCAGAAATGCACAGTACATACATAAGGATGGTTCCATGTACCTGAAGAGAAGTGATTCACCTTTAGTGGAATCAGAACATGTGCCTTGCTCTGTGGCACCAAAAAACCAGGACCCCATTTCACGAAAAGCCTTTAGCAGGGAGTGGACTAAACATGGAATGCACCTGCTTGCGGCTGAATGTTTTGGTGACGGAGCGAAGGGTGGGGGACATGACTCATTTGGCCCTGAAAGCATCATCATCGTCCTCTCTGAATGGATGTTTATCATTCTGAGCAGTACTTCAGGCCTGCACCACAGCGGCACAGGCAACCCATAAGTCCGCACAGGCACAGAGCAGGGACGAAAGGCTTTTGCTTTTTTTAAATGGCAACAAAACAATTTTATCCTCTCTCTCTCCCTGGTCACGATGAATAGATGGAAGCGTCAACAAGGGACAAAAAGGGAGAATGGCAGGCTGACATAGAAGGAGAGAGAGAAAAAATCGACAAGTACATTGTTTGTCACAGAGAGAAAGGGAAGGCAAAATCCAAAGGCACCAATGGGGACAGGAAACCAGGCCATTCCACAGCCAGCTAATCCGTCTATAAGAGAGTGCTGATAGTGCGTCCTCTGCTACACCCCCACCCCCTCCCCTCCCCTCCTGCTCCCCAAACCAAGCATTCTATCATCCCCTTACACTGGGTTGCCATGCTCGCCCCGTAAACCCGTGCAGGTTTCCAGAAGGAGAAATAAATAAACAAGTAAATAGCGGAGGACATTGTGAGTTCGTACCCATGCCCAGAATTTCAGCGTGACGCACGATTCCATGTTTGGCAGCGGCGGCGGATGCTGCCACAAGCTTAGGCGATAAAAGATTAATTGAAACAAATCAATGGGAGACGGCGAGGGAGCGGGAGGGGGGAGATTCGGGATTAGGGCTGGGAGTGTGTTTCTCTGCGAGCCCCGCAGACTGACCGCTCCTGCAGCCAAGACCAAACTTGGAACGCCGTTCAAAGGCTTGGCCGACGTCCCAGCACACAGATCCTAAGCTCACTCCTCACTCAGCGTATCCTTTTAAAAGAAACAAGAAGAATGAAAACCCCTAGCTCGTTTCATCACTGCATTTTACTCATGCCCGCACTTGTTCTCCGCTAAGATGGCGGCGTGCTAGTGTCTAAGCTCCTTTTAAAAACGTTCATACAATTGCTGAGAGTAGTGTTTCATATATCATACTGGGGGGGGGGGCAAAAGGGAGGTGTAGTAAGGAATTTATGCACCTTATCTGTTTTCCGTCATCTCATTCCTCAGCATATCTGCTGCATCGTGCCAGAGTGTGCTGATTAAAAACCCCTCTCTTCGCAGTGCTCAGGGGCAAATTCGCAATGATGGTCATAGTGACATACGGGTGCAGGAGTGTGGGGCGGGGGGTGCAGTTGATTGGGGGGGGGGGGGGGGGGGTATGTGTGTGTGTGTGGGGGGGGGTAGGGGGTACTGGGGCGTGAGTCCTTCTCAAGCAAATCAATGGCGTTCCCTCCCTCAAAGCGCATTCCCCGCTGCGATACCCTGCTATCTGTTAGCCCAGGATGTCAATACTGTGACTTAACAACCCACCAGAGGCTGCTGCATCTCCAATCAGCCTCCGCTCCACACACACAATAAATGATGAAAGGATAAACTGTGCGATCTGCTCGACAGCATTTTTTTTGTACCAAATTGAACCTTTGATTAATTCAAGCGATCCATCTAAAACGGGACTTGAAACCACTACCCATGAGCTGCCTGGGCCTTACTACTACACAGCTTTCATTGTTGGAGTTTTAATCCTTTGTCTCTTTTGAAATTCTGGCTCTCCAGTAGAGAAACAGCTCCCTTTGTCTGTTTCAGCATTGATGTGGGGAGCGAAAGGCTTTGGGGTGATCGGGGGGCTCGTGGTGCCTGCGGCTGGAGAGGCTGATGAGGGCTCCGATGAAGGCTTGGAGTCAGGGATTAGAGGTGTGGTGGGTTACACTAGTGGCCCCAGGTTAGCTGGATGTGCCTTAATGAAGACAATCTCTGCTCTTTGGCCACAGAAGGGAAAAAAGCGATGCAGCTAATTACCCAAGACCCTCCAGAGTGGGTCAGGGTTCACTTCCTCCTGCTTTTCTATTGGAAACTTTAAAAAGTAAAGGGCTGGGGAGGAACTTTTCCTCAAGAAAGAACTAAAGACCAAAACAAGCCTTTTTTCGCAACATTTTCTCGCTCTGTCTGTAATTAGTGTTCCACACAAGTGTGCTAATGTTATTAGGTCGGGGTGCACTTGTTCCTCTCAGCAAACTTATCCAAGGCCTCTTATCGCTCTGTATGTCCAAAATATTTTGTTAAAAAACTCCTAATTATCACCTCTCCTGATTAAAACTGGATAACGACAATGTAGGCTACCTACGCATACTCACAAAGAAATAGACCTACAGTAATGAATGTCATCATAACAATAAAGTCCAGGGAGGGTCTCGGCCTACATCAGTATGCTTATTAAAGAAGACAATGTGACACGCGACCCCTTTGTGTCCTCTCCCAACCTCCTTTGCTTGGTGGCGTCGCACGGGGGAGGCATTGATTTCCCATGGTGATGAGCCCTTTCAGATTCATTATCGTGTCTGTCATTGATCAGCCTTGGGAGAGGGCACGCTCAGCAAAAGCCCCCCTATACATAGTGATGTTCACCCCCCTGCCCACCGCCACCCCGACCCCTCTCTCACAGATGACCTCCACGCTGCACTTGAGCAGATCAGCGACAGCGCACTTAGTTGGTCACACGCGGCTTCTCTGTTGTCCTCACGGCATCCCACGTTGCCACATGTCCAGAGATTTCATCTCAGACGTGGTCCTGTGGAGCAGTCCTCCTCCTTCCTGGCCCCAGCGGGAGGAAGCAATTGCCATGTCGGACTTGTGTGGCTCGAATGACCTCACAGGTGGAGAGGGCTGGACACAGGCGCGATGTTGTTTTGCCCCCCTGAGTCACACGCGTGCCGGTTTCTCGCTGGCAGGCAGGAGACACCAGCATGCTGGATCGCTGCGATAAGCTGTCCGCCGATGATTGAGTCATCCAGCCCATGTGAAACCACGGAAATGGGCTAAGTGACATCAGAAATAGAGTCATGCTCCCCCTGAGATTCTGCTATGGTCTTTTTTGCAGATTTATAATCAGTCTGTAATTAAAATACTTACTAAAAAAGATGTGAGACTCGTCTTGATGACAAATCAACATCTTAATAGGTGACGTTCTATGGCAGCAGCATGTTTAAGACGAGTAACTCACCCATGGAATGACATGGTAACGGATCCCATCCTAAAATAAATAAAGTGCATTGTGAAACAGTGCATTAGAGGTGTTTTGAGTGTTTTAAAGGAGACCTTGTATGCGTTTCTTGTTTGTCTCACATCTTTACTGCTTTATGCTTGAGAGCATGTGATGTTACAAAAACCCAGAGTACATGCCAGAGACATTATCTGCATTCCAGCCATTTGTAGCCACAAAGTGACACGATATTGTAATGTAGTCCTTTTATAGTGTGGGGTATATTTTTGCCATTAGGAAAGAACACAGACGATGTTGTCTACTTTAAAGGAAATACTTTTTCAATGTAAGAGACTAATCAATTGCAGAACACCCCATAAAAAGGGCATTATCACTAGTGAATGTAAGCATCCAAAGTCCCCTTTAATAAGGACAAATATAAGAACATATAAGTGTGTTGTTGTGTAAGTGCAACCAGGGGGGCTGCATTAAAATGTGCTCTTCTTCTTCCTCTTCAGTCTAGTCAACCACAAACTGCAAGACATGCTCAAAGTTATCAATACAGGGACTGGCTGACATTCTCAGTGCTCAGTCAAAGCAACACACACACACACACACACACACACACACATACACGCTGTGCCACAACATGCTGTATATCAGGTGCACTCACCCTTACAAGTGCGTTTTACAAAGGATGTTTTCAAAGTATTTAATTGACCTGATAAGAAGGAACTTGTTATGGACCTTGTGGATAGGAATTTTAATCACCTAGTATGTTCTACTGGCTACCTTAGAGTCTTTGGTTAACGGAAGCGATATTGGTTCACAGAAACAGACAGAGGTGCTGATAGCATTTTGGACACCATGAAAGAATACAGTTTTGGGGCCCCTTGTGATTAATGATATTATTGGTACTGTCCCCAGAGAGCCCTGGGTCAATGCCCTTGTACAGCTAAGATTATTATAGCTAAGATTATTTACAGTCTACATCTGATCTATAGTCAAAGTCATGGCAAACACCAAGCAGTCCATGGGTGAGATAGGTTTAATCTTTTGGTTAGGTGAGAACTAATCCTGCCACTTAGCGAAGCTTACAAATGCTACAAAATGAGTTTATTTATACACATTTCAAATGCAACCACCAATCTGATGAGATGCTCTTGTCACCTTATAAATATAAAATATGAAAACATATCCAAGCCATCCTTAAGTGTCATACTGTTTTCTTCGCAGCTCCATGGCAAGGTTCGAATAGAACAACGCTTGGCACTTGTTCTGTCGGCAGGCTCTCTGCTCGCCTTAGACACTGAATGCATTCATCTGGTATAAGTGTTGGGTGCTAATGCCAGATTAGCGGCTAATCCGCTAATGTGTGCTGGATTTTTAGCATCCAGCGCTGCGGCAGAGGCTACAGTACATGCAAGGTAATTATCTCTGAGAGGTAAGACAGACCAAAGACAGACAGCATCAGAGATACACTGACTAAAATCCTACATCTACAAACTGATCTTTGCTGTGATTTGTTAAAAGGTCCAAATGCTTCATTGCTTCTGGCCTGAATGACGCCAGGTTGGTGAAATTATCTTGGATGTAGCTTGCAGCGAAACACAAAACCACATGGGTGTTTAACAGAGTGCTTGTGGGCCCCTTTTACATATGCAACATGCATAGACACACACCCAAAGACACACACACACACACACACACACACACACACACACACACACACACACACATATCCAGCCATGGCTCTCTTGAAACTGCCTTTTGATGTTTTGAAACCAAGAGGCAGTTGTTAATTAAAGTTTTGAAGGGATAATGTTGGTGTGAATGTGTGTGTGTGTGTGTGTGTGTGTGTGTGTGTGTGTGTGAATGTGTGTGTGCATGTGTGTGTGTGTGTGTGTCTGTGCCTGTGTGTGTGTTGGAATCACAAAGGCAGCTAATTAAAATCTGAAATGGATTCTACTCCTGCTCTTGGACAGACACTCTTCCTCCCAGAGAACTGGCAGGACAAAGCCATTGAGGAATGACAGTACTAATGTCTGTCACAGCCTCAGAGAGAGAGAGAGAGAGAGAGAGAGAGAGAGAGAGAGAGAGAGAGAGAGAGAGAGAGAGAGAGAGAGAGAGAGAGAGAGAGAGAGAGAGAGAGAAAGAGAGAAGAGAGAAAGAGATAGAGAGAGAGAGAGATAGAGAGAGAGAGAGAGAGAGAGAGAGAGAGAGAGAGGAAAGAGAGAGAGAGAGAAGAGATAGAGAGAGAGAGAAAGAGAGAGAGAGAGAGAAAGAGATAGAGAGAGAGAGAGAGAAGAGAGAGAGAGAGAGAGAGAGAGAGAGAGAGAGAGAGAGAGAGAGAGAGAGAGAAAGAAAGAGATAGAGAGAGAGAGAGAGAGAGAGAGAGAGAGAGAGAGAGTTGACCAAACAATGACTGACCTTTTCTTAGAGTCAGTGTCTAACATGTGTATGGATCAAAAAACAAGAAAGAGAACTACATACTGTAGTCTTTTTGCCCTTGTTTCCCTTTTTGCCTTATGTGGAAAACACAGCTAAATCACAGGAACAGACAAACAAACAAACAAATGTACAGCTTGTAGCACAGACTCATGAAAAATTCTCTGGTCTGAGGGTTACTGATTTCAGGGCTGATTATTGGCCATTGACCATTACAGATCATTTTCTGCAATATTATTGGCTGTTCGGTTTGCCCCAAGTGCATTTTCTGGTTCCACGGGTGCCATTCCATCAGCCAGCTTTGACAAGAATCCCTATTAGAGTTCAGAGAGCGCAAGTCGTGGCCTGCATTTTTACAAAATATATCGATGGCTGTGACACGTGGTTAGGTTTTAGCCTTGGTAATGCACACTTGGCATAAAATGGCTGCTGCTTGTGTTGTTGTAGAAACAGGTGGCAAAGTCTTTTCCATGCCGGTGTTATAGTAACTGCAGAAAGTGAGGAAGTCACGCCCCATTCATTTCAATGGGGAATGCTAGGCTAGCAGGCTGGCGAAGGCTAGCAGGCTGGCGAAGGCTAGCAGGCTGGCGAAGGCTAGCAGGCTAGTGAATTCAGCCAAAATAAAGTCTCATTGAGCTCATTTCCGCCCCCCATTTTACTCAGCCAATTAGGTGCTACGTTACTGATTGACATGAGTTAGAGCAGAAAGCTATATCGAGGAAGGGCATTGGAGGTTCAAAAATGGTCACGTAATTTGGGGACACCCACGTGCATGAGAGTGAAGCACCCACCAATCAGCATGGGGCAAACGGTGGCAGGTATGGTGAAATTTCTAGAAAATAGCGACGAGGAAGTGCCTTGCTAATTTGCTGAAGCTAACCAACCAAATCCCTGACCCCCACTGTATGAAGTAAACACAGGCCCCTCTGGAGCTCCGAGCGCCTACTATCAGGTGAGCTGGAGATGAAGGGTGTGAGATAGCAGAGGTGCACATCCCAGCTTCAGGAAGTAAAAACCCCTGCCACATATTTGATCCACAACAATTTCTACAAATCTGATCCTAACGAGCACACAAAGCATTGGTGAGGTAAATCGGCTAACTAGTAAATCATCTGTGGGTAAATCGGCTAACTAGTAAATCATCTGTGAAGCGCACTAACAGAAGGAGTACATGGCAGGGTTTGGGCTTTCTGAAGTTGGGATCTTCATCTGTGTGGTAGAGTGAGACAACTCTCCAGATTGTGCTGCACCTGCTTGTCAAAAAGTAAAAAAAAGTGTTTCACATATTTTCTACGTTGAGTCAGGATTGATTGCCAAAATGCCGGCCTTTTTTCTCAATGTAGCATGAGCTGTTCAGGTCATACCATGAGGAAATTCAGTCAGTTTGGTTGGTTGACAAGGAAAAAATCAGGGGCCATTGTTTTGTGTGTTTGTGTGACAAAGGACTTAGTTTGAGGAGCATGAATCGTGAATGAAGCTGAGGAGTGTGTCAATATTGAAACGTTCTGATAGGGCCAAATGAATGAGGCATGTTTTGGAACAGATTTGGGGTGTGGAGAGAGCAAAGAGGGGTAAAAGAAATGAAGCTTTCTGCTGAGGCGGTTCCGTAAGATAAAACGTCTGTATTTGCATATCCTATTGATGTAAACACACTGGCCGTTTTCATGGAGCCACCACACAAGTCTCAGACTACACATGAATCAAAGGCATTGAATCCTAACTGAAAAGCTCACAGGCTGTTTCATAAACTTACTTGTATTGCGTCTTCTGGAATGGAGGATAAATAACACTTTAGTCGAGCGCTATTCGCTTCCGCCCCAGCTAGAGCTTCCTCAATGGCACCGCTCGCGCGGTTGCATTTACATGACTGTGGCTGCAGCCATTGACAGTGTGAACAGATCCCTGCACAAGCGTGGAAACATTTTTACATGATAAAAAACTGCCACAGCTGTCAATGAGTGGGGACTGTGGCAGTGTGGGGAGGGGGGGGGGGGTGTAGAATGAGTGGGGACTGTGGCAGTGTGGCGAGTGGGGGGGGGGGGGTGTTGGGGGGTGGAGTGTAGTAGAATGAGTGGGGACTGTGGCAGTGTGGGGAGGGGGGGGGGTGTAGTAGAATGAGTGGGGACTGTGGCAGTGTGGGGAGGGGGGGGGGTGTAGTAGAATGAGTGGGGACTGTGGCAGTGTGGGGAGGGGGGGGGGTGTAGTAGAATGAGTGGGGACTGTGGCAGTGTGGGGAGGGGGGGGGGGTGTAGAATGAGTGGGGACTGTGGCAGTGTGGCGAGTGGGGGGGGGGGGGTGTTGGGGGGTGGAGTGTAGTAGAATGAGTGGGGACTGTGGCAGTGTGGGGAGGGGGGGGGGTTGTAGTAGAATGAGTGGGGACTGTGGCAGTGTGGGGAGGGGGGGGGGTGTAGTAGAATGAGTGGGGACTGTGGCAGTGTGGGGAGGGGGGGGGTGTAGTAGAATGAGTGGGGACTGTGGCAGTGTGGGGGGGGGGTGTAGTAGAATGAGTGGGGACTGTGGCAGTGTGGGGGGTGGAGTGTAGGTGTAGTAGAATGAGTGGGGACTGTGGCAGTGTGGGGGGTGTAGTAGAATGAGTGGGGACTGTGGCAGTGTGGGGAGGGGGGGGGTGTAGAATGAGTGGGGACTGTGGCAGTGTGGGGAGCTGGGGGGTGTAGAATGAGTGGGGACTGTGGCAGTGTGGCGAGGGGGGGGTGGAGTGTAGTAGAATGTCATTATGCTAGAGAATGTTGCAGATGAAATAGTAACATAGTAATTATGCCCAGCTGCTGCTTGAAAAATAGGTTTGTATTCAAACAAAAACACATCATAACTGCACAAATCATGTAACTGCACAAATAGTTGCACATACCAAGCACTTTAATATTCATTTTCTTTTCAGCATACCCACAAACACACATATTTCCACACATTCACAGACAAATATGTATATTTTTGTTTAGTTTGTTGGCTTCAGCAAAAGTTGCTTGCAGTGCGTATAAGTTGTGGGAAACTGATTTGAAAAGTTTTATGGTGCACCGGCAAGAGTTAGGCATGGTACATTTACCGTGACAGTTTGCCACCCTCTACACACGCACACACTCACACACTGTGAAAACGCAGCACAAACTCTGGACACAACTGATATGATTCAGCCTTGTTAGCCAATGGAATTAAGCCAACCTTGCTGATCTGCAATCAACAAGCCCTGAGCGAGTGAGGACGGAAGAAGAAAATAAGTGGGAAAAGTGTTGATGAAACTGGAACAAATACGCATGCATCCTGATGAAGGCACCTTTGATAGTCACCTTGGCCATGAGGCACGGGAATCGTTTCAGAAAAGAGTGTTAGATGTGCAAATTGAAATTATGCAAACAGGACCCAGCAAGTTTGGCTCTGGAGGAAAGCGCAGTGTGGATGTCGCTGCTACCACCACCACTGCCGTCACAGCTCCTACTGTCTCGGAGACCTACCAACCGTTTTTAAAAGTCACCAACTCACCATTCGCTGCTGTCTCAGAGACCTACCAACCGTTTTTAAAAGTCACCGACTCACCATTCGCTGCTGTCTCAGAGACCTACCAACCGTTTTTAAAAGTCACCGACTCACCATTCGCTGCTGTCTCAGAGACCTACCAACCGTTTTTAAAAGTCACCGACTCACCATTCGCTGCTACCACCACCACTGCCGTCACAGCCCCTACTGTCTCGGAGACCTACCAACCGTTTTTAAAAGTCACCGACTCACCATTCGCTGCTGTCTCAGAGACCTACCAACCGTTTTTAAAAGTCACCGACTCACCATTCTTCCTCACAAAAGCCCTCTCTCTGTGGGTCTCCCAGAGCATAACAGTGCACAGATGCAGAGGCAGGGCACTCCAAAAGGGCTGCACGGTAACTAGGCCAGAGGACAGCAAAATGGTGGATTAGGCCGGGATTAAGCCAGAGAGGAGGGAGGGGAAATGCTGTAAGGGCCAGAGGGGTGCATGACAGCTATGGGGGCAAACAGCTATTCCAGAAGCTGGCACTTTGGGTTTTGACCACTGAGGTTGGAGATGAGGGGAAAATGGAGAAGGCGACAGAAAGTCAGTCCTACTCAGAGGCACTCCAATGCAATTAACGACCCAGTATAAGAGGGCCCAGTATAAGAATCCCCATGTAACAATCACTAATTAGTACATTGATTAACACCTCAAAACCACATTTTAATGCACATTTTTAAACACATAAAGAATCACTACCATATCATCATATAAGCAGCAGCTGCAGAAATTTGCATGTTTCAAATTTTCACAGCTAAAGGTGAGGTGTGGTTGGAGGTTGCACTTCGAACTTTCTGTGCCACCGCTGAACCCACCCTCTCACGCCTGACATCCTTTGGTGCTGTCACTCACTGCTCGTGCGCGTTAATTAGTGCTGTCAAAGCCAGCGAATGGCATGCACTATGGCCTCCCCAGAGGCAAGATGTGTCTTCTTCCCGTCCCAAGCCGAATTGGCGGTGATGGCTCACCGTTTTGATTGGCATGCCAGAGATAGCAATGCTAAGGGAAAACGGAGGCTCCAGTCAGCGTGTCACGGAATACATCATGAGCTCGTACAAGCTCAACACGGCTGTTTTCGGAAAAAAACACACAGCAAATTGTCTAACCAGCTTAGTCTATTAAAGCGCTGTGCACAGTACCCTGATGAAAACACAAAAACATGTTCTGGCCTTGTTCTCTCTTTGTATGTGTGCAAGCTGCCAGTTTCAAAGAGACGGGGAACATGAATTACACGCAGTGACAAGGAAATGTGTGAAAAATTCAGTTTGTTCATCATCAAGGTTCATTTCTTATCTTGTTGTCATTCACTCTGCCCAGTCGATGTGTGTAAAACTCCACCCCATGGGACTGACTCAGTCAGCATAATCATATGGCATATATGGAGTAGCCAGACGTGGTTTTCACCAAAAAAAGGAAAACGGCAGAAATAACATGAATTACATTTCCCCTGCCTCCATACTGGCCCCCTGCACAAGCACACAGCAAAACCCATCACAAGCACATAGAATATCTTGGGTGTTCTACATTTATAGGACTTTAAGTAGTTAATGATTTCTTTCAAATCATGTTTGACACTGTTCAATTAATTACTTAAACTTCAAGGCACTGTGGAGTGGTGCCATGAATACAGTTTAATTTTTCCACTGTATAAATAACTGAAACTTATATCAATATCTTTACATAAACTGACAAATTAAAATGGCCCTTTCCCACTGATGTCAAACATGAAAAAAGTGCTACATTTTGTAGGTTACATCAACATGCCCAATGTGTCGTTGTATTATCATTTCAAGGCTGGAAACTGCAGTTGTCATGAACACTGAATGGTGTGCCACAAATAAACAGTTTCAGCTTAAAATAGCAATTCAGATCTAGCAGTTTGGTGCGGGGGCAAACAAAGTAGTTTATGCTTTATTTCACAGGTCTACATGCCAACATCAAAACTCCATGAAGGGCTTGGAGAAGGGGTCATTTCGTACTTGTACGTTAATTTCGTAATGTATGTCGAAACAAATGTATGAATATATCAGTATGGTAGATGTGTGTGCCTTAAAATATGGGCCTGAATGCACTGTTATATAAGTGTGTCACGTGTGTGTGTATGTGTGTGTGTGTGTGTGTGTGTGTGTGTGTGTGTGTGTGTGTGTGTGTGTGTGTGTGTGTGTGTGTGTGTGTGTGTGTACGTATGTGTGTGTGTGTGTGTGTGTGTGTGTGTGTGTGTGTGTGTGTGTGTGTGTGTGTGTGTGTGTACGTATGTGTGTGTACGTATGTGTGTGTGTGTGTGTGTGTGTGTGTGTGTGTACGTATGTGTGTGTGTGTGTGTGTGTGTGTGTGTGTGTGTGTGTGTGTGTGTGTGTCACGTGTGTGTGTGTGTGTGTGTGTGTGTGTGTGTGTGTGTGTGTGTGTGTTGTTTGCTTCATACTACTGTGACCTTGTTACCAGGCCTCAGTGCTACATTAGAGAGCCTGAGAGAGGGATAGAGAGATAAAGAAAGAGAGGGATAGAGAGATAAAGAAAGAGAGGGATAGAGAGATAAAGAAAGAGAGGGATAGAGAGATAAAGAAAGAGAGGGATAGCGAGGGATAAGGAAAGAGAAGGAGGTTGTTGTTCAGCTGTGATGAGCACATGCACCTTTAACTCAATGCGTCACTTCTCATCGCTCATTATACTGTCCGCACGCACGCACGCACGCACGCACGCACGCACGCACGCACGCACGCACGCACGCACGCACGCACATGAAGGCTTACTTGTCCTCTTCACCTCCTGTTTTTGTCAGACAGGTCACATTCATCTCTCTCTGTCTCTCTCTCTTTGTCTCTCTGTCTCTCTCTCTTTCCCTTCCTCTCTCTCCCTCCTGCTCTCTCTCCCTCTCCACATCCTTGTCTTCCGTGTGCTACCGTTGTGCTGATTTTCTGCTGAATGGGTATGCAGGTCAATCTGACACTCTGGCATCATCGTATAAGCCAGGCAGCCAGCCATGCAGGTGAGCAGACACGGGCAGCCCAACCTGGACACTTGGGGAGTCAGCGCAGGGATTGAGGGGATAGGGTGGAGTCGGATAGGATAGAATCGGATAGGATGGGTT
>CM050200.1:1192500-1197500 GCA_027475355.1 Coilia nasus
TGCACATACACACACACACTCTCACTGTCAGAGTGTCCCACACAAACAGAGCAAACACACCCCGAGGCAGTGGTGCTCCACTCCACACCTGCCCAAACTGTTAATCAGCGATGGAAATGGGCTCGCAGCACAAACACACAGCAGGGACGCGTTTCACACAAATACGCTTTTCCAGCGAGGTGAGAGTCAAATTAATACATTTCTGTGTGTGCACAAGTGTTTGTGTGTGTGAGTGTGTGTGTGTGTGTGAGAGTGTGTGTGTGTGTGTGTGTGTGTGTCTTCATTGCCAAATAACATATGGTTGAGATTCAACATTTCTGTCTTATGTCAGATTTATGAATTTGTCCACATTTTGTTATTAGGACACGGACACACACACACACACATTAACATAATTCAGTCTTTGGAAAGCAGCCAGCTACACATCTCCAGCTAGCCAATCAATCCCAATGCTGCATTGTCATAAAAAACAAAAATCTTGCATTATGTGCGCTGGAGTGGAATTAAATGATGTGTGTGCAGTACTGTGTGTGCGTGTGCGTGTGCGTGTGCGTGTGCGTGTGCGTGTGTGTGTGTGTGTGTGTGTGTGTATCCATGGTTTCCCATTCAGTATTCTTAAGGTCCACACTCTACGCAGAGATAAGCTATGACAGGCCCTCCCTGAATCTCACTTATTTTCCCCTCTGTGCCATGGAATGTGCAACCGGGCCTCAAGAGAATCATTCACTCCCCCAAATGCCACATTCTAGCCAGTGTGTCGGGTGCTGTTGAAGTTTACGCTGTCTCCATACTGTCATGGCTGCCTGGCTTGATGGCAGAGTAGCATAAAAGGGAGCCCCACGGAGGCATTAAACCAATAAAGACATTTTTAAAGATAAATAACGAGTGTCTGGGAAGTCATTATAGTGTAAGAAAAGCAAGTGTTTAGGGGAGTACAAAACATTAACAGAAAAACTGAACAGCAGAGGTGGAAGAGGGCACTAAGAGTGGCAGTAAGGGCCCTTTGTGGGCCTTCAGTTAAGCTTACCATGCCACGCCACGCTTACCATGCCACGCCACGCTTACCATGTCACGCCACGCTTACCACGTCACACCTGTACACGTTCATGGGCTCAACGTTACCACGCCACGCCACGCTTACCATGCCACACCTGTACATGTTCATGGGCTCAACGTTACCACGCCACGCCACGCTTACCACGCCACACCTGCACATGTTCATGGGCTTAAGCTTACCACACCACACCTGTACACGTTCATGGGCTCAACGTTACCACGCCACGCCACGCTTACCACGCCACACCTGTACATGTTCATGGGCTCAAGGTTGCCACGTCACACCTGTACATGTTCATGGGCTCAACAGGGACAGAGCAGACAAGAGCACAGGTAGGGAGGTGGTCAGAGGGTCATCACAATACACTATTGTATGTTACCCAGAGGTATCTCATGATGGTCAGATGGCCCGTGTTCTCCAGTGCTGTCCAGATGTTCCATGTTCTCTAATTGTGCCCAGATGGTCCATGTTCTTCAGTTTGGCCAGAAAGACTCAGAGATGAAGAGTTTCAATTTAATCAATTTAATATGGTCAGAGTTAACGACTGACCATTAAGTAGGAAGTAGATCTTCTTTGGCGTAGGTCCGGTCATCAGCCTGGGTCTTGCATCGTTGGATCCGGCAGATCCAGCTTTTGCCGTTTAGCAGAAACCAGAACTACCCCCAGGCGGATGGACAGGGACCAAACTGGTGGTGGTGGGGAGGGAGGAGGATGCGTTGAAACGTCGGCACCTGAAGCAGCGGAAAAGGTAAATTAGTCAGGTCCAGAGCATGTGAGCGGAGCGGAGCACGGAGGGAGCAGGAAACGGAGCGTGCGAAATATAGTCAGAGCGCGGAGCGGATTTTAATCCAAAGGCCCGAGCGGTGGTTCTGTTTCGCTCCAGTTCCGCTCCGATACCGCTCTCATCACGAGTCTGGGGCGTGTCTACACAGACTCACGTGTGCCTTCAAAGGTTAGCCTACAGAGATCGTTGAGAGATGGAGTTTGGTTCAAAACGTGGATGTTCACACTTGTGTTGGTTTCAAATAAATACGTTCTATTTTTTGTTGATGCTGCGGTTGCTGGGACTTCTTTATATTATAGGATAGGCTACATTTCCTCAAAATACATGTCTGACATGTCACATTTTGTAGTTTTTTGCCTATTAATATTATGATAATTAAGGAGTACATTCGTGCTGTTCCGTGTGTTTCATTAAAATAGTAACGTATTTTTTTTAGAAAAATATGCTGTTCAGCCAAATATGACAGCTTACGCTGAAAGTAAATAAAAAATACTATGACAGCGTCAATTAAGAGGATACACATGTGAGTTGTTGATCACACAATGAAATTATTTGTATCTGTTACATGATTTTTGGAAAAGAAGTTTAAAGGGTTTCAATCAACAGACTAACAAAGACGCTGCGCGTTAGTTCAGGCCACATCAGGCAGCGTGTCCCAGATGCAATTCGGTGGAAAATGTTAGCCATTGCTCCCTCATTTGAGCGAGCGTGGAGCGATTTCACCGGAGCGGAATGAAATTTTAGGTGAGCGGAGAGCGGTCTTAGAGCGGAGCTGTCTGGTTCAACTTTGAGCGATGGAGCGAGGGAGCGAACACTCGCGTGAGCGAGGAGCTGAAATTCTGGCCGCTCAGCTCCGCTCACATGCTCTGGTCAGGTCATTATAAAGCAGGTGGCGGCCGCTGATTGGTCGGAGACGGCACCCGTCCCAGACATTGTCGTCCTCCTGGCAGAACTTTTGCAGGCTTACATTTCTGCCCAGATGGTAGATGTTCTCCAGTCCTCTCCAGACGTCCAGCAGTTCTGCCACATTGGTGTGGGTAGGGACAACCTATTAGTTCATGCAGTCATTGTCACATATAGATTTTGGTAACTTTTGTTCCAACAGTGGTCTATTTTATCTCATCATTTTCACTTGTTTGTTTAGTTGTCTTGTGTTTTGTTTTAGTCCTAAAGCACTTTGTGTTGTACTCTGGGCATTAAAATGCACCATATAATTATAGTTATATAATTATAAAATGCACCATATAATTATAGTTTCTTACTTACTCACAAACTTTTTCACCCAGCAGAGTACTTTCTGCCGAAACACACATCCAAAGCACTTTCTGCCGATACACACATCCAATCTGCTCCGTGTCTGCCGCGCCACATCCTACACGTCGCTCTCCTTAGGTTTCCTTTGTCCCTGCCACTTTGTCAGGAAGGACATTTATGATTGGCCAGGACAGCGCTGTCATTTGCTAGCCTCCAGGAGATGCCTCTTACATACTGGTAGTGGTGGTGTTAATTTTCCTTTCAACAACTGCAACATCATCATAACTCCCACGGTGACAATTAATGTCCTCCTGTTACAGTGACAGATCCTTACATCTGGCTTTTACAAGTACTTTACCCCTCCTACCGTAAGCAGGACCTAATTACGAGCACAATAGACCATAACGTAAGCAGTTACCTATTTCCCCCTGTAATTAAAATTCAAGTTGGAGTCATGTACTGTATATTAGCCCGCGCATTAACCTGCATATGATGCCCTATAAATCCCAACTGTCTGCCTTAGTTACTGTACCCTGGGCCCCACAAGCACAACGGCTCCTAGAGTAAGAGATTTAGGGCAGGCTGACTTGGAGAGGTGGGGGGAAAGGGGTAAGGGGGAGGGGGGGGTACGGTTTTTGTGCTGCCTTTTCACCAAGAGAGAGAAAGACAGAGAGACAGAGAAAGAGGGTGAGAGAGATTGAAAAAGAAAGAGAGAATGAGTGAAAGGGAAAGAGAGAGAGAGAAAGGGGACAAGAATAAGAGAGCGAGTGAAAGGCGGAGCGAGAGAGAGATGGAAACCGAGAGAAAGAGACAAGGACAAAAGAGAGAGAGAGCGAAAGGCAGAGCGAGAGAGAGATGGAAAGAGAGAGAGAGAGCGAAAGGCAGAGCGAGAGATGGAGAGATGGAAAGAGAGAGAGCGCCCTGCTGCAGGTGTTAGTTAGGAATGCAAATGTGACAGGCTGACAGATGCTGGCGGGGTCTGAGGCAGTGGGCCTGGCCAACAGCTGTTGGAGGCGGGACCACACACCTGACGCTCGCTCGCTCGCTTGGCCAGCTGACCAGCCTGGCTGGGGGGGGGCACTCACATGGCGCTGCGCCAAGGTGGAAGCTGACGGAGGGAGGAAAGAGAGAGAGAGGAGGGGGGGCAGGGGAGGTAGGATGGATGACAAAAGTGGGGGGGGGGGGGGGGTATATAGATGAGAAAATTATGAGGAAAGAAGGGGGTCATCAGGAGAACAAAAACATCACGAATGTACAACTTTTCTGGTGACAGAATAGAGCTCCACCCATTCCCCATTTTGCAATCTGTGGATGCTGCTATTTTTTTGGCCCAAGCATATCAACTAATGTTGCTTGTCATCAACTTGGTAGCAAGCCAGTTGAGTAAAAAGGTACTGCTCTTGGTAGCGAGCTGTGTGGAATATTCACAAACACAATGTAATCCAGCAGCTGTGACTTCACTCCGAAAGCAAGCTCCTACCATTCTCCTCAGTAAAAGACCAATACCACGAGCAAGCCATCAGCATAGTATTTGCCGAGGCTCACATTTTTTAAAACCAAGCTCAGCGTCTATCATAGGCTGTCTGCCTATGAGACAGGCAATGTGCTGAGAATAAGAATAAGCGTTGGAGGAAATGGAGGGAAAATAAAAGCCATTGCTCTATTTATATCCATACGCCATATCTGCCATACGCAGTGTGCTGTAAGTATGAATCAGCAGCAGCCTAGCGTCTCGTCTATGAGCGGAGATAGATTGGCAACCCTCTCTCTCGTGAAAAAACATCAGGAATAGAAACATAGGGAGGCGACACAAACAGAGAGCCAGAGAGGAAAAGGACATCGTTACTGGACAGTGCCTTCCCATTAGAATGACATCAAAATGTCACCATACTGTTGTTGGGATTA
>CM050200.1:1207500-1212500 GCA_027475355.1 Coilia nasus
GGGGGCACAGACTGCAGGGCTGAGGGGCAGGGGGCACTGCAGGGCTGAGGGGCAGGGGGCACTGCAGGACTGAGGGGTAGGGGGCACAGACTGCAGGGCTGAGGGGCAGGGGGCACTGCAGGACTGAGGGGTAGGGGGCACGGACTGCAGTGCTGAGGGGTAGAGGGTACTGCAGGAGGGGGTAGGGGGCACTGCAGCAGCGGGGAGAACAAATTC
Source organism: Coilia nasus (assembly GCA_027475355.1). Classification (NCBI taxonomy): domain Eukaryota; kingdom Metazoa; phylum Chordata; class Actinopteri; order Clupeiformes; family Engraulidae; genus Coilia; species Coilia nasus. Next base: position 1,207,717 of record CM050200.1, read on the forward strand.
AGTAATGAAGGATCCAGTAACGTGAACAAAAAAATACATTTTTGGCAGAAAAACATATTTGCTGCCAAAATGTTATGTTTTTGGTTCCAGTAACAAGCTGCAGATGCCTCAGGTGCCTTCTGCCAACCTCAGAAGACAATGGCTAGACACTCGATGTCTGAAGGTAACGGTAGATATATATATATATATAGCACCTGGAAAGTTGCTTCTTAGAAAAGAGACAGTTAAACTCAAGCTAATGACAGGAAGCTTCAGACATAGCACACGCACTGATGCCTCCCACACACATTTCTGTATTTTGATGCTCCTCTGTGTTCATGTGCATCCACTGTGTGAACAGGAAAGAGAAGCTGGCTAGCAATGGAGCTGTCCGTGGTGCTGAATTTATTTCAAAGCCTCTATGGTGGAACAACCCACAAGTTGTAACTGAAGGCCATTCATACCATCAGGGACAACAGAAACATGGCTAAATTGAGTGGAATACTTTAAGGATTGTGACTCATTATTGTTTTATTTTTTTCCAAATCAAAGACATTTGTAAAACTTTGAAGGGCTTTGTCAAAACCCAGGCCTTGTAGGTATTTTACACTGCTGAGTGTGTGAGGGACCATAGGCCAAATCAGCATCTTTTGCATACTTTCACTGATGATGTGTAAACAAATGTGCTGTGGCAGTCGATGAGATTACAGCAGGATTGACACACTGGAACAATGTATGGTTAGCTGCTGAGTCCCTTCCGAAAGGAATAGCCACTTCATTTCTCTTCGGGCGCTCTTCCCAGACGAACACAGCAGGTGGGGGAAAAAGAGGGAGACAGAGAAAGAATGTGTGGCATTTCTAGACACAATGAACATTTATCACTTTGTGTGCTGCGTTCCCTCCTGGCAGCTGCTGTGAATAAACTTCTCCATCCACTTAAAATGAAGGAATTGAACAAACAGCTCTAAACAAAAAAAAGAAAGAAAAAAAAAAACACAATACGACGGCCAAATCCTGCTTTAGTCAGCCAAAGCAGAGACACATTCCACACAGTCCTTCACACAGCCCCTGACAAATATGATGATTTGGCATCTGACCACATTCTGTTTAAATAAAGCTTGCCATTTGACCGGTCTCATATAGCAGCCTTGTTGTTGGAGAGGCAGCTGGTGTGAACAAATCCCAGTCATTAATTTAGCGTCAGTGTTCTATAGCCCACGTTTGGATGTGATTAACATACTAATTTATACTTGATTAGAGCGTATTGTCTGCACCACATGTTCTAAAACACAAGCCTTTTTAATAAAGGGGATGGAAATTAGCGGCCCAGTTTTGTTAGCTTATGCTTTGTTAGCTTATCCTGTGCATCCATGTCAGCCAGCTAAACTCTGAGAGGTGTCATGGAGTTAGCTATGCAATGTTTTTGTTCACTTCTTCAATTAGCTCTCCATTAACATCAAATGGAGCAAACAGTTGTCCATATTGATCGGCCTTGTAGTCATAAAATCTCACGCTTCTTTCCCCCCAAATCACGTTGTTTTTTTAGCACCTTATATGTTTTTAGACCCTGCTGTTTGTCAGAAACCAGAACAGAAGCAACTCATTGTATTTACATGTGGATGTGTGATGTGCAGAACCTGCAACAGGCCTATATGGGGTTGTTCTGGGGTTTGGTTGCTTCGATAGCAGTGATGTTGATAGTTGGCAATGTCTGAGCTGGGCTTTTCTTACATTTGCCTCACATACAGTACTTTTCATTCCATTCCACCAAACCTCATAGTGCATTGCCTGGATGGCCAGTGGGGAACGGAGATTATTTATCCTTATTTTGTTATTTGTCTTTTACAATGAATTAGATTATAATACCAGAAGTACTTGCCTATTAAAAAGTAAAAACTTTTGCCTTAAGCAATTAAATAGACTAATGCTGCAATTTAATTACAGTGAAGAAAAAAAAAACAAAACATCATGTGTTGTTTTGAGACAGAGTTTTTTTTTTTTTTTTGTATCACAGCATTTAATTAATCATAAAGTCTTGGAGAATCAAGAAACCACTGAAGGTAATACAATGGAATGAGAAGATTATTCACAATTATCCATCTGAATTTTAGCTGCAAAAGACAGAAGATTAATAGACAATAATCAAGGACATTGATATTCACATACTCTTAATATCCCTACCTTAATAGCCATACCTTTTATATATACAATATGCATATATCCCTCCTATCACGCTAGTATCAGTAAACCATTTTTCTATTTAATCAGCAGATGGACTTAAGGGTTAGGAATGGATTTGTGACCACCTGTATTGGCAGAATGGATTTGTGACCACCTGTATTGGCAGAATGCCAGCTTACTGATGCATCAATAAGCAATAGTTCAAATCAGAGCTGGAAAACAAATTTTGTTTCCATTGATCAGTTGTCAAGGAATGGCCGTTCTTGAGCAATTACACCCCAGGATACACGCCCTCAGCATACCTAAATCAGTGGTGTGGTCATTGTGGACATAATTATGGCCTTTAGTTTTTGTTCTTATATTTAGCCAGTGCTGCAGTGCTTGTTGAATTTGTTAAAAACCATCAACACCTCCCAATAACTTATAGTTTGTTTACATTTTTTACTATTTATTTTATTCAATTCAATAATTCATTCAATAATTTCATTATTCATTTATTCTTATCAGTTCATTTTATCATTTCATTGTTTCTTTTTTTATTTTAGGTGACAAAGCTACTCCAGTTGTCATTTCCATTTGTGGAAATCTGAATTGTTATTGACATTAAATAAGCAGCTTCTAAAATGCAGCCACATTATGAAAAATGCCTTCAAGGAAGTTCACTAAAAAAAAAAATGCATAACATAAAATCAAATAAATCGCAAAAAAATCTCATTACCAGACCACAGAGAAGCTTTGGATCTATTACTCCATGGTTTTGCACAGTCATTCCCCATAAACCTGTTTTTAGCTTTAGCGAGCTATCAGTGCTGGTAGCCTCACGCAGTGTGTGCTTAAGCACCAGTCAGTGAAGTCCCGGCTGCAAGTGAGCAGGCAAAAGGCCCTCCAGGGGTGCCATCCTGGTTGGCTTTCTCACCAAAAAGACCGCCTAATGGTTCACAGATAAGGCAGTGGTGGGAGCTGGGGTTGGACAGGGATGGGGAGGGGATCCATTCGGCAGTGAAAAAGTTCCTGCAACAACTTTGCAATAATGGGGTAAGGGGAGGGAGCTTGGGTCCCAACAGTCTTTGGGGTAAGGAGGGGTTGGAGGGGGTTTTCAGCAGTCTTTGGGGTAAGGAGGGGTTGGAGGCAGCAGTCCTTGTGGTAAGGAGGGGTTGGAGGCAGCAGTCTTTGGGGTAAGGAGGGGTTGGAGGCGGTTTTTCAGCAGTCTTTGGGGTAAGGAGGGGTTGGAGGGGGTTTTCAGCACAATGAATCCTGAGAACCAAACTTTTAAAAAGTTTGCCCGTGTATTGGGGGAACAGCCCAGAGAAAGGACGTAATGAGTTCCAGCACGGCATAGGGACAATGTTTGAAACGATAAATCAGTCGGCTGAGGTGACTTTGTCCTGTCCACAATAATGAGGTCACTTTACACAGAGCTATTTTATCTTTTTTCTTATCTATAAAAAGACTTCTTAGTTTCAGTCGTTTTATTCTAGTTTTTTAAATGTTTCATATTTCTTAAACAATGTTTAACATTTAGTGTTTAGTCTGTATAACATTAATTTTAACAGAATAAATGAATGCAAATAAGGCACTATGTGACTTTCAGAGACATTGGATTGCTGTACATTACACTGTGCAACTTGCTGTCTTGTGTTGGGAATCATCAATGTCGAAGTCCTACTTCGAACAAGTAGCAAAACATGTATAATATAGCATGGGGGTGATAGGGGGATTACCCATTACCAAATATTTAGTTTCCAAGTGTGCTAATTTGTACTAGACATGTAGTGGATTGCTCTGCTCATGCTTGTCAATATACATAAATGTCCCCTCATCCTGTGTTTTGTCCTGTCATTGGCTTTAGCTTGTTGCAGTCACTCTGCCAGCCACAGCAAGTTTCACACTACAGAATATGGAGCCATTAAAAGGTGTAGATATTTCACCTACCGATGTCTTCCAAACTGTCCGTCAGGCAACTATGAGTCTTTTGAACAGCAACTTTGAACAGTTCACATGCAGTGACCAAGTGCCTATTTGCCACAAACCTAGGGCTTTTGTCTGTGACCTCCAAAGTCTGGCACTGGGTGGAAAGTCTGGTCTAAAATCCTGTAGGCTGAAGTTAGTATTAGTCATTCTGCAGGCTCTATAGAAATCAAATCCACGACTTTGTGTTGGAAGACCTTGGGGAACACTAAATATGTTGCTTAACAGTTGGCAATGTTTGCTAAAGGGATAACAGGTTTGTCTGCACACATATGTGCATGTGTGTGTGTATGATTGCATCTGTGTGTGTGTGTGTGTGTGTGTGTGTGTGTGTGTGTGTGTGTGTGTGTGTGTGTGTGTGTGTGTGTGTGTGTGTGTATGATTGCATCTGTGTGTTTGGGTGTGTGTATGTTTGCATCTGTTTTTGTGTGTGTGTGTCTGTGTCACGTTCATCTCTGCTGAGAAGTGAGATATGAGAAGTTTGCAAAGTTGTGCAAAGCAGCGCACACACACACGCACACACACACACACACACACAGGTTATTTAAATGCAGGTCCAGTTCACCTGGCCGCGCAGAGTGCATAAGGCAGCGCGCGTGGCTGTGAGATTAATGAGGGGCACGGGCTGGTTCAGACGCTGCCCGGGCGCAGGGGTC
>CM050200.1:1217500-1225000 GCA_027475355.1 Coilia nasus
TACCTTTCTCTACCTCTCACACAGACATACACACGCACACACATACACACAGGCAAATGCACACTCGCACAACAATGCTATACGTCATCTGAGCACTGTAAGCCTTTCTCTGCGTCCGTACAAGCCTTGGTGACAGCTGTGTCTCTTCGGGGAAAAGAGTGACATTCTATTACAAAGCAAACACAATACTCCAGTTCACATTTTCTCTCTTCTCCTCACTTGTTTCTCACCCCTCTTCCCTCTTTCTTGTCCGTCCTCTTAAAGATTGCTTCCCCTCCCACTGTGGCAAGTGTTGGGGCAAAATGAAAAATAGCTTGTGCGGCGTGGTGACACCTAATCTGTTTGCCGAGGTTTAATTTCCCACGACGGCGGCAGGCGCATCTGAAGGCCACCCCAACCACCAGCAGCCAGCCAGCACGCTCTTCGCCACCGTCCAACGTCAGGTAAGATTGAACCTCCCAACTTCAGGCTTTTTTCTAACATAATAAGCCATACCCTTCACTTTTCCCTCAACAAACTGAGTTTACCAGAGGCGTGACAGGTGTAATGCTTCCTCATTTGGGGGTTAATGTCCTGCGTGAGTTGACAGTGTGACTTAAAGTGGCGTGTGATGGGGGGGTAGGAGATTGATGGTGCATCAGGGCAGGAGGGATGGAGAGAGTATCAGGGCAGGAGGGATGGAGTGAGTATCAGGGCAGGAGGGATGGAGAGAGTATCAGGGCAGGAGGGATGGAGAGAGTATCAGGGCAGGAGGGATGGAGAGAGTATCAGGGCAGGAGGGATGGAGAGAGTATCAGGGCAGGAGGGATAGAGAGTATCAGGGCAGGAGGGATGGAGAGAGTATCAGGGCAGGAGGGATGGAGAGAGTATCAGGGCAGGAGGGATGGAGAGAGTATCAGGGCAGGAGGGATAGAGAGTATCAGGGCAGGAGGGATGGAGAGAGTATCAGGGCAGGAGGGATGGAGAGAGTATCAGGGCAGGAGGGATGGAGAGAGTATCAGGGCAGGAGGGATGGAGAGAATCAGGGCAGGAGGGATGGAGAGAGTATCAGGGCAGGAGGGATGGAGAGAGTATCAGGGCAGGAGGGATGGAGAGAATCAGGGCAGGAGGGATGGAGAGAGTATCAGGGCAGGAGGGATGGAGAGAGTATCAGGGCAGGGGGGATGAATGGAGTATCAGGGCAGGAGGAGGGATGGAGAGAGTATCAGGGCAGGAGGAGGGATGGAGAGAGTATCAGGGCAGGAGGAGGGATGGAGAGAGTATCAGGGCAGGAGGGATGGAGAGAGTATCAGGGCAGGAGGGATGGAGAGAGTATCAGGGCAGGAGGAGGGATGGAGAGAGTATCAGGGCAGGAGGGATGGAGAGAGTATCAGGGCAGGAGGGATGGAGAGAGTATCATGGTAGGAGGGATGGAGAGAGTATCAGGGCAGGAGGGATGGAGAGAGTATCAGGGCAGGAGGGATAGAGAGAATCAGGGCAGGAGGGATGGAGAGAGTATCAGGGCAGGAGGGATAGAGAGAATCAGGGCAGGAGGGATGGAGAGAGTATCAGGGCAGGAGGGATGGAGAGAGTATCAGGGCAGGAGGGATGGAGAGAATCAGGGCAGGAGGGATGGAGAGAGTATCAGGGCAGGAGGGATGGAGAGAGTATCAGGGCAGGAGGGATGGAGAGAATCAGGGCAGGAGGGATGGAGAGAGTATCAGGGCAGGAGGGATGGAGAGAGTATCAGGGCAGGAGGGATGGAGAGAGTATGAAGGATCCCCAGCAGAACAGATAGTGCTTGTGGTTGTGTTGGTGTTAAATTGAATCCATGTACTTGACATTTGACTCCTTGCTCTCTTTCCCTCTCTCTCTCTCTTTCTCTCTCTCTCTGTCTCTCTCCTTCTCTCCTTCTCTCCCCGCCCCACCCCCTATATTAAAATTCATCTTTCATTTTACGACGCCCTGAAAGCTGAATTAGGCTGTCAAAACACAACCTTGTCTCCGAGATCTGTCACTGTCTTTGCTGGCCGGAGTGGGGGGCCCATGCCACTGTGCACACATGGGATGCCGAGAGGGAAAGATGGGGAGAGGAAGGGATGAGGCAGAGAGACAGGAGGATGGAGAGAGAGATAAGAGAGAGAAAGAGAGAGAGAGAGAGATGAGGCAGAGAGACAGGAGGATGGAGAGAGAGATAAGAGAGAGACAGAGAGAGAGGAAGAGATGAGGCAGAGAGACAGGAGGATAGAGAGAGAGATAAGAGAGAGACAGAGAGAGAGTGGGGGGCCCATGCCACTGTGCAGGGCAGATAAATGACATGGGATGGAAGACATGAGGCAGAGAGACAGGAGGATGGAGAGGAAGAGATGAGGCAGAGAGACAGGAGGATGGAGAGAGAGATATGAGAGAGAAAGAGAGAGAGAAGGAGGGGGAGAGAGATGTTACTGTTAGTAAATCAGATCTTCATTTTTAGCTTTTGACACGTGTCATCGTAAAGGCCTCACGGTTACATAACCCCCCTGACTCCCCTCCCCCTCCCCCACCCCCAACAGCGCCACTCCCTTTCATGTGGCCATGCACGCTCGCTCTTAGGTGTTGACATATCTGTCTGATAAATACAGAGGCCATGGGAGCAGTACTGTAGATACACACACACACACACACACACACACACACACAGTGACCATGGACAGGCCAGGCTGCTGTAGCCCTCACATGGTCATACTGTCTTATCACCCCCCAGTGTCAGCAGCGATGACAGGGGAGCAGGCTGCTGGAAGCACACTGCTTCTCCAAGTAAATACGACTATATGTGCAGGGAACAGCTGCAATAAAGACACACAGAGCCAGAGAAAGGAGAGAGAGAGGGAATGAGAGAGAGGGAAGCAGAGAGAGAGGGAATGAGAGAGAGGGAATGAATGAGAGGGAATGAGAGAGAGGGAATGAGAGAGAGGGAATGAGAGAGAGGGAAGCAGAGAGAGAGAGAGAGGAAGGGTAGAGAGATAGCAAAGAATACATGCATGTACACTATAGAAACATACAGCACCAAACCTATACAATGGCAGATCGAGATAAGGATTTATAATGCGGTGCTGTGTTTAATTTCTTGTCCTCCCTTTTTCCACGACTCTTGCAAGGAGGCAAATCAATTTATTCAGCAGAAAGTATGTGTTGCTGTAGCGCTATGTGCGGGAGCTTAACTCTTTTTTTACCCCCTCCACACTGGCACGGACTGAGATGAATCTCCAGCCGCACGGATGTGATATTTCTACTGTATGCATGAGTGTAGGCTTCTTCATTTCGCCCGGCGGTAATAAATCGCAGCATTCGCGGTGGAGACGATATGCTGCGGGCCCTGGCGATCTGCGTTCGCCCATTTTGTCTCTGTCTCCTGGCCCAACATGAAGGAGAATTTCCTATTTTTCTGCTATTTGCTCAGAATTTTTTGTTCGAGTTAAGGCCTCTGGATTAAGGCTTTAAATGGGTTTCAATAATCAAGAACCGTTTCCTTTCTGAATAATACATTAATAATCAACGAATTACATTTGAATGGCAAAGCACTGCATATTTGCATTCATATGAAACGCTTATGAATTTTGCATTGAAATGTTACCTTTTTTTATTCGTCACACACAAAAGCCAGGGCTTCTGATTTACAATTTTTTCCCTCATCTGAAATACATATAACCTGATTTACAATTTTTGTCCTCATCTGAAAAACATATAACCCAATACAATAGTTCCAGCTGGAATGTAAGATAAGATAGGGAGACAGGCACGTAGACAGAAGGAAAATGGTTGTACAAGGACAAAGTATCACAGTCAGACCCAAGTGACTTCAGTGCCTGCAATCTTAACGCCTACAACACTACAGTCAGAACTACGCTTCAAGAGCAGTACTATTTCTAGAACATGTCTTTTTAAACGTAACCTTGCAGACTGATATTTCAAACTCTGAAGTCATCCTAAGCAATAGAGAGAGAGAGACAGACAGACAGCGAGAGAAAGAGGCATCTTAAAACTGATGTCAATCAGACAGTATATCTCTTAAAGGTTGTCACTGTATAGTACATGATGGGTCCCTTGAGGTACCTGTATCTTGACATTCTACACACACACACACACACACACACACACACACACACACACACACATACACACTCAGACACACTCAGACACACACACACACATACACACTTATAGACACACACATACATACACACACCAGTCCATCACTAAGCCTCCACCATCGAGAAAAGCAGCCCACCCAACTCTTGACATGGGGAGGCCATTAAGATGATGCATGAGACCTCGATCACTCATCTGCATACGGAGCCACTCTAGCTCCAGGCTTAGAGCCACTCTAGCTCCAGGCTTAGAGCCACTCTAGCTCCAGGCTTAGAGCCACTCTAGCTCCAGGCTTAGAGCCACTCTAGCTCCAGGCTTAGAGCCACTCTAGCTCCAGGCTTAGAACCACTCTATCTCCAGGCTTAGAGCCACTCTATCTCCAGGCTTACAGACACTGTAGCTCCAGGCTTAGAGCCACTCTAGCTCCAGGCTTAGAGCCACTCTAGCTCCAGGCTTAGTGCCACTCTGAGAGAGAGTGTGGGTGTTTGGGGGTTGTTGGGGACGTGCTACGGGCCCATATTTCACTAAGTGTCTGAGTGGAGGGACCGGGGGTGGGGGGGTGGGTGCATCTCCTATCTAAACCAAGCCCCTCTAATGTGCCATTAGTTTAGTTTGGGGGGGGGGGGGGGGGGGGGGCATCTCCTATCTAAACCAAGCCCCTGTAATGTGCCATTAGTTTTAGCCAGTCATTACAACACCTCCAATTTCATGCCTATTTCCACTTTCCCATAGTTTACCTTTTGTTCACATGCATTCCTTACACTTTGCTGCCTTGATTGATTTAAATACAGAATCAATGTTTTTTAGCAAGGTAAGAATGTTTGTGTGCGTGTGTGTGTGTGGCTGCATGCGTGCATGCGTGCGTGCGTGCGTGTGTGTGTTTGTGTGTGTGTGTGTGTGTGTTTGTATTCTAACAAAAACTTTTGGGCCTTCTGGAACAAATCTTCTGATCCTGTGAATGTATTTTATACCTATCCTTAAGCACCCTGCCTCATGTCCCAGCTTCAGATACACAACAATTCTTGTTTACCCTCCTGAAAATGTTCCTACTTTTTATCCCTACAAATCTTTTTCAGCTGTTTCTCTCTTTCACTCTCTCCTACACACACATACTTACACACCCACGCATTCTCTCTCGCTCTCTCTCTCTCTCACACACACACACACACACACACACACATTACGTATACACACACACACAGACACAAGTTCTGGTCAGAGATGCTCTCAGTGACTCCAACCACAGCACTGTTACACTCCTGAAGGAGAAGCCCCCATCAGGTCATGTGTGGATGGTGTCTCAAACCAGATGGATTTTTCCTCCGTGTTCAGAGGGGAGCATAAAAAGAAAAAGGAATCTGACTTCTCTGCCACTCCTCTCCTGCCTCATCCAGTAATGATATCCTTGGAGGACTCGGGCATTAGCGATACAGAAATTCCACACGATGTCAACTAAATTAGTAGGCAAATACCTAAAAGGCTGATGGCTCCGAGCGTTGGCCCTTGAATAATGGCTTCTTTCATAACCCACATAACCCACCCCCATGCCCCCCCTCCAAAATCCCAACTCCCCAGCCCCCCCCCCCCCCCCAGCCCCTCCACTTCCACCTCCACCTCCACCTTCCATTTCCCAACCCACGCGCTCGCCATCTTTAGCAGCGTTGGAGTGCCTATCTGGGGGAATTATTTTATCAAAGCGCTGCCTTTTATCCCGCGCCTTGCCTTGCCTCAAACCGACCAGGGGAAAAGTGCTGATGGTTTTGTGAGAATTTTCTTTCTCTCTCTCTCTCTTTCTCCTTTCCCGAATAACTTTCCTTTAGTTGGTCGACTAGCCCGGGGATCCCTCAGATTCTTCTATGGGGTAATAAAGAAGGGTAGTGCGTGCGTGTGTGTGTGTGTGTGTGTGTGCGTGTGTGTGTGTGTGTGTGTGTGTGTGTGTGTGTGTTTGGGGGGTATTTCTCATCACACTGCAGCTACTCTGTCTTCTACATTCAATCACAACATTTGCAAAAAAATTGAAGGAACCAAAAAACTTCAATAATCAGTAATATCAGCACACCCAGGCTGGGAGTCATAACGTCAGAGGAAAAGGAGAGAGAGAGAGAGAGAGATAGACAGAGAGAGAGAGAGAGATTAATGAGAGGCAGAGAAAGTGTGTCTGTATAAGTCAGAAAAAGACAAATAATCCATTTTTATCCTACGCGAAAATTAAGGAATCCTTGTTATCTTGAAAAGTAAGATGGCCTTTTTCAGACCAAGAGCTTTCTCTCTCTCTCTCTCTCTCTCTGTCTCTCTGTCTCTCTCTCTCTCTCTTTGCCTCTGTCTTTGCTCTTGTTGCTGATACTGCTTACATGAACAGACTTTATGGCTTTTGGCATACTGTAGATTAGAGAGGAATGCTGGAATGCTAGTCGCCCGCTCCCCAGCACACAGAAATGAGGATGAGACACATGATCACTCGCTAGTGGAGAAGTCCCTCTCCAGCCTCACAGCAGGACTCTGTCTCACTAACTCAGCTGCCTTTTTAAAATGTGTGTACAGTATGTGTATATTTGTATGTTCTTTTTAATTCTGTGCCTGGCACAAATGGTGTATTCCCTGTAGCAATAATTACTAGAACTACATGCAAACACTAACCCGACAGGACATCTCATCTGCACTAAAGACTGTTTTGTCGAGAAATTCCCAGAGCATGATGGTGGCAATCCGGCATGTTTATTTATTCATTTATTTGTGTTTTTTGTTTATTTACTTACATGGACATCGTTAAGTTGTGGAAACCTTGAAAAATTGCATAAATCAGTATGGCCACACAAAAACTGTGAAAAACCACAAGTCCAGGAACTGGAACCAGAGAGATAACACAGGAACACTCACAGTTCTGGATGTACAGTTCAGAGAACACAGCTCACAGAACACAGCCCAGAGAACACAGAGAACACAGCCCAGAGAACACAGCTCACAGAACACAGAGAACACAGCCTAGAGAACACAGCTCACAGAACACAGCTCACAGAACACAGCCCAGAGAACACAGAGAACACAGCCCAGAGAACACAGCTCACAGAACACAGAGAACACAGCCCAGAGAACACAGCCCAGAGAACACAGCTCACAGAACACAGCTCACAGAACACAGCCCAGAGAACACAGCTCACAGAACACAGTTCAGAGAACACAAAGAACACAGCTCACAGAACACAGCCCAGAGAACACAGCTCACAGAACACAGTTCAGAGAACACAGCCCAGAGAACACAGCCCAGAGAACACAGTTCAGAGAACACAGCCCAGAGAACACAGAGAACACAGCTCACAGAACACAGTTCAGAGAACACAGTTCAGAGAACACAGCTCACAGAACACAGCTCACAGAACACAGTTCAGAGAACAC
>CM050200.1:1230000-1260000 GCA_027475355.1 Coilia nasus
CGCAAATACACGCACGCACGCACGCACGCACGCACGCACTCTTCCTTTTCAGGCTATACTGAAAGCAGGTCCACTGTTCAGAAACTCTGTAAATGCTAAACAAACAAAGAGCCACACAAAAAAACAGCTGAGTGTTTGTCAGCCAGACCATGGAGCAGTGTTGTGATGTGGGGGAATGCACACCAGTTCTGGCAACGCTGGAAAAGAAACAATAGGAATTTCAATGTGTGTGAGTGTGTAGGATTGTGTGCGTGTATGTATGTGTGTGTTTGGAGGGGTTCATGTGTATGTACTGTGTTGTTTTATTTAGTTTTGTTTTGTGCTGTGTTGTGTTGCACTGTGTTGTGTGTTTGTGTGTGTGTGTGTGTGTGTGTGTGTATGTATGTGAGGAGTGTTTCTGGCTCTGTGTCTCTTTCTTCAGTCTGTCAGGAATGCAAGGCCACACAGAGTCTGGGCACTCGGCTCTGCTCTCTGAGTGCTCTACCTGTGACAACACAGGTGGCTGTTTCAACTCAGACAGCCCTGAGTGAATGTGAATGGACTTCCTCCTTCCAGTCTCTCTCACACACACACACACACACACACACACACACACACACACACACATAAACACACACAGGCACATAGACATATACAGATAAACAGACATAGACACACACACACACCTGGATGTCTACACCCTGGCATGCTGCATATTAAGGGAAATATTTATAAGGGCGATAGTGAAGTAGGGGAACTTCCTGTGTGCTGTGCTGGTTTTCCTGTGAACAAGGAAGAAGGACAAGAGTCCTGTGGCTCAGCAGCACCGCGGCTGGAAAGCCCACAAAGGAACGTGGCAACGCCATAACATAGACTAGTCCCCCATAGACTGGTATAACATAGACTAGTCCCCCTTAGACTGGTATAAAATAGACTAGTCCCCCTTAGACTGGTATAAAATAGACTAGTCCCCCATAGACTGACATCAAATACACTAGTCCCCCTTAGACTGACATAACATAGACTAGTCCCCCTTAGACTGACATAAAATAGACTAGTCCCCCTTAGACTGACATAAAATAGACTAGTCCCCCTTAGACTGGTATAAAATAGACTAGTCCCCCTTAGACTTACATAAAATACACTAGTCCCCCTTAGACTGACATCAAATACACTAGTCCCCCTTAGACTGGTATAAAATAGACTAGTCCCGAATAGACTGGTATAAAATAGACTAGTCCCCCTTAGACTGACATAACATAGTCTAGTCCCCCTTAGACTGACATAACATAGACTAGTCCCCCTTAGACTGACATCAAATACATTAGTCCCCCATAGACTGACATAACATAGACTAGTCCCCCTTAGACTGGTATAACATAGACTAGTCCCCCTTAGACTGACATAAAATACATTAGTCCCCCTTAGACTGGTATAACATAGACTAGTCCCCCTTAGACTGACATCAAATACACTAGTCCCCCTTAGACTGACATAAAATAGACTAGTCCCCCTTAGACTGACATCAAATACACTAGTCCCCCTTAGACTGGTATAACATAGACTAGTCCCCCTTAGACTGACATAAAATACATTAGTCCCCCTTAGACTGGTATAACATAGACTAGTCCCCCTTAGACTGACATAAAATACACTAGTCCCCCTTAGACTGGTATAACATAGACTAGTCCCCCTTAGACTGACATAAAATACACTAGTCCCCCTTAGACTGGTATAACATAGACTAGTCCCCCTTAGACTGACATAAAATACATTAGTCCCCCTTAGACTGGTATAACATAGACTAGTCCCCCTTAGACTGACATCAAATACACTAGTCCCCCTTAGACTGACATAAAATAGACTAGTCCCCCTTAGACTGACATAAAATAGACTAGTCCCCAATAGACTGACATAAAATAGACTAGTCCCCCTTAGACTGGTATAAAATAGACTAGTCCCCCTTAGACTGGTATAAAATAGACTAGTCCTCAATAGACTGGTATAAAATAGACTAGTCCCCCGTAGACTGGTATAAAATAGACTAGTCCCCAATAGACTGGTATAAAATAGACTAGTCCCCCGTAGACTGGTATAAAATAGACTAGTCCCCCGTAGACTGGTATAAAATAGACTAGCCCCCCTTAGACTGGTATAAAATAGACTAGTCCCCCATAGACTGGTATAAAATAGACTAGTCCCCCTTAGACTGGTATAAAATAGACTAGTCCCCCATAGACTGGTATAAAATAGACTAGTCCCCAATAGACTGGTATAAAATAGACTAGTCCCCCGTAGACTGGTATAAAATAGACTAGTCCCCCGTAGACTGGTATAAAATAGACTAGTCCCCCTTAGACTGGTATAACATAGACTAGTCCCCCGTAGACTGGTATAAAATAGACTAGTCCCCCTTAGACTGGTATAAAATAGACTAGTCCCCCTTAGACTGGTATAAAATAGACTAGTCCCCTGTAGACTGGTATAAAATAGACTAGTCCCCCGTAGACTGGTATAAAATAGACTAGTCCCCCGTAGACTGGTATAAAATAGACTAGTCCCCCGTAGACTGGTATAAAAAAGACTAGTCCCCCTTAGACTGGTATAACATAGACTAGTCCCCCTTAGACTGGTATAAAATAGACTAGTCCCCCTTAGACTGGTATAACATAGACTAGTCCCCCGTAGACTGGTATAAAATAGACTAGTCCCCCATAGACTGGTATAAAATAGACTAGTCCCCAATAGACTGGTATAAAATAGACTAGTCCCCCGTAGACTGGTATAAAATAGACTAGTCCCCCGTAGACTGGTATAAAATAGACTAGTCCCCCGTAGACTGGTATGAAATAGACTAGTCCCCAATAGACTGGTATAAAATAGACTAGTCCCCCTTAGACTGGTATAAAATAGACTAGTCCCCTGTAGACTGGTATAAAATAGACTAGTCCCCCGTAGACTGGTATAAAATAGACTAGTCCCCCGTAGACTGGTATAAAATAGACTAGTCCCCCGTAGACTGGTATAAAATAGACTAGTCCCCCGTAGACTGGTATAAAAAAGACTAGTCCCCCTTAGACTGGTATAACATAGACTAGTCCCCCTTAGACTGGTATAAAATAGACTAGTCCCCCT
This sequence comes from Coilia nasus, assembly GCA_027475355.1. Taxonomy (NCBI): domain Eukaryota; kingdom Metazoa; phylum Chordata; class Actinopteri; order Clupeiformes; family Engraulidae; genus Coilia; species Coilia nasus. Next base: position 1,233,115 of record CM050200.1, read on the forward strand.
TAGACTGGTATAACATAGACTAGTCCCCCGTAGACTGGTATAAAATAGACTAGTCCCCCATAGACTGGTATAAAATAGACTAGTCCCCAATAGACTGGTATAAAATAGACTAGTCCCCCTTAGACTGGTATAAAATAGACTAGTCCCCCGTAGACTGGTATAAAATAGACTAGTCCCCTGTAGACTGGTATAAAATAGACTAGTCCCCCGTAGACTGGTATGAAATAGACTAGTCCCCAATAGACTGGTATAAAATAGACTAGTCCCCCTTAGACTGGTATAAAATAGACTAGTCCCCCGTAGACTGGTATAAAATAGACTAGTCCCCTGTAGACTGGTATAAAATAGACTAGTCCCCCATAGACTGACATCAAATACACTAGTCCCCCTTAGACTGACATAACATAGACTAGTCCCCCTTAGACTGACATAAAATAGACTAGTCCCCCTTAGACTGACATAAAATAGACTAGTCCCCCTTAGACTGGTATAAAATAGACTAGTCCCCGTTAGACTTACATAAAATACACTAGTCCCCCTTAGACTGACATCAAATACACTAGTCCCCCTTAGACTGGTATAAAATAGACTAGTCCCGAATAGACTGGTATAAAATAGACTAGTCCCCCTTAGACTGACATAACATAGTCTAGTCCCCCTTAGACTGACATAACATAGACTAGTCCCCCTTAGACTGACATCAAATACATTAGTCCCCCATAGACTGACATAACATAGACTAGTCCCCCTTAGACTGGTATAACATAGACTAGTCCCCCTTAGACTGACATAAAATACATTAGTCCCCCTTAGACTGGTATAACATAGACTAGTCCCCCTTAGACTGACATCAAATACACTAGTCCCCCTTAGACTGACATAAAATAGACTAGTCCCCCTTAGACTGACATCAAATACACTAGTCCCCCTTAGACTGGTATAACATAGACTAGTCCCCCTTAGACTGACATAAAATACATTAGTCCCCCTTAGACTGGTATAACATAGACTAGTCCCCCTTAGACTGACATAAAATACACTAGTCCCCCTTAGACTGGTATAACATAGACTAGTCCCCCTTAGACTGACATAAAATACACTAGTCCCCCTTAGACTGGTATAACATAGACTAGTCCCCCTTAGACTGACATAAAATACATTAGTCCCCCTTAGACTGGTATAACATAGACTAGTCCCCCTTAGACTGACATCAAATACACTAGTCCCCCTTAGACTGACATAAAATAGACTAGTCCCCCTTAGACTGACATAAAATAGACTAGTCCCCAATAGACTGACATAAAATAGACTAGTCCCCCTTAGACTGGTATAAAATAGACTAGTCCCCCTTAGACTGGTATAAAATAGACTAGTCCTCAATAGACTGGTATAAAATAGACTAGTCCCCCGTAGACTGGTATAAAATAGACTAGTCCCCAATAGACTGGTATAAAATAGACTAGTCCCCCGTAGACTGGTATAAAATAGACTAGTCCCCCGTAGACTGGTATAAAATAGACTAGCCCCCCTTAGACTGGTATAAAATAGACTAGTCCCCCATAGACTGGTATAAAATAGACTAGTCCCCCTTAGACTGGTATAAAATAGACTAGTCCCCCATAGACTGGTATAAAATAGACTAGTCCCCAATAGACTGGTATAAAATAGACTAGTCCCCCGTAGACTGGTATAAAATAGACTAGTCCCCCGTAGACTGGTATAAAATAGACTAGTCCCCCTTAGACTGGTATAACATAGACTAGTCCCCCGTAGACTGGTATAAAATAGACTAGTCCCCCTTAGACTGGTATAAAATAGACTAGTCCCCCTTAGACTGGTATAAAATAGACTAGTCCCCTGTAGACTGGTATAAAATAGACTAGTCCCCCGTAGACTGGTATAAAATAGACTAGTCCCCCGTAGACTGGTATAAAAAAGACTAGTCCCCCTTAGACTGGTATAACATAGACTAGTCCCCCTTAGACTGGTATAAAATAGACTAGTCCCCCTTAGACTGGTATAACATAGACTAGTCCCCCGTAGACTGGTATAAAATAGACTAGTCCCCCATAGACTGGTATAAAATAGACTAGTCCCCAATAGACTGGTATAAAATAGACTAGTCCCCCGTAGACTGGTATAAAATAGACTAGTCCCCCGTAGACTGGTATAAAATAGACTAGTCCCCCGTAGACTGGTATGAAATAGACTAGTCCCCAATAGACTGGTATAAAATAGACTAGTCCCCCTTAGACTGGTATAAAATAGACTAGTCCCCTGTAGACTGGTATAAAATAGACTAGTCCCCCGTAGACTGGTATAAAATAGACTAGTCCCCCGTAGACTGGTATAAAATAGACTAGTCCCCCGTAGACTGGTATAAAATAGACTAGTCCCCCGTAGACTGGTATAAAAAAGACTAGTCCCCCTTAGACTGGTATAACATAGACTAGTCCCCCTTAGACTGGTATAAAATAGACTAGTCCCCCTTAGACTGGTATAACATAGACTAGTCCCCCGTAGACTGGTATAAAATAGACTAGTCCCCCATAGACTGGTATAAAATAGACTAGTCCCCAATAGACTGGTATAAAATAGACTAGTCCCCCTTAGACTGGTATAAAATAGACTAGTCCCCCGTAGACTGGTATAAAATAGACTAGTCCCCTGTAGACTGGTATAAAATAGACTAGTCCCCCGTAGACTGGTATGAAATAGACTAGTCCCCAATAGACTGGTATAAAATAGACTAGTCCCCCGTAGACTGGTATAAAATAGACTAGTCCCCTGTAGACTGGTATAAAATAGACTAGTCCCCCGTAGACTGGTATAAAATAGACTAGTCCCCCGTAGACTGGTATAAAATAGACTAGTCCCCCGTAGACTCTATTATTGTGATTCATAAGGCAGAAATTCTACATATCATGCAGTAATGCAGTGGAGGGGGATAAACTTGCCCATGGTGTGCTGTAGTGGTTGTATATACATATGTGAACTTTTGTGTGTGTGTGCGTGCAGGCGTGCATGCTTGTGTGTGTGCTTGTGTGTGTGTGTGCTCATGTACTTATATTGTCTCTCTGTGTACTGTGTGTGTAGGCAATGCCATCACATGCACAAACACATGCACACACACACACACACGCACACACACTCTCTCTCTCTCCCTCTGTCTTACGAACACAAACACATGGAAACACAAACAAACACACACAAACACACTATAGCGTCTCACTGTAGCACCACACACACACACGCATCACCAGACATCACACGTATGTGCGCTGCCTTCAGTCGTTCACACATGCTTGCTGACTTCAAAAACAAACCATACCTGATGCCCAAGATTCCCCCAAAAGCACGCGAGGCGGCCTGATCAAAGCAGGAGCCGCTGCCAGCACAGCCTTTCATATGGGCTCCTCTCCGCGCTGCACTCTCCTGGGCACGGAAGGAGACGGGTGGGGATCACACAGCCGTATGGCGAGAGGGAAGCGGGGCTACTGTAGGAGATGGCTGTGGGGGGCCATCTTGTCAGAGTGTGTAGACGAGCGTGAGAGGCCTGATGGAGAGGGAAGCGGGGCTACTGTAGGAGATGGCTGTGGGGGGGGGGCATCTTGTCAGAGTGTGTAGACGAGCGTGAGAGGCCTGATGGAGAGTGATGGGAAGGCCGTGTGCATGGATACATAGATCTATGCACATTGGCGTGAATGCAACTTGCACATATAACAACACGCGTACATACACCTATACACACACACACACACACAAAAATATACACGTAATACACTTGCAAACACACATTTGCAAGGTCAATATATTAAAGCTGACACCTGCACACAAACAGACATGCATTACCATAAATAAATACACACATATGTGCATGTGAATGAACTCACCCATGCACATACACACGTGGACATACACAAGTTCGCACAAAAAATGCATCAGCGCAGACTGACACACACACACCCATGCACACACTCAGATGCGTGTGGACACACACACACAAGGACACAGTTGCATAAACACACACACAAACACACAAGGACACACATACAGACACCCCCACTCACACACACAAGGACACACTTGCATAAACACACACACACAAACATACAAGGACACACACACACACACACCTGGCAGATCAAACAGAGAGGCTCATCAGTTCCCCAGGTATGAACACAGAAGATCAAAGCAAAGCGTTTGCTACACAGAAAGCAGTAGCGAGTCGAGGCAGACTTACCTTGACTGGCGTGGCACGGTGCCAAGCGGACAGTGCCAGACCCTTTTGCAGCAACAAATTACTGGCCACACAAACAAAATGGAGAATACGCTCAACGCTACAAATTACTGGCCAGACAATCAAAATGGAGAATACGCTCAACGCTACAAATTACTGGCCAGACAAACAAAATGGGGAATAAGCTCAACGCAAAAAAAAAAAACTGGCCTGGCCAAAGCCTTCAAATGGGTTCAAAAATCCATGCTGATATTATGAATGCCCCCCCTCTCTCTTTCTCTCTCTTTCTCTCTCATTCTCCCTACAGTATCTCTCTCTCTCTTTCTCTCTCTTTGTCTTTCCCTCTGTCGTTGTCCCTTCCTTTCACCTCCACACTTTCTGCCCTGAAATTCAGAGAAGTGAGATGTTTTAGTGAGAGCCCAAACCAAGACCAAAAAATGGAGAAACTCCTTTTGTTTTGTTTTGTACTGCTGTTAATGTCCTTTTTTGCTCTTAACGGAAGTCTATCTAATCCTCCTGCTGAGTCAGTCTAGAGTCTAGACCCACTGATGCATGGGCCGCCAAGAGACAGCTAAAACACACACACACACACACACACACACACACACACACACACAGCATGTCTCACTTAACTTTGTTTTGTTGTTTCATAATATAAGTTATGTTGTTTTTATGTAATTGATAATGTGCAGCTGGATTTCTTGTCATTGCAATGGATACATCATCTCAAAGAGGAAGGAACAGAAGGACGGATGGACGGACGGACGGACGGACGAATGGATGGATGGACGGATGGACGGATGGACGGACGGACAGGGCAAATGAAAAGTAAGTGAAGCGGAAATTGTGAGCTGAGTTGAAGGGGAGGATAAAGATGATTAGAAAGGGAGGGGCATGTTCCAGCACAGGGCATGTTCGAGCACAGGGCATGTTCCAGCACAGGGCATGTTCGAGCACAGGGCATGTTCCAGCACAGGGCATGTTCAAGCACAGGGCATGTTCCAGCACAGGGCATGTTCAAGCACAGGGCATGTTTGAGCACAGGGCATGTTCAACCACAGGGCATGTTCCAGCACAGGGCATGTTCAAGCACAGGGCATGTTTGAGCACAGGGCATGTTCAAGCACAGGGCATGTTCAACCACAGGGCATGTTCCAGCACAGGGCATGTTCCAGCACAGGGCATGTTCAAGCACAGGGCATGTTCCAGCACAGGGCATGTTCAAGCACAGGGCATGTTTGAGCACAGGGCATGTTCAACCACAGGGCATGTTCCAGCACAGGGCATGTTCCAGCACAGGACATGTTCCAGCATAGGGCATGTTCCAGCATAGGGCATGTTCCAGCTGGAGTCGGCTAAAAGGCAGAAATCCACGAGTGGGAGTCGGGATCTGAAACCCAAGACAGAGACACTGTGTTCCATCTCTCTCTCTCTCTCTCTCTCTCTCTCTCTCTCTGCAGAATACTCTATCTCTCTTCTACCTTCACATGTTCTTCCTTCTCTCTCTCCTAAACACATACACATGCTGCACCCTCTCTCCCTCCTCCCCTCTCTTTCTCTCTCTCCCTCTCTCTCTGTCTCTCTCTCTCTCTCTCTCTCTTTCTCTCTAGCTCAAGCTCTCTCTAAATGAGCGCAAATACCCCAAACCAGCATGAGTCTAGCTGCGGTTCCCACTGAGGTTTTGAGTCTAGCTGCGGTTCCCACTGAGGTTTTGAGTCTAGCTGCGGTTCCCAGCGAGGTTTTAAGCCCGTAACAGGGATTACCAGTGCTTTGAGTTATCAGGGCCTCCTGATTAAACACATGCCTGAGTCCTTCCTATTAGCAGACTGCCTAGCTAAGCACGGAACAAAGATAAATACTAAAGCATCTTGAGCAGGAATAGATTACAAGTGCTAATTCTTATTCACATTAATCATTTTAGTCTGTGAAACCACCCCAGTGAAATGACAGCGTGTTAGCTTTGCGTAGTTTCCAATATTTCTCAGTCCTCATTACTGTGAATAGAATCACCTCAAAGACATAATATTGTATTAATTATGCATGTACTTAGTTTCTGGTTTTATTCATCTTCTATGTACGTGAGCAAAATGACAACGAAACAATGGATTAGTGTGATTGTGTGTACTAGCTAGCCAATGGAGCGAAGCTAAGCATTGCATTTCCTGTGACCTTTCACCCAGGCTGTATAGCCCTAAAGCACAAACATCTGCCTCAAGTAGTCTGGGTGCTGCACCAAAAAGCAAAGTCAAACAACAGAAACAAAGTCCGCTCCACCAGTGTGCTCCCACAGAAGGTTTTAACCGTGACGCTTCGGCCACATCTGATGAAGAACGCATGCCCGAAAAGTCGCACACAGGGTGCACACAGGGCGCACACAGGTGTTACGAACTTTGTTTCTGTTCTTTAACTTTCACCCAGGTGCCATCATGCGTCTCCCTCCTCTTCATCACGGCTCGCGCTATCTTCTGTCCTCCCTGTCACTTTCCTGGCCTACTTCTCTGCTCCTTTCCCTGACTAGCCCCCACCTGCCTCCTGCTTCTACAAACACACGGCCCTTGAGCCTGGAGGGGCTGGGGTTGATGGTGGGAGGTAAGCGGGGGGGTTGGTTGTGCATACAGTATGTTGTTCCACACAAAGCCTCTACCACCACTACCACCATCACCACTCCACACTCACTCATGAATATGCTAGCATGCTCTACTGCCAGCCTCATGAATATGCTAGCATGCTCTACTGCCAGCCTCATGAACAGGTAATGGGTCACCTTCACTCCCACTACGTCAGGTCTGCTTCAAACACAGAGCGAGAGAAAGAGGAGGTAGAGTAGAGGAGAGAGGAGAGAGAAAGAGAGAGGGAGAGAGAGAGAAAGAAAGAAAGAGAGAAAGAGAAAAAGAGAGAGAGCCAGAGGAGGCAGAGTAGATGAGAAAGAAAGAGAGGGATAGAGAGGGATAGAGAGAGAGAGAGAGAGAGAGAGAGAGGGAGAGAGGGAGAGACAGAGAGAGAGAGAGCCAGAGAAGGCAGAGTAGAGGAGAAAGAAACAGAGGGATAGAGAGAGAGAGAGGGAGAGAGAGAGAGAGAGAGAGAGAGCCAGAGGAGGCAGAGTAGAGGAGAAAGATAGAGAGGGATAGAGAGGGATAGAGAGAGAGAGAGAGACAGAGAGCCAGAGAAGGCAGAGCAGAGGCGCATGGCCCCATCTCCCACGTGAGGCCTCTGTAATGGGGAGCAGAGAGGCAGCGTTCCCCTCACCCAGAAGAAAGACTTCCAGCTGCACCTGCAGCGTACGCTCCGAGTGGAGCCTCCTCCGTTCGCAGCGTTCCCAGTAGGCATTAGCGGAGAAGGAAGGTTCAACTCATCAGGAAACAACGCCTTTGTTAGCACTTGTTAGAACTGGTGAATAGTAAATTCATATGAGGGATTTGTCATACCGTGCTAGGCCTTGTCGATGCTGTAATTTGGAGTGTTGCATATCAGGCTCAGAGATTTATGCTCGGCTCAGTCGCAGCGGTCCCTGTCGTATCGCCAGAGCGACACACGCAATGCTGAGGGCTAGTTACCCTCGAGGAGTGTGTTATTAAATCCATCTCCGTACTCTATGAACTTGCTACCTAGTCCTTCATGTCTTTCTCTTACTCTTTATTTCATTCACAGACTCCCTCTCTCTTACACACACACACACACACACACACACACACACACACACACAAAGGGTCAGAGGTCAATAACAGCCAACAATCCAATTTCACACAGTGTGCCCCTGATAGACATAAGGCGATCTGTGGAAGAAACTCTAACTTTATCTTTTTCTCTTTCTCTCTGTCCTTCCCTTCTCTCTCTCCATCCCTCCCTGTCACCCTCAATTCCCCCTCTCTCTACCTCTCACTATTAGCGGTAAAAGTCCTGAACTTCATCAAGCCTTCATTAGTACAAGAGTTTCAGCGTAATTGGCTATCCTGTTGGAGCTACAGGAAGAGAGAGAGAGACAGGGAGTAAGGAGAGAGAGAGTGTGTATGAGAAAGTGTGTATGAGAGAGTGTGTATGAGAGAGTGTGTATGAGAGAGTGTGTATGAGAGAGATATATAGAGAGAGATATATAGAGAGAAGAAAAAGATAGAGAAGAGAGAGAGTGTGTGTGAGACGAGAGAGAGAGAGAGAGAAAGAGACATAAAGTGTGTGTGTGGGTGAGAGATAGAGAGAGAGAGAAAGAGATGTTAGGAGTGTAGTTGGGGTAGAGAGCTAATCATTGCTGGCAGCCATCTTAGAAGCCTGAGGCCGGAGCACAAGCCCAAGCGATAGCGAGAGGAACTCTCCTGTCCTCTGACACACTGCTGGACAAGAGACTGATTGTGTGTGTGTGTGTGTGTGTGTGTGTGTGTGTGTGTGTGTGTGTGTGTGTGTGTGTGTGTGTGTGTGTGTGTGAGTGAGTGTGTGTGTGTGTCTGTGTCTGTGTGTGTGTCTGTGTCTGTGTGTATGTGTGTCTGTGTCTGTGTCTGTGTGTATGTGTGTGTATGTGTGTGTCTGTGTGTATGTGTGTGTGTGTGTGCTTCTATGTGTGTGTGTGCGTGTGTGTGTGGCTGTGTGTGTGTGTCTGTGCGTGTGTGTGTGTATGTGTGTGTGTGTGTGTGTGGCTGTGCTGAGTCTATTGGCTCTTTCTTTTGGAAGTGTTTTACTGATGGCCTGTAACCACTGTGCTTTCACAAGGCCTTCTCCAGCAGTGCCCTGTCCCTTCCTTACCAACTGTTTGGTGATATGTTACTACATACACACACACACATTTCAAATGCTTTATTGCAGCTGCAAACCCTTCCTTTTCAACATTTCTACATTTCCATTGTTTTGTATTTTTTTCATCTGAACACAACCCTTTTTACCTGTTCCAAAACAGACTTTTGATTTTAAAGAAAAAAAAAAAAAACTCTTAACTGACAGGGTTTTCTTTGGTCAAGTAAAACATCGGCCAATTTCCTGCAAAACAAAGAACTTCCTGCAGGCCAGAACTGTCTTGCTAAATCATTTCATGACACATTAAGTTGAGTGCCTGCAGCCTGCGCAAAAATAGGTGGGAAAATGAGTGCATAAGTGCATAAGGGAGTGAGACTGTGTGAAAAGGGAGAGAACACCACACAGATTGAGAGGTAGGTACAGTACGCTACATCAGTATGGGGAGGGAGTGAGACTGTGTGGCTACATCAGTATGGGGAGGGAGTGAGACTCAGTGGCTACATCAGTATGGGGAGTGAGACTGTGTGGCTACATCAGTATGGGGAGGGAGTGAGACTGTGTGGCTACATCAGTATGGGGAGGGAGTGAGACTCAGTGGCTACATCAGTATGGGGAGGGAGTGAGACTGTGTGGCTACATCAGTATGGGGAGGGAGTGAGACTCAGTGGCTACATCAGTATGGGGAGGGAGTGAGACTCAGTGGCTACATCAGTATGGGGAGGGAGTGAGACTGTGTGGCTACATCAGTATGGGGAGGGAGTGAGACTGTGTGGCTACATCAGTATGGGGAGTGAGACTGTGTGGCTACATCAGTATGGGGAGGGAGTGAGACTGTGTGGCTACATCAGTATGGGGAGGGAGTGAGACTGTGTGAAAAGGGAGAGAACACCACGCAGATTTGGGAGGTAGGTAGGCTACATCAGTATGGGGGGTATAGCCTTTGTCAATCACATACAAGCTTTTTTAAGCTACCAAGAGAAAATGTCTCCATCCTCTACAAGCCCCGTTGCTTCTAGGGTTGAAAATAAACAAGAAAAAGAAGAGAGAGAACATAAAGTTAAAATGTATGCGAAATTTTAACTTTAAAAGTGGAAAGTGATTTTTTTTAACTATAAAGTGAAAATCTCAGTTCCAACTTCACTGAACGCTACACCTTACTAAGCCATAGGATCCCTTCAGATCCCTGCATCAACAGATCACCCCATGCCCATAACTCTGCCATATCAAACAATGGGGGAATATATAAATAAAGAAATGCTAAAATCAAAGCAATATTGCCTAGCTGACATGTATGTGATGTATGGGTGTGTTTTGGGAGGCAGAGAGACGGAAGGGAAGGGAGGGGGTGAGGAAAGTCATAAAAAACAATTACAGGAGGGCCTGCTTGACCTCACGCAGGAGGGAGGGGGGCGATCCATGCCAACCTAATCTTGCTCCGGGCTCTTATGAGCCGGCCCGGAATGCAATCAATGGAGGGAGTCGGACCGGAGCTGTGTCACTAGTCTGGGATGGAGATGCCGGAGGACTGACTTCACACACTCGCTCACACAAACACACACACACACACACACACACACACACACACACACACACACACACACACACACACACACACACACACACACACACACACTCTCCCTATCTCTCTCGTCCTCTCTCTCCCACACACATGTACAGCTACCAGTGTGGTTGAGTAGGGGTAATATCTTAGCATTTGAAAGTCAGAGATGGGGAAAAAGGAGGAGAAAACAACTCAGAGAAAATGAGAGGACAGAACTGTAGTAATGATAGAAAGATGGGATATTGCTCAACCCTTCCACTGAAATAATGTCCTTATTTAGTTAGTGGCCACCGAGGACCTCAGGAGAGTAATGTCTGGTGGGTATCTGTGTATCACAGAAGAAATATCAGTGAAATTAAATTATTTACACTGGCTTAAAACTCATATTGAGGATGAAAAAAGTAAACAAACTTTAATTACTTCAGGACATTTTGCAAGCTTTGAGTTTCAGAGGAGCTGAACTAGCATGTTAATAGATGTTTCTAAATCACACTGCATATAATTTGTATTGGGAAATTGTTGAGGATTCGATATAAGGTATGTGATACATATGTTGCAGGCCCCTGGGTAATTTGAATGTTTATCATAAAGTAAGCAGTTTTTTTCAGTGGGGCAGGAAAACATATTTGAAAATGTAATGAAATTGTGAAGGTACTAAATGATTAATACCAGTTTCTTTTCATTTGAAAGTGAACAGTAAAGCAAAAAAACTATTTTCAGGGCCCCTATGGGTAGACCACACATGAACACTCACACAGAGTAAGAGGCAGAAAGTGAATTGCTTTCCTTAAATGAAGTAAATAAGGTCTTCAGTTAGCGCAATTAAAGGTGACTGAAATGTTATTACTTTAGAGAAAAAAATAATCACTGCATAGCTTCAGTGTCACTTCATGGTCATCCTTCTTTTCCTTTTGACTTCCTCCTTATTACTTCTTTGTTTCATTCTCTTTCTTTCTTTCTTTCTTTCTCTCTCTCTCTCTCTCTCTCTCTCTCTCTTTCTCTCTCTCTCTCTCTCTCTCCATCTCTCTCTCTGTCTCTCTCCCTGCTTCTGTGCTGTCTGCTGTCTCTCCTCGCGGCGCCCTCTTCGCTCTGTCTTACTGTCCTTCTGTCTTAGTGTCCTTCTGTCTTACTGTCCTTCTGTCTTAGTGTCCTTCTGTCTTAGTGTCCTTCTGTCTTACTGTCCTTCTGTCTTACTGTCCTTCTGTCTTAGTGTCCTTCTGTCTTACTGTCCTTCTGCCTTAGTGTCCTTCTGTCTTAGTGTCCTTCTGTCTTACTGTCCTTCTGTCTTAGTGTCCTTCTGTCTTACTGTCCTTCTGTCTTAGTGTCCTTCTGTCTTACTGTCCTTCTGTCTTAGTGTCCTTCTGTCTTACTGTCCTTCTGTCTTACTGTCCTTCTGTCTTACTGTCCTTCTGTCTTAGTGTCCTTCTGTCTTACTGTCCTTCTGTCTTAGTGTCCTTCTGTCTTAGTGTCCTTCTGTCTTTGTTCAAGATCATCCCGCTAACTTTGGCAGGCACCAGCCGCTCCGTCCCGCTCGCACACACACACACACACACACACACACACACACACTCACACACACACACACACACACACACACACACACACACACACACACACACACACACACACACACACACACACACGTGACCCTATTAGCATGGAGGAAAGAGCAGCATTTTTTTGACAAGGATTAGCCTACCCAGCGGGGGGAAAGAGGGGGGCAAGAGGGCAGCAGACACAGATGAGACGGAGGCCCAGTGAGACCAAAAAGCACGGCCGTTAACTTCCTGATGGATTCTCCAAGCCCTCTTGCCAGCCGCTGCACTTCTTATGTCTAACTCTCCACCTCATTACTGTTTGAGGGCATTTTATTCCTGCTGAGTCACTTCCCCACCAGAGGGACACATATAGCATTGCTATAAGTAACCTTCAGAGCAGGAAGGTGGTTCATGCCAAAGTGCATTAGTGTTACATCTTTGGGACACAGACGGGAGGCACATTCACAGACACACACATTCACAAACACACACATTCACAAACACACACATTCATTCCTTTACACTTACAGCTATTTGAGCAATGTGGGGTTAGATGCCTTGCTCAAGGGCATTGCAGCCATGGATGAGGGTGCAGGAGAGCACTGGTTATTTACTCCCCCAGTTTTGGGCTCCAACAGGCCAGCCATGTTATTTACCTGCCTGATGGGTAGAAACGTAAATAAGAAGAGCCTTTGAACCGGTATGCTGTGCAGCAGCAGCAATAACGAACATGTCGCCCAGATCCAGATATGAGCCCAATAGATCCCATTTCAAACAGCAGGGGGGGTGAACACTGTCTGTAAACTAGTGACACACTTAGAGAGGCAGGGAGGGGGATTTGTGCTTTGCCACGAGACGATATCCTGTAAACTAGTGACACTTAGAGAGGCAGGGAGGGGGATTTGTGCTTTGCCACGAGACGATGTCCTGTAAACTAGTGACACTTAGAGAGGCAGGGAGGGGGATTTGTGCTTTGCCACGAGACGATGTCCTGTAAACTAGTGACACTTAGAGAGGCAGGGAGGGGGATTTGTGCTTTGCCACGAGACGATGTCCTGTAAACTAGTGACACTTAGAGAGGCAGGGAGGGGGATTTGTGCTTTGCCACGAGACGATGTCCTGTAAACTAGTGACACTTAGAGAGGCAGGGAGGGGGATTTGTGCTTTGCCACGAGACGATGTCCTGTAAACTAGTGACACTTAGAGAGGCAGGGAGGGGAATTTGTGCTTTGCCACGAGACGATGTCCTGTAAACTAGTGACACACTTAGAGAGGCAGGGAGGGGGATTTGTGCTTTGCCACGAGACGATATCCTGTAAACTAGTGACACACTTAGAGAGGCAGGGAGGGGGATTTGTGCTTTGCCATGAGATGATATCCTGGCTCTTATATTACTGCACTTAATGGTGCCAGGCAGAGAGAGAGTGACAAAGAAAGAAGGAAAGAGAGCCAAACACAAGGGAAAAACACAAAGAGAGAGAGAGGGAGGGACAGAGACAGAGAGAGGGAGAGAGAGATCTCATATTGTGCTGCAAACAGCAAAGGCATAGGATAGTCATCCTTCCTCCGATTGATCTAAGCTGCGGACTTCCACTCCTGACAGGTGTCTCAGATGCCAGCGTGTGAGAGCACACACACTGTGGGAGAGAGCCTGTGTGTGTCTTTTAGTCTGAGTAGACGCAGTGTTGCACGCAGTGTGTGTGTGTGTGTGTGTGTTTCTGTGTGTGTGTGTGTATGTATCCTGTGTGTGTATGTGTGTGCGTCAGTGCCGCATAGAGTATTCATTTTCCAACTCAACACAAAAGTTCCCAAGGACATAGAGAGGTGAACAGTAATACCCGCATGAGACAATCTGGTTGTTAAAAACTATCAACGGGACCAAGAGAGAGACAAAGAGAGAGATAAAGAGAGAGATAAAGAGAGAGATAGAGATAGAGAGAGCGGTAGAGATAGAGAGAGAGAGAGATGGAGATAGAGGGGAGTGGGAGAGGCAAAAAAAGAAAAGAAAATGAGACAGAGAGACAGAGAGAAGCATTAGAGGGAGAATGCTTCACAGATTCATCAATAGGCTTTTCCTAGCTCGCAACCCCACCACCACCCCTACCACCACCACCACCACCACCATGCCTTTGCCAAAACACCCCCATGTTCTCATCCCCGGCCCCCCCGGCCTCCCCGGCCTGCCTGCGTCTCCTCTGCACGCAGCTGGGGTAGCGCTGCTCGGCTCGGCTCTGTGCACGCACTCTGCTGATTCCAGCTATTTTCACATTGATTAGACTATAGGGGATTAGCCACCATGCTAATGCTATTCTCACATTGATTAGACTATGGGGGATTAGCCACCATGCTAATGCAAGGAGGGGAGGGGAGGAAGGGAGGTTGGGGGCGGCAACAATCCATCTCTTTCTTCCTTCTCTCTCCAACTCTCTCTTTTCTCATTCATTTCCCCCTTTCTTTTCTTTGTTGTTCTCTCAGACATTTTCAAGTAAGCATACACACACACATATACACACACATACACACACACACATGCACACACACACACACACACACACACATGCATACACACACACACATACACACACACATGCATACACACACACATACACACACACACACACACACACACACACACACAAACACACACACACACACAAACACCGGGGAATGATCGATGGGGATAAGTTTGTGGATCTGGGGTGTGTAAGAGGCAGGCTTCCTTGAGAACCGTGGGAGATTGTTGTGAAACGCTGGCCTCGATTAGTGGTGAGTCTACCGCTGTTTGATAATGACTTCTCTGGCTTTGCGCATGTTTACGGATACGATCAAGAGGCCCTGCTGAAGGTCAGATTCTCATTCTTCAAAGAATGCAAAAAGGGAAAGTATTGATAATAACAGACACACGCGTAAGCACACTAACACATACAAACACACACACACACACACACACACACACACACACACACACAAACATACACACACGCATACATACATACATACATACATACATACATACATACATGCATACACACAAATTATAGAGCCAGTGCACAGCATTTACATTTCACAGAAATCGTCAAGTGCACCATGCCCTCTAGAAACGAGGCCAGGGGCCCAAGGGAGCTGTGGATGTACAACAGAGAGGCCTCTGTGCAGCGCTGGTGCAGTAGGTTAGCGCTCAGGACTCTCACTGCAGCGTATCCTTGGAAACATGCATGGGAGAACAAGGGCAGCTCAGTACATTTTGGACTAAACACGAGCACACTGTCCAAATGTCCCGCGCAATCGCGCTAAAGAAACAACTGTACAACAGCACAGACAAAAACAAAAAACATGACTACTATGCTTTTGTTAACATTGACAATTTATCACTTTACTTAAAGCAATACTAATTAGTTTTAGCCTTCGGTCTTCCTACAGGTTGGAAGCCGAATTGTCTCTCATAGAGAACTACAGAGAGACAGTCCATTCCTCCAAACTTACTTAGTGTAGATGTAGCCTATGGAGGGTGGCAAAGCAAATTCTGAAGTGCCTTTCACCCTGTTACAAGTTCATGAACAACTGAAATGATTTTGGACATATTAGTTTAAGGTTATAAAAACTACTTAGTGTTGCTTTAATACGCTACAAATAGAAGTTCATTTTTGAAATTCTACATGACAACTCCAGCCGTATTCAGGTCACCTGAAGAACATTAGCATCTTCCCTCTCTGGTACCTGAAGCCAAAGGCCCCCCATGCACACCAAACAGGTCCAGCAGAAGAACACATAGTACAGACTAAATTGATTTTTATGACGTTGATACACAGTAGATGTCTCCCTGCGAGCAGGCCACTCTGAATCTGCTTAGTGCACAAATGAGCAATTTGACTTGAGCACCTTTTACATGCAATTCAACTACACTACATATAGTTTATTAGTTCCGTAGTCATCAAGAGGGACCCTCTCTGTCGCGGTAGCTGATGCAGCTGCCCATCGCTGTAATGTTGCCGTAATGTTGCTGTAATGTTGCCGTAATGTTATCAGCTGTTGGGTAGGTTGATGAAGGCCCCGGTATAAAGCCACTGGCCGATGATTGGTGAAGACTGGTGAGTGGCAAGTGGTGAGGTGGTGCGGGACGTGGGCCAGCTTAGGGCCAGGTGTGGGCCACAAGCAGCTGAAGTCTGGGGTTCTCATGTCACCCAGAGAAGCCTGGCAAGAATAGAAGTGTGAAAGCAGAGGGAATTTAGACCTAAAACATAAATAAAGCTGTTCCAAAACCAAGCATACTTCACTAAAGTACTTTATGTGCTGTAGCAGCCAGTCCAGTGTGCAGATACAGGCAGAAGCGGCAAAATATTTACTTCTTCAGCTGTCTTCCCATCACGTGCATCCATCCCATAATCTCCCTGGAGATTGTTTCCAAGCTGCTTCCTCCAGGGGGAATCATTAGGGTGTCCACAGAGACGTTCTTCCATCGCCTCCCTCACACATGCGCCCGGAGTTCCCTCGCCACCCACCAGAGCTCTCGCAGACGCCAGCCAGCAGAGACAGGGAACCAATAGCAGCTCACCTTCACTCTGCCAGAGAGAGGGAGGAGCACAACCCCTTCGTGGAGGCAGGCAGGCAGCTGGGTGGAGGGGCGGACTTTGCACAGGCAGGTGGGTGGGTGGGTGGGTGGGTGGAGGGGTGGACTTTGCACAGGCAGGTGGGTGAGTGGGTGGAGGGGCGGACTTTGCACAGATGGAGCCAGGGTGGGCCTTGAAGTGCGAAGAGCCAGGCACTTTCCCCCACCTACCTCCCTACCTCACTGCCTCCCTACCTCCCTACCTCCCTACCTCCCTCTCTCCCTCTCTCCCTCTCTCCCTACCTCACTGCCTCCCTCTCTCCCTACCTCCCTACCTCACTGCCTCCCTCTCTCCCTCTCTCCCTACCTCCCTACCTCACTGCCTCCCTACCTCCCTACCTCCCTACCTCACTGCCTCCCTCTCTCCCTCTCTCCCTACCTCCCTACCTCAATGCCTCCCTACCTCACTGCCTCCCTCTCTCCCTCTCTCCCTCTCTCCCGCACTTCTTCACTCCCTTTCTCCCTCACTCCTTCGCTCCCTCCACTCAAGGTGGGCTGTGGCGCAATTAAGTGGCGGTCTCTCCTGGGAAGGGAATTGCAGCGGAAGAATGGTGCATGATGGGAGATGCTTTTGTTTTTTTTGTTTTTTTGTTATTATTGTTATTTTTTTATTTCCGCTTGCTTTGAGACACAACTCTCCCAACATCTGTCACAGATGCACAGACTCGTGACAGGTGGGGATGCTCAGTGTTACATTGTTTCTCCGGTGTCTTGGGAAGGCAGGGAGAGAGAGGAGGAGAGGAGAAGAGGAGAGGAGAGGGAGAGAGAGGGAGGGAGAGGGAGGAAAAAACAACAAGTATTTTCCATCGAATTCAGAGAATACATGAAAAAAAGAAAAATAGAACAGTGTTGGGGAAAAAAACAATGGACAAGTTTCTGCTTGATTTGTTTCTCTTGCTGCCCACATGCCATGCACACGGTTACTCATCTTGAAAGAGAGAGAGAGAGAGAGAGAGAGAGAGAGAGAGAGAGAGAGAGAGAGAGAGAGAGAGAGAGAGAGAGAAAGAAAGAGAGAGAGAAGCACTCTGTCAAAAACACTAGTGGAGGCTCTGTTCCAAACCTCAGACTTCCCCACGATGACAGTGTGGTTTGAAGTCAAGGTGCTGCCATGCAGCACAGGGGTGGAGACCTTGACATTTAAGTAAATTAACCCAGCATCTTTCATCCACACTGACAAGTTATGGAACCATGATTGAACAAAATATTACAGCATTAAATTAAATATCTGCAAGCCTTTTTTCCTGCAGTAGACGGAAGGTAATATGTATTAGTTTTTTAGTCTGCTTTCATCTATGACTTTGAGCTCATTGAAACCAGAGTGAAAAGCGTAGCTGTGCTAGACAGCCTCTGTGCTTTCAAACCATCCAAGTGTCTAGACACTATCCATATGACTGGTTTCTTTTCTTTAAAGACGCCTTTAGTGCCCATGCTCTGACAAAGAGCTCTGGTGAAAAGTGAAATTCTTGTTGACACAGACACACACAGACACACACAGACACACACAGACACACACACACACACACACACACACACACACACACACACACACACACACACACACACACACACACACAGGCACAGCTAGAGATGCGAACGATAACTGAAGCAGAACATGTTTTTCGTTGTTGTTCTCCTTGTAAGGCTTTGGACTTTTATAAAGCTGCAGACTGGACTGGAAAAAAGCAGAGCAGATTGCTTTTTTTATCAGTCGCTTCCAGAGAACTCACAGTCACCCTCGGGTTCAAGCTCAGGCCTACCCCAGTGAGGTCCAGTCACCCTCGGGTTCAAGCTCAGGCCTACTCCAGTGAGGTTCAGTCACCCTCGGGTTCAAGCTCAGGCCTACTCCAGTGAGGTCCAGTCACCCTCAGATTTAAGCTCAGGCCTACCCCAGTGAGGTCCATCACCCTCAGATTTAAGCTCAGGCCTACTCCAGTGAGGTCCAGTCACCCTCGGGTTCAAGCTCAAGCCTACCCCAGTGAGGTCCATCACCCTCGGGTTCAAGCTCAGGCCTACCCAAGTGAGGTCCAGTCACCCTCGGGTTCAAGCTCAGGCCTCATTCAGACCAACTTGAGCGTGTACAGCACGTAACCGTGTACAATATGTGTGTATGTGTGACAGAATATGCTCAGATCAGGCGTGCGGTGTGAATAGTCTAATTTGTATTCTAAACGAACACAGACAGAAGACGGGCATTGCTGTCTATGCGCTGTATACGGAGGGTGTTTGGTGTGAATGAGCCCTAAGGCCTCTCCCGGTGAAGTCCATTAGGCAGAATACCAGCACAAGCCAAAGCACCTACAGTACCAGAAGAGACAAACAAACAGCAAATTAATGACTATTTCACATGTTGCAGTCTGTCGGTTTTACAACTGCACTTTAAGTAAAGGCACACAAATTATCTGGAAAATTTCAAAGCTCTCCTAAAGTTTTAAGCAGCTCTTTACATTAGCAGTTTATTATGGGTTTCCGTGGACTGTGAACAGATGCTGATACTGTACGTGTTTGCTTTTTGAATCTGTAGTGTTTTGAAATGCAAACAAGGTCATATTTTGTGCACCTGAAGTGTCCATAATCAGGCCAAGCAACTTGCCAGTTTTGCTTAAAAGACATTAAATCTGCACTGTGTTTAAGGTTCAGCGTAGAAATGCTAAGTCCTGGAGGATGAAAAGACGCTGCACTTTTAAATATATGTATATAAATATATAAATATGAAAAAATAATGCATAATGCAATAAACGAGGTAGGACCAATCGCGGCTCAATTTAAACATAATAGTCTTCATAATAATGCAATATTCCCCTGGAGGGTACCTTGGCGCTGCTGTGAAATCTTGTTATGTGTAAACAGCGTAATAAAGGCGAGTGTGTGTGCGACCGCGTGGGCCTCCAGTTCTAATTTTATAACCACAAAAGGCCGTTGCAATCAGTTATTTCGGCCGAGGCCCAAGCCCCGCCATAAACACCCTCGCCACACACCCCACACACACACACACCCTCCCACACACACACACACATCCTCCCACACACACACACACCCTCCCAAACACACACACACCCTCCCACACACACACCCCACCCTCCCACACACACACCCCACCCTCCCTCGTCCATTTGAAGGGCCACTGTGGCCCCAGGTGGTGCTTCCCCAGCACCGAAATGACAATTTCTCCCGGCCAAGCGTGGAAATGAATGGGACAATGGCTGCTATTTCAAAAATAAGCGCCATCCGGCTGTGCAATTGTCTTGCTTATAAATGCAAGCTGATGACATGGCAATCAAAGGGGGGGGGATATTAATCAGCCTGTGAGCCACAGGCAGGCAAACACACACACACACACACACACACACACACACAGAAGCGCACGCATACACAGACACACACACAAACACACACACAGATGCTTGTGCCAGTGATCACAGGCATAGGCAAGCACTCACACACACACCCACACACACCCACACACACACACACACACACACACACACACACACACACACACACACAGAAGCGCACACATACACAGACACACAGTCATACAGACAGACACACACACACACACACACACACACACACACACACACACACACACACACACATACACACACACTGTTAGGGTAGGCAAGTCAGATGCTTTGTAATTAGACAGTACACTTTTACTGCCGTATCCTATACACCAGGGGGCCACTGGTCTACCAAGGTTTACCCAGGTTTACCACTTCTCACCTGAACTGAGCTTAACGAGGGCCAAAAAGCAGTGGGAGACACTGGTTGGAGTGAGCCTGCGGCCTTTGGTCCATATGGTTTGTTTGCGCTATTCGTAAGGCCTGAAGTAGTGACACATTACTCTCCGGAAAGACCACTGGAGACGTTTTGACCAGCAACGTGGCTCTCACCCGCCACATGTGCATGGAATTGTGCATCTGAACTGAACACACACAGATACACACACACACACACCTACACACACACACACACACACACACACACACACACACACACACACACACAAACACACTCACACACATAGAGCAGCATAAACAGTTATTTCGGGGCAGAAATCATGCGTACACACATACACATACTGAGCTTACAGACCACACTCGTATGCACAAGGACATGCTTAGGAAACAAAGGGAGCCTCTGCGGTACACAGAGATGCATGTGCTGATGGACTACACAGAGATACATGTGCTAATGGACTACAGTACACAGAGATACATGTGCTGATGGACTACACAGAGATACATGTGCTGATGGACTACACAGAGATACATGTGCTGATGGACTACACAGAGATACATGTGCTGATGGACTACACTACACAGAGATACATGTGCTGATGGACTACACAGAGATACATGTGCTGATGGACTACACAGAGATACATGTGCTGATGGACTACACAGAGATACATGTGCTAATGGACTACACAGAGATACATATGCTAATGGACTACACAGAGATACATGTGCCGATGGATGCTGGAGAAGATTCATCTTCCTCAATAAAACAAAAGACATAACATAAGACAAATAAAACATAAGACAAAAGTGGAAATGACTTTCATGTCTTTGCAGACACCTGAATTACCTTCAGACTGATATCATCTTAACTTCACTCACCACACGCTCAGTCTTTTGCACACTCTTTCATTTACCCTGTGGGCTCTCTCTCTATCTCTCTCTCTCTTTCTCTCTCTCTCTCTCTCTCTCTCTCTCTCTCTCTCTCTCAAGCTGATCTGAGTGCTAGGTTATCTCAATCAAGTTGTGACTAAGGCAGAGGAGTTGTCCCCCTCCCCCCTCCAACCCCACCCCTCTCACTCCGTCCGTTCATCAATCCCTTCTTCATATCTCTTTCTGTGGATGTTTACACTACCCTGAGCCATGCTAACTTATCGCTGCTGAGCCATGCTAACTTATCGCTGCTGAGCCATGCTAACTTATCGCTGCTGAGCCATGCTAACTTATCGCTGCTGAGCCATGCTAACTTATCGCTGCTGAGCCATGCTAACTTATCGCTGCTGAGCCATGCTAACTTATCGCTGCTGAGCCATGCTAACTTATCGCTGCTGAGCCATGCTATCTTATCGCTGCTGAGCCATGCTAACTTATCACTGCTGTCAGATGACTCAGCTTGTCATGTGCCCCCAGACACCCCCCCACACACACAGTCACACTCACACACACTCACACACACCCCTCCACACAGGCACACACACTCACACACACACACGCCCCCACACACTCACACACACCCCTCCACACACGCACACACCCCCCCACACACACACACACTCACACATACCCCCCCACACACTCACACATACCCCCCCACACACACACACACCCCCACACACTTAAACACACACCCTTCGTCACCCAGACCCCAGCCCCTTGCAACACCCCCCCCACACACACACTCCCACTCACACACACCCCTCCACACACGCACACACCCCCCACACACACTCTGTCACCCAGTCCCCAACCCCTTGCAAACCCCCTCACACACACACACACACACACACACACACACACACACACACACACACCCTCCATCGTCCAGCCCCTAGCCCCTTGCCATTCCCCTACCCCGTAGTGCAATCACCCCCTTTAACCGACCAATAGGAATCACATCTGCATAACCATGTGACAGGGCCAGAGCAGCCAAGGGGCCTGTGTCACGCCTGGCGTGGCGTGGGTGTGCCCCTGCATGCCTTAGCGGGCGCCCTCATCCGTCTCATACCACCCCCAACTTGTGTGTTTCTCCGTGAGGACGTTTTTAACTGTGGCACACAAGGGAGATCTCTCGTGGGTCGTTCCCGTAATTGTTTAGGCAGCATTTCTCTGACTGCGAGTGTATGTGTTCAGCTCCGTTATTCGCTTGCTCTGCATGTTACCTCTTCCTACTGGCAGCAATGAAGTGGCCATGGCAGCTTGGAGCATAATTTACACACAGTCAAATATATTCACAGCAAAGTGACTGCAGCACTCTGATAAAAATGACAGTCTGCACCACCACTGGTGCTCCACTATATTTCAGTTATGGATGACTAAATTTCACACAATGTATAAAACTTCTTCCCAACTTACAATGCACATTATACTTTACGGATATATACATAGTCTAGATTAGGGCTATGTGTTAAGCAGATATAAGCTATTTAAACAAAATGTCTCATTAAAAATCAACTCCAAAATGTACAAACAACATTGAAACATTAACCCATGGGCCGTATAATGCATAATGGCAAGTTGTTTATGACGCAGGAATTACAATTCAGCAAACAAGAAAACATAAACAACGTCACAAGTTTGAGTCATCTTTACCATTAGCCCTTTTATGTGCACCAGCCAGGCTTCTGTTGTCTCACAGTTCACTTGGACAAAGCTCCTGTGAGACCACTTACCTCAGCAAAGCCAAATCAGCAGCCAGCTTGTTTTTGTTGTGCTGCTCGCCATGCTGGGTTACACTTTGCTTCGCGCCTCTTTAGTTTCCGAGGCCAGGCGCCATGAGACTTTTTTCCCGCTCAAGCGTTAGATGGCAAACAACTGCAGCCAGTAATAACCCGGCCACCACGCCTAGAGGGAGGACCAGATCCCATTCCGGCGGGGTGGGGGCAAACGAGCAAATAAACAAACAACAAACTTAACATCCTCGCCATGCCGTTGTGGCAGCGAAGGTGTCTAGTGGGAACTCGCAGGGGAGCAGTGAAGAAGAGAGACAGCGCCTCAGCGCCTCAACCGTTGCCTCCACTTGCAAAAAGTCGCGAGGCTTTTAGCTTGGGTATCAATTATAAAGTGATTTTAGAGATCAGGGAGATGGTCTTGCAGAGATACTACATCATAAAAAACAGGAACAAACAGTGTTCACAGATAAAGGACCTTGTGAGTAGGCCTAACAGGCAACAGACATGTTCAATGAAGGCCAAAAGATCCGAAAGACCCTTAATGGACAAATAGTAAAGTCTATTTTACATGAACACATGCACAAATAGTAAAGTCTATTTTACATGAACACATGCACAAATAGTAAAGTCTATTTTACATGAATTTTCATGATTAATGTTGTATTTAAGTATTAATCACCAAACGTTTTTTGATGTTTAATTAATTTTACTTAACCACAACAACCCAATTTCCCTTCCATGAGCATTACCTCTATTGCAGTTTTAAAACATGCAAATTCATAACATTGGACTTTTGAAGTCTTCCAGTGCAACACCAGGCTGGGCCTGCCATACTGCCTGTGACGCTACTTTGAATTTTGACGTTCAAGTCAGTCTGGCCAACCGGTCTATTCCCAGTTCTTCCTAAAAATCCAGAATTAATGAAAAACAAAAGCTACGCATAAGTCAGTGCTCTGATTGGTTGTAGCTCTGACCAGTAGTACACAGAGGCATTTAAAAGGTGCCTCTTGATCCAGCCTCAGAACTTCCTGTGCATGGCAGGTTTGCCAGGCCAAGCTCCATCTGAGCTCGGTGCGACAGCCAGACTGGTGCAATACTAGTCTAGGGATTATTTTAAACATTGATGTGTTGCTGCATTTACTAATGCAATCACATAACATATGAGGTGACTGACTTCTCTTTTTAATTTAAATGAATCCCATTTTAAAAATACAGAAATAAATAAATAAACTCCAGTCTAATGTAGACTAGCAGACTGTCGCATGTTGTCTCTCTCACTGTCTTTGTGTCTCCCTCCCTTCCCCTTTCAGAGGGCAGGTGTAATCAGGAGCGCCGTCGCATATCCCTGGAACAAACAAATATCCATTAGCAGTTGGTCTCGGCCATAATCAGCTCTGGACGATCACGCTGTTCTCCCACCAGACACATTTCTCAGCAGGGTCTGCTGTTTGTCAGACACGCTGAAGGCTATCTATTTTTGGAGGGCTTTTTTTCCCTCCAACAAATCTATCAAAACAAAG
Organism: Coilia nasus; assembly: GCA_027475355.1. Lineage (NCBI taxonomy): Eukaryota > Metazoa > Chordata > Actinopteri > Clupeiformes > Engraulidae > Coilia > Coilia nasus. Next base: position 1,257,708 of record CM050200.1, read on the forward strand.
CTTGTTTTGGTGATACAGAATCCCACTGGCAGGTAAAACAAAGCAGAGATTGCTGATGATTATCAAAGTCTACAAAATGCTATCTTTTCTGTTGATGCAACAGCTAAAGGGGCCACAAAGGACTGGCCAATCCCAGCATGTGGTCCATGTCACCTTGGGCGCAATATACCACATTTGTGTACCTGCCATAGCATCCTGTTTGTGTCAGGGGTTCGTAAGGCAAGCGTGTTAGAAGTTGGGGTGTGTTGCATGTAGGGTTTATGTTGTGATTTATTTGTTATTTTTTAAAATACATTCGATAATATAATCCTTGCTTGCTACCAAAATTCAGACTACCTCATGGAAAAAGGCCTTGAGGTTCGATGTACTTAACAGTTTAGCATGGAAGGGTGTTGCAGCGCTATAATGTGTAGTGTTGGTTAGTATGTTGGTTTTCACAGTGTTTTGCCCTATCATATGTGAGCAGTACTGGGGCAGTACTGCTCACACACAATTCATTTAGTGAGCAGAACCTGTCCAATAGTATGCATCACTATAATAAATGCAAGGTATTATTTGGAAACTCAGAGTTAACTTATAATGAAGTGGCACCAAACGATGCATTCTTGTTTGCTTTCCTGGATAAAAAACAAAACATACAGGAATTCCTTGTGTGTGATCTAAAGATATCGCTGTCAGATGCTTCCATCTCCGAGCCTGTAGAATACTGGGCCACAGATGGCAGAGGAACTTTCCTGCTTAATCAGGCGATCCTTTGCATTTGTCTGTGGTAGGCCTCGACGCCAGACACATCAAACAAATATGTGCAAACATTCCCATCTCTGTGAGGAAGCTTCCTGCAACAAATTGGGACTTGGCGTGAGGAAATAGGATTTGCTGACGTGCCATCAAAACTGCAATTCTGCACTCAGCTCAGCTGCCAGTCCAGATTTCTCCAACTGGCTCGGAAGCATATTCCCACTGAATGAGGGTGGAAATAGGAGGATGACATGACCAAATGTGTGCAGATCAACACGTGGCGATCCTGGATGAAAACTTCAATAGTTTACTTTCACATTTAAATACTTTGGAGTTAAACAAATCGACCTAAATCTGAATATAAGTCAGTAGGGCTAACAGAGAGACACTAAAAGATAGATTAGCTACATTGTAGTTCTGTAGGGGATCTTTAGATAACATGGAAATGTTGTGGTTAGGGAGGATGCAAACCCAAAACTGGTGACAGCACTTCATCCCCATCTAGTGAACTACTGCACAGACTGGATCAGTGCAATGTCTATTTGGCAATGTTTATTTGGCAGTGTTTATTTGCTATTCATTTTGATACTTGGTGCTCAGGTTTAAAAAGAAAATTCTGTTGAAGCCATGGGTACAATGTAGGGTTTAGGTTATAGCAAGGGCTTGGGTTTGGTGAAGCTGATGTTCCAATTTTCTCATTAACAAGATCCAAATTAAAGGTCAACCAACCATCTTAAAAGTCTCTGTCGGCAGACTGCCCAAGCCCAAACCTTTCTTCCTTTACTATTGTATACACAGGCTGTTTCTGAAGTGCCCCCCCCCCCCCCCCCCCCCCCCCCCCTTCTTACTGTATGTGCAGTCTTTAAGCTTAGAGTCGGCACAGTTAACATGCTACATCCAGACATCTGTGTTGTGGAGATGTCTCTCTCTCCTAACCACACAATGCCTGCCCAACACGTCAACACGCTCAGTGTCTACTAATTACAGCCCACTCTCGGAGGTGAATTATGGCCAAAAAACCCACAATAATTCAATTAACTAATTTGCATTCGCCTGATAAAGACAAAGATTACTAACGTAATTAGTGTAATTTGATTGAAACTGCATATTTTACAACACAATAGAAACAACAGGAAGGGCAGAGCGGCAGTGGAGAGTGGAGTGGAGGAGTGTGGGAGGGGGGGAGTGCGGAGGGGGGGAGGGGAGGGGAGGGGGGGTTGACTTTTAAAGTTTTCTGGCCTACAAAACTAGAGAGGTGTAGCGTCTGTGTAATATAATGTATAGATTATATTCAAATTAAACCTGGGCAAAGCTTAGTTGATAACCTTGCCCTTACATTTTTTTGGGGGAAATGCCAGCGTAGGACAGCCTGCACAGTGTTCGCATAAAAATTCATTTTCTATCAGAAAGGCTGTTTGTTTAGTTGCTGACACAAACAAAAATGACTGATTAAACAGGGCCTTTGCGATCTTTTGGTGGGAAGCAGCTAAAGACAGCATGTCCCCAACAAGAGGGATTTTCATCCAAAACCTGGCTGGGTGCAGGTGAGTTCACC
>CM050200.1:1265000-1295000 GCA_027475355.1 Coilia nasus
TACCCTTAATAATTCACGCACACACACACACACACACACACACACACACACACACACACACACACACACACACACACACATTTTTGCAGGAGTCAGCGTTCCCTTCTCTGATATTCTGAATTAGTGAAGAAGAGATCAAAGTTGGTCCAATTAACACAGATTGAGTGTGTCCGTCCCTGTGGACGGGGAGTCTCACACATGAAAGCGAATGGTATGGATTTAAATGCGCGTAATGGAGACAACGTGGCATTTAGATGCACTAATATCAGACTCCCACTGCTCCGCTGTCTGCCCGCATCAATCAGCTCCACATCCCTTCTTCGCTCTCGCAATTTCTCACCCTATAACTCTCCCTTCACTGCGCTCTCTCTCTCTCTCTCTCTCTCTCTCTCTCTCTCTCTCTCTCTCTCTCGCTCTCTCTCTTTCCTCTCTGTTTCTTTCTCTGAGATTTTCAATCTCTCTCTCTCTCTCTTTCCCTTCTCCCTCCCTCCTCCACCCACCTCGCTCTGGTGGGTACTGCACCACCCTATCATTCTCTATTACTATCTAGCACTATCTACTATCTATTACTATCTACTATCTATCCACTATCCACTATCTATTACTACACACTATCTACTATCTATTACTACACACTATCTACTATCTATTACTACACACTATCTACTATCTATTACTATCTAGCACTATCTACTATCTATTACTACACACTATCTACTATCTATTACTACACACTATCTACTATCTATTACTACACACTATCTACTATCTATTACTACACACTATCTACTATATTACTACACACTATCTACTATCTATTACTATCTAGCACTATCTACTATCTATTACTACACACTATCTACTCTCTATTACTACACACTATCTACTATCTATTACTACACACTATCTACTATCTATTACTACACACTATCTACTATCTATTACTACACACTATCTACTATCTATTACTACACACTATCTACTATCTATTACTACACACTATCTACTATATTACTACACACTATCTACTATCTATTACTACACACTATCTACTATCTATTACTACACACTATCTACTATCTATTACACACTATCTACTATCTATTACTACACACTATCTACTATCTATTACTACACACTATCTACTATCTATTACTACACACTATCTACTATCTATTACTACACACTATCTACTATCTATTACTACACACTATCTACTATCTATTACTACACACTATCTACTATCTATTACTACACACTATCTACTATCTATTACTACACACTATCTACTATCTATTACACACTATCTACTATCTATTACTACACACTATCTACTATCTATTACTACACACTATCTACTATATTACTACACACTATCTACTATCTATTACACACTATCTACTATCTATTACTACACACTATCTACTATCTATTACACACTATCTACTATCTATTACTACACACTATCTACTATCTATTACACACTATCTACTATCTATTACTACACACTATCTACTATCTATTACACACTATCTACTATCTATTACTACACACTATCTACTATCTATTACTACACACTATCTACTATCTATTACTACACACTATCTACTATCTATTACACACTATCTACTATCTATTACTACACACTATCTACTATCTATTACACACTATCTACTATCTATTACTACACACTATCTACTATCTATTACTACACACTATCTACTATCTATTACTACACACTATCTACTATCTATTACTACACACTATCTACTATCTATTACTACACACTATCTACTATCTATTACACACTATCTACTATCTATTACACACTATCTACTATCTATTACACACTATCTACTATCTATTACTACACACTATCTACTATATTACTACACACTATCTACTATCTATTACTACACACTATCTACTATCTATTACTACACACTATCTACTATCTATTACTACACACTATCTACTATATTACTACACACTATCTACTATCTATTACTACACACTATCTACTATCTATTACTACACACTATCTACTATCTATTACACACTATCTACTATCTATTACTACACACTATCTACTATCTATTACTACACACTATCTACTATCTATTACTACACACTATCTACTATCTATTACTACACACTATCTACTATCTATTACTACACACTATCTACTATCTATTACTACACACTATCTACTATCTATTACTACACACTATCTACTATCTATTACACACTATCTACTATCTATTACACACTATCTACTATCTATTACACACTATCTACTATCTATTACTACACACTATCTACTATATTACTACACACTATCTACTATCTATTACTACACACTATCTACTATCTATTACTACACACTATCTACTATCTATTACTACACACTATCTACTATCTATTACTACACACTATCTACTATCTATTACACACTATCTACTATCTATTACACACTATCTACTATCTATTACACACTATCTACTATCTATTACTACACACTATCTACTATATTACTACACACTATCTACTATCTATTACTACACACTATCTACTATCTATTACTACACACTATCTACTATCTATTACTACACACTATCTACTATATTACTACACACTATCTACTATCTATTACTACACACTATCTACTATCTATTACTACACACTATCTACTATCTATTACTACACACTATCTACTATATTACTACACACTATCTACTATCTATTACTACACACTATCTACTATCTATTACTACACACTATCTACTATCTATTACACACTATCTACTATATTACTACACACTATCTACTATCTATTACACACTATCTACTATCTATTACTACACACTATCTACTATCTATTACTACACACTATCTACTATCTATTACTATCTACTATCTATCCACTATCCACTATCTATTACTACACACTATCTACTATCTATTACTACACACTATCTACTATCTATTACTACACACTATCTACTATATTACTACACACTATCTACTATCTATTACACACTATCTACTATCTATTACACACTATCTACTATCTATTACACACTATCTACTATCTATTACTACACACTATCTACTATCTATTACTACACACTATCTACTATCTATTACTACACACTATCTACTATCTATTACACACTATCTACTATCTATTACACACTATCTACTATCTATTACTACACACTATCTACTATCTATTACTACACACTATCTACTATATTACTACACACTATCTACTATCTATTACACACTATCTACTATCTATTACACACTATCTACTATCTATTACACACTATCTACTATCTATTACTACACACTATCTACTATCTATTACTACACACTATCTACTATCTATTACTACACACTATCTACTATCTATTACACACTATCTACTATCTATTACACACTATCTACTATCTATTACACACTATCTACTATCTATTACTACACACTATCTACTATCTATTACTACACACTATCTACTATCTATTACTACACACTATCTACTATCTATTACTACACACTATCTACTTATTACTACACACTATCTACTATATTACTACACACTATCTACTATCTATTACTACACACTATCTACTATCTATTACTACACACTATCTACTATCTATTACACACTATCTACTATCTATTACTACACACTATCTACTATCTATTACTATCTACTATCTACTATCTATTACTACACACTATCTACTATCTATTACTACACACTATCTACTATCTATTACTACACACTATCTACTATCTATTACACACTATCTACTATCTATTACTACACACTATCTACTATCTATTACTACACACTATCTACTATCTATTACTACACACTATCTACTATATTACTACACACTATCTACTATCTATTACACACTATCTACTATCTATTACTACACACTATCTACTATCTATTACTACACACTATCTACTATCTATTACTACACACTATCTACTATATTACTACACACTATCTACTATCTATTACTACACACTATCTACTATCTATTACTACACACTATCTACTATCTATTACTACACACTATCTACTATATTACTACACACTATCTACTATCTATTACTACACACTATCTACTATCTATTACTACACACTATCTACTATCTATTACACACTATCTACTATATTACTACACACTATCTACTATCTATTACACACTATCTACTATCTATTACTACACACTATCTACTATCTATTACTACACACTATCTACTATCTATTACTATCTACTATCTATCCACTATCCACTATCTATTACTACACACTATCTACTATCTATTACTACACACTATCTACTATCTATTACTACACACTATCTACTATATTACTACACACTATCTACTATCTATTACACACTATCTACTATCTATTACACACTATCTACTATCTATTACACACTATCTACTATCTATTACTACACACTATCTACTATCTATTACTACACACTATCTACTATCTATTACTACACACTATCTACTATCTATTACACACTATCTACTATCTATTACACACTATCTACTATCTATTACTACACACTATCTACTATCTATTACTACACACTATCTACTATATTACTACACACTATCTACTATCTATTACACACTATCTACTATCTATTACACACTATCTACTATCTATTACACACTATCTACTATCTATTACTACACACTATCTACTATCTATTACTACACACTATCTACTATCTATTACTACACACTATCTACTATCTATTACACACTATCTACTATCTATTACACACTATCTACTATCTATTACTACACACTATCTACTATCTATTACACACTATCTACTATCTATTACTACACACTATCTACTATCTATTACTACACACTATCTACTATCTATTACTACACACTATCTACTATCTATTACTACACACTATCTACTATCTATTACTACACACTATCTACTCTCTATTACTACACACTATCTACTATCTATTACTACACACTATCTACTTATTACTACACACTATCTACTATCTATTACTACACACTATCTACTATCTATTACTACACACTATCTACTATCTATTACTACACACTATCTACTTATTACTACACACTATCTACTATCTATTACTACACACTATCTACTATCTATTACTACACACTATCTACTATCTATTACACACTATCTACTATCTATTACACACTATCTACTATCTATTACTACACACTATCTACTATCTATTACTACACACTATCTACTATCTATTACTATATAGCACTATCTACTATCTATTACTACACACTATCTACTATCTATTACTACACACTATCTACTATCTATTACTACACACTATCTACTATCTATTACTACACACTATCTACTATCTATTACTACACACTATCTACTATCTATTACTACACACTATCTACTATCTATTACACACTATCTACTATCTATTACTACACACTATCTACTATCTATTACTACACACTATCTACTATCTATTACTACACACTATCTACTATCTATTACTACACACTATCTACTATCACTCTCTCACTCACTTCCTTTCGTACCATCTTTCTGTTTCTGCACTATAGATTTCTTTCTTTCTTTCTTTCTTTCTTTCTTTCTTTCTTTCTTTCTTTCTTTCTTTAGCACTTTTTTTGCATCTTAAACCATCCTTCCCTCTTCCCTTTCTTTGTTTCTAACACTCCAACTCTCCCTCCCTCTCTACACACATGCTATTTTAGTCTCTCTCTCTCTCTCTCCCCCTTCCTCTCTCTCTCTCTTTCTCTCACTCTTTCTCTGTCATCTACTTTGTGATCCTAGCCATTATTTTCACTCTTTCTCTCCATGTATTTCTGTCTTTGCCTTGGCCTTGTTGGAGAGCGTCACGGGGTCACGGGGTCACGGGGTCAAGGGAAGATGTATAAAAATGGATTCATAAAGTCTTAGAGAGAGAGGATAACGGAGAATTTAAGAGAACCCAAATCCACTTACACTCAGGGGAGGGTAGGTGTTATTGATCTGTGTCAAGTTGATTGGTTGTTGTTTCATAGTGCAAGGGATTGTGGGGCATTTTCTTATCTTCTTTCCCTTCAAAACTACCACCAGTGTACCTTGCGCTAAAGAAGCTTTGAAAAGAAGCATTGACGCGCATTTCCTACTCATTTAGAAAATCCAAATGAGCCTTTCTACTAAATATTTCCTCCTCATTTCATTAGGTAGGAGCTTTTCTGAGTCAAAAGAAAAAATAAACAGAATTTGAAAGCAGTAACTTTCTCATACTGATTCACCCCAATGCTAACCGTAATTCTCTCATTTGTCATTCAGTCACACACAGTTGCTGCATGTGATACCATCTCAAAGAGTGAGGAGTGTCTCAATTTCCCTGCTCAGTTTAAAGCTTCTAAAACACATCTAGAGGATGCTCTCTGTCACATGCTCCCACCTCCTCTCCTTAAGCCCAGGACACAAGGGCTTCATAAATCTCCATAAGAAAGTCTATAAACCTGCTCGCATAGCTCCTTTTCAGAAGAATGTAGCCATCAACAGTGCATCCCAGCTTCATCCACACAGAAAAGACTTTGCTGTCTCTCTTCCCTCCGTAAAGACTTTCTTGATTTTTTTTTGAAAGAGAGAGCGAGCGATGATGAGATTCAGGGGTTTAAACACAGGTTCACCTAATGAGAGTTATCTTTCCCACTATTTGTGTGTGTGGGTGTGTGGGTGTGTGGGTGTGTGCGTGTGGGCGTGCATGCGTGTGTGGGTGTGCATGCGTGTGCGTGTGTGCATGCGTGTGTGGGCGTGCATGCGTGTGCGGGTGTGCATGTCTGCGTGCGTGTGTGTGGGGTTATGTAACACAGACACAGGCAGAGCAAGACACCATGTATGTGCTTTTTACATGAAGCAAGACACCATGTATGTGCTTTTTACATGAAGCAAGACACCATGTATGTGCTTTTTACATGAAGCAAGACGCCATGTATGTTTTGCATGAAGCAAGACGCCATGTATGTGCTTTTTACATGAAGCAAGACACCATGTATGTGCTTTTTACATGAAGCAAGACACCAAGTATGTGCTTTTTACATGAAGCAAGACACCATGTATGTGCTTTTTACATGAAGCAAGACACCATGTTTTTTACATGAAGCAAGACACCAAGTATGTGCTTTTTACATGAAGCAAGACACCATCCCTGCGTCCGAAACCTTAGTAGGCACTGCGTTCTATGCAGTGCTTACTACTCGACCGTTACAGTAGTAGCTTCTACTTAGCAAACTAGCCAGTAGCAGGTACAATTCGGACGCACTACGACATTGCCATCTTGCCCGTCCTCTGACCCGGATGTTTACATTAACATCATGATTTTGCCAGCTTGTAGTAAACGGTTAGCTGCATTTTATCAGATAACCTCAACATTTATGTGCATTTGTGACGTGAACAACTATTTACATGGTTTTTATTTACTGAAGTGCACATTTGTACACTGTCAGACAAGCGACCGGAGTCTCTGCCATCTTGGTTACTTTTAACGAGCGGGAAGTTTTTGGTTCTTCTTCTACGGTTTTCAACCTCCCGGTGACTTCTGGGATAGCGTAGTGTAGTTCGCTTGCACACTGCAAAATACTACCAGAATTAGCAAGCCATCCGGGTACTTTGGCCCGGCTTTGCCTACTACTGAAAGCTTACTAAGGTGTTCGGATGTTCTAGGTCGTGGCTTCCTCATTTTTGGCTACTATGCAGGCGGCTAGTAAGGGTATTCGGATGCAGGGCATGAATGTGCTTTTTACATAAAGCAAGACACCATGTATGTGCTTTTTACATGAAGCAAGACACCATGTATGTGCTTTTTACATGAAGCAAGACACCATGTTTTTTACATGAAGCAAGACACCAATATGTGCTTTTTACATGAAGCAAGACACCATGTATGTGCTTTTTACATGAAGCAAGACACCATGTTTTTTACATGAAGCAAGACACCAATATGTGCTTTTTACATGAGCAGTGAGTCACACAGACATGGATTTGAACAGAGGACGGGGAGGGACAGATTAGGTGTGTCAGCAAGTGTGTTTCTGTGCCATTCCTATGATATGTGAACTTGTCCACACTGTGTATACTCCTGGGTGTCTGGGAAGATGTGAGAACACATTTTAATCTGTGTGTCTGTGAGTTTTGTGTGTGTGTGTGTGCATGTGTGTGTGTGCGTGTGTGAAGCGGTGTATATTGCAGTGATTTCAATGACTTACGAGGTTCTGGGCCAGTCTTGTATGATCGCAAATCAAGCCCCACCACAGGGACCTGCTAGCCATGACCTCCCCAGATAAGGCGTTTGTGTAAATATAAAACAGCTCCATAAAGCAGAGGCACTGCAAACAGAACTGCTATCCTGCAGAGGATAACTATACTTTTGATGGTATTATTGAAAAGCTGTATGTGCACATGTGAGAAGAAAGTATGTGTGTGTGTGTGTGTGTGTGTGTGTGTGTGTGTGTGTGTGTGTGTGTGTGTGTGCGCTCCCCATCTCTGTATCTATATAATGTTCTTCCAGTTTGTAGTAAAAGTAACCAAGGGCACATTCTATCACTGGATCCATCTTAAATCTTAATCCTGTTTCTTACTTTGTGTGTGTGTGTGTGTGTGTGTGTGTGTGCGTGTGTGTGTGTGTTATTTGTGTGATTGATGCCTGATAACATCCTTGTTGATGGAGCTGACAGTCTCCTGTCTAAATAGCCTGAACATGGGCGGCGTGCGTGGAATCCTAAAATCTCTTCGCATTCATCATTCACGCCATTTCGCCCAGTGCAATCACCTTCGCACATTACCCGCTCAAAGGCACCCACTCACATGCGGAAATCCAACTCATGATTGTTGTGTCAGCAGCAGGGCTTCCTCCACAGTTAAACACACACACACACACACACACACACACACACACACACACACACACACACACACACACACACACACACACACACACTAAGCCACTCAGCCATCAGCACCACATACACACTAACCATTTTTGCTCTCTGTGTTCTCTCACAGAGCAGCATTATTGTGAAATGTAATGCTACGCCTCGATAACACTACTAGCCCTTTCACAACAACAAAAGGAAAGGTTGAGGCCACAGACACAATTATAAGCTTCATCTAGCTCCTACTGAAATTCTATTGCAATGGCTTCTGTGCAATAGTAGGTGGTGGAGACCAGACTCTCAATACTCTGAATGAGCTTGAATATCTGCAGTATTTTTATTTGTTTGTGTATTTGTGCCCCCCCCCCCAAAAAAAAAAAAACAGAGCATTCCTATATTTTCAGTCTGTTCCTCTCATTTGCCTTCGAACACTGTAGTCCTGATGGCACTTTTTTGGCAGTGCAAGTCCACTGTTAAACCGCAGTAATGCACATGGGGACCACAGCTCAGCCCAAGGCTAAGCCCTCTGACCTTCAAACACACAGCAGTGTGTGTGTGTGTATGTGTGCGTGTGCGTGTGCGTGTGTGTGTGTGTGTGTGTGTGTGTGTGTGTGTGGGTGTGCGTGTGTGTGTGTGTGTGCGTGTGTGTGCGTGTTTATGTCTGTGTGTGTGTGTGTGTCTGTGTGTGTGTGTGTGTGTGTGTGTGTGTGTGCGTGTGTATGTCTGTGTGTGTGTGTGTGTGTCTGTGTGTGTGTGTATGTGTGTGTGTATGTGTGTGCGTGAGTGTGTGTATGTGTGGGTGTGTGTGTGGCACATCCTCACCCACTTGGCTGTCGCTACACAAACTGGCTCTGGGGCTTCGCTAAGATCACAAGAAGTGTGAGAATAAAACATTCAGAAAATAAAAAACCAAAGCCGAGAGTGTCTCCTGCTGTGCTGTGCCTTTTAAATACACTTTTGAGTTCAGAGCTTGAAATGCAGAGTCAATACTTCATGAGCGTTAGTGCAAGGACAGGGTTTTATCCGGTTTTAAAATGGACCTCTATCGGATTTTTTAAACGTGGGCGGTAGAACTTTTGCTGTTCCTCAGAAAATACCCTTAAAAATGTGCACAGAAGTGCTAAACCAGTGTGAATGTCATAACTAATTTCAAATAAAAGTAATCTTTCTTTGTTTTAAACTGAGAGGCTTTTTAGGTGTCTGGGGAAAATAGTACCTATTTTAAAGCAACAACATTGAGATTTTGACAAAGAAAAGTAATTTCAAAAACCTTGAGGGCAGCAGCTTTGTCTTAACAAACAAAAACAGCCTGCAGAATCTTGTGTTGCAAAAGCAAATGTTAATGCTACTCTTGAAGGGTTTCAGATGCATATGATAACCCCACATACCAAATAGCACACGCAGCTAATAGGGACAACAGATGTGTTTATGAAGACCAGGCATGCTATCAAAATAAATTTGTGGAGGTTGTGCAAAATCCAGCGACCTACAAAATCACACCTTCAAAAACTGTAATTACCTGCATTGTGTTCTTTTCAATCCAGTGGCTGTGTCCTCAAGGGCAGGGCGAAGCCTGGCTGACAGTGGGAGCAGATGGGACTAAAGGACCAGTGAGTGTGGCCGGTCTGGACCACCATGGAGGTGGTGCACCTGCTGGCTGGCTGCTCCCCTATGCCCCATACCTCTAGGCTGGGGCCCTATGGCCTATACCTCTAGGCTGCTCCCCTATGGCCTATACCTCTAGGCTGGGCCCCTATGGCCTATACCTCTAGGCTGGGCCCCTATGGCCTATACCTCTAGGCTGGGGCCCTATATCCCATACCTCTAGGCTGGGGCCCCTATGGCCTATACCTCTAGGCTGCTTCCCTATGTCCCATACCTCTAGGCTGGGACCCTATGACCCATACCTCTAGGCTGGGGTCCTATGGCCTATACCTCTAGGCTGGGGCCCTATATCCCATACCTCTAGGCTGGGACCCTATGACCTATACCTCTGGGCTGGTCCCTTATGTCCTATACCTCTAGGCTGGGGCCCCTATGTCCCATACCTCTAGGCTGCTTCCCTATGTCCCATACCTCTAGGCTGGGGCCCTATGGCCTATACCTCTAGGCTGGGACCCTATGACCTATACCTCTGGGCTGGGCCCCTATGTCCCATACCTCTGGTCCCGAATGGCCCATATCTCTGCCAAACACACATGCACACACACACAGGTGCACACGCACACACAAACACACAAACACTACAATCACCATCAGTAGCTCACCTTCTTCTCCCGAGACACACACACACACACACACACACACACACACACAAACACACACACACACACACACACACACACACACACACACACACACACACACACACACACACACACACACGCTACCACCACCACCAGTAGCGTACCTTCTCCTGAGACACCTACCAACACTGAGTCAATGAGAGTAGATGACCATCGGCCTGCCTTGTACTCTCATGAGGGGATAATGAAATCTCGCCACACACACAGGGAAAAGCACACACACACACACACACACACGCACACACACACACACACACACACACACACACACAGAAAATTTCAATAGATTTCCACCGCCATTCCTAATGATCTTCGGTATTCCTCTGTGGCAGTTTCTCCATGTGTATTGTCAGGAAGGGGCCCACACAACACACCAAACACCCCCCACTGATCCAGGAAGAACTTCCCTCACATACAGTATGCCGCTGCTCCACTCTCTAATGGCAGCTCAAGCGCCGCTATCCCCATCATACCCCAAAAAATCAATCCTCACGGCACCTCGCGCTCGAACAGGGCCCCCGAAGACATTACCTGCGCCCGTAATGATCCCGGCAGACGAGATTGCTGCTCTAAATTAGCAGGGCTCCTGTTTCTCCGCGTCCCCTTTTGTCATATTGACACGCTAAATTGAGTCAGGTGTGATTTAGAGCCCTCTGCTCTGCGGTGTAGTGGGACGTGCAGTCACATGCCTCTGTGTGTGTGTGTGTGTGTGTGTTTGTGTGCCTCTGTGTGTGCTTGTGTGTGTGTGTCTTTGTGTGTGTGTGTCTTTGTGTGTTTGTGTGTGTGTGTGTCTGTGTGTGTGTGTGTGTGTGTGTTTGTGTGAAAAAGGGAGAAAAGAGGGTGAGCATGATGTTTATTTGTGAGAACTCGTGTGTAGTATGGTGGTCACAGGCAAATGTGTACTCTGTGTGTGTGTGTGTGTGTGTGTGTGTGTGTGTGTGTGCGTGTGTGTGTGTGTGTGTGTGTGTGCGTGCATGGGTGTGTGTGTGTGGAAAGGGAGGAAGCAGGGTAAGCATGATGCTTGTTTGTGAGGACTAGCTTAGGTAAGAGCAGCACGTGTGGTATGGTCATCTCCAGCATATATGCACAATATCGTATATGTTCAGGTGTACAGTGTATGTTTACATCTGTGGACAGATCTGCATATATGTACAATATCGTATATGTTCAAGTGTACAGTGTACATTTACATCTGTGGACAGATCTGCATATATGCACAATATCATATATGTTCAGGTGTACAGTGTATGTTTACATCTGTGGACAGATCTGCAATCCATTTTCTGCATTCACAAAGCATGTACGCTCATCCTTAAGTGTATATATGTATACAGTGCGCATCATTATTTATGTACATGTCCATCGATTGTGAGGGAAAGTGGGCACGCCTGTTTGTGTGTGTGTGTGTGTGTGTGTGTGTCCGTCTGTCTACATGTGTGTGTGTAGAGGGGTAAACTAGCCTGTATGTGTGTGTGTGGTTCCTTAAAGTCCCTGCAGGCATATGGCGTTTACCATGCTGGGTGCAGGCAGATCCAGGAGTCCGGGAGGGATCCAGGGGAAATAATGAGATATCATTACTGTGCCATCCTCATTACCAGCCCCTCATCAGGGCAGCCCGCTCTGTGAAATTAATTAATAAGGGAAGGGGGGGAGGGGAGGGGAGGGTAGGGTGGAATAATAACTCAGACACTGGATATTGGATATCCCCCCCCTACAGCTTTTTCTTCGAAGGGGGTGTGTTGGTGTAGCAAAGGGGAGGAGAAATCACCCCACCCAGCTTCAAACAGGTCTCCGGCTGCCAAACATGTCATGCACTTTGACCACAATGCCAAAGAGCCAGGCTCGTTGGTATGGCAGTCAGAGCACACCCACAACCCTAGTGGTGGCACTCCATCACAGTTGGGATTTGGTTTATGGACGTGTGGAGAAGATGGGCACAGCCACTTGTGACGTGCTGAGGTCCCCGTGCACTAGCTTCCATACCGCTCCTCTGACGTTCTATCAGTGCAGACTCCACTGTTCAATACAACCCTTACACACCGGCGTCAGGGTTCTGTTCCTGGGGCGTAGCCAGAAATCATAAAACTGGAGGGCCCAGAAAAAAATCACGTGGGCCTGGCCAAAAACACATAGGTCATTTTTATTACTAAAACAGTCAATCAAACTTATAGAGATTTCTGATTGGGTCGGCCTGGTTGACCAGTGGGTGGGCACAGCCCACCCCAGCCCACTCGTGGCTACGCCTACGCTCTGTGCACTAGCTTCAACACTGCGTTTCCAACATGCTATTAGTGGAGATATCATTGTTTTCACACCAGAGTGCGAGTCTGCTGCCGATGGCAGGGTGATCACGATTCAGGACTGTCACAGCCTGCTCCAGTGTCTCACTTCCTAGTCCTGCTTCCCTGCCCCCTGGCTGATTAGGCCACACCTGCACCCACTCTCCTCGTCAGCCACCACTCTGAAGGCCATGGCTGGAGTATCACACACACACTCTCCTCGTCAGCCACCACTCTAAAAGGCATGGCTGGAGTATCACACACACACACACACACACTCACTCACTCACACACACTCTGTCCTCGTCAGCCACCACTCTAAAAGCCATGGCTGGAGTATCACACACATACACACACACACACACTCACTCACACACACACACACACACACACACTCTGTCCTCGTCAGCCACCACCACACCATGGCTGGAGTATCAGTCTCTGCCAGATTCTCATCCTGTTCAGAGGAGTCTCCTGCTGCTCTTGCTGCACTCGGGTTTGGGATTTTACTTCCTGGATCATTGGTGTTGATCCGGCCTGTTTGGGCTGTCCACTTCGCCTGCTGCTTTTGTGCCTCTGCTGGGATGTTTTTTCTCACCCATTGCTGACCCTGGCCTGTTACCCATGTGAGTTTGCCTAGCCCTGGCCTGTTACCCATGTGAGTTTGCCTAGCCCTTGGACTTGTTTGCTCTGATTTTCCCTGCTCTACTGTGTTTGCATGTTTTTTGATTCTGGATTTTGCCTGAGCCCTCCCTGTACCTCTACTGCAAGCCTCTTGTTCTTGCCTCCAGTTTTTGTGCCTTTTGTGTTTTTGCCTGAGTGCCCAGTTGCCTTGAAACTCTGATTTTTCACTTATGTAAGTAAAAGTAAACTGTTGAGTCTTAATCTTAGTCTGCTTTTGGGTTCACTATCACCACTTGGCCTACGGTCCCTGACAAGGTCTATTCTTGTTGGCACTTCTCAGCCCTAACAACACCTTCCCCCTGCAGTCAGACTGCTGAACTCAACCTGATATGGACTGGCATATCAATTATTGTTATTATTATTATTATTATTATTATTATTATTATTATTACCGCCATCTTTGTATGGTGATAAACGCGACTTGTATCTTATAATGGCCGTAGATCAAGTAACACAATGTTCACTGCGCAGCTGGGGTTTGGGGGCAAATTGGAAAATGTGTCGCAACAGTGTCAAAGCTGGTGTGAGGAGGCCTTTAGGGGGAGGCTCAACACCTCATTCCAGCTAATTATCATGAGTTTTGCTTTGTTGCCTTCCTGCTTGTAGCATCGAAGAATTAGCAGCGGCTACCTCAGCGCTGATGATGACGAAGGAGTGTTTGGTCGAACAACCCTTTCTTAATGGTGCTCGTAAGTATTTGTTGCACTTTGTTTACACTTTTCTTGCGCAGGAAATTTTATGCAGGCAATTTCAGAATAATGACTGTTTGTTACCCTCTGATTTATCGCACATTAATTCATCTTGATACTGTTTACTGTTTTACTGTTTTAATACTGTAATACTGTTCATTCTGTGCGAACAATACAAGCAGGGATATGAACTACAGTATAGTCAGCATAACAGATTCTGCCAGAAAAACAGACATGAACTCTCACAAGAGTACAGCAACAACATTTGAATACACACTCTCTCTCTCTCTCTCTCTCTCTCTCTCTCTCTCTCTCTCTCTCTACACACATAATTTTTTCTCCTTTCATGTCTTCCTCACATTACTCATATGCAGCTTCCTTGGTGTGTGTAAAATTATCACACTGACAAACCTGAGGTGTTTATAAGAGAGACTATGCGCACTCAGCAAAAAACAAGTGCAGTGCTAGCTGCTGTAATGTGCTACATTAAACATGTATAGAAAAACACTGACATGCTCCACATACACAGCCACACACACACACACACACGTGCACACACACTCACAAATACACACCCCATCGGAGTTCATGCTAGGAGAATACACACACACGTGCACACACACTCACAAATAAGCACACCATCAGAGTTCATGCTAGGAGAATACACACACACGTGCACACACACTCACAAATAAACACCCCATCGGAGTTCATGCTAGGAGAATACACACACACGTGCACACACACTCACAAATAAGCACACCATCGGAGGTCATGCTAGGAGAATACACACACACGTGCACACACACTCACAAATAAGCACACCATCGGAGGTCATGCTAGGAGAACTGGGGAAGAGGGGTGAGAGAGTGGAGCAAATAGAAATCAAACTCAGAGCACCATCAAAATCTGGCCATGCCAACTGTTTGAGGTGGCGACCCCACGAGCCCGGCGACCCCACGAGCCCGGCCGACTGGGGCAGGGAGAGGAGAGGGCCGTGTGGCAGAGGTCCGGCAGTTTAAACAGAGTTGATGGGTTTCCGCAGAAAGTGCCGGAAGGTGGTCTCAAGAAAGGAAGGCAAGGCCAGCCGAGGAGGCCATTCGAGACTGCTGGGGACTGGGGGAGGGAGGGAAGGAGTGAGAGAGAGAGAAAGAAAGAGAGAGAGAGAGAGAAAGAAAGAGAAAGACAGAGAAAGAAAGAGAGAGAGAAAGAAAGAGAGAGAGAGAAAGAAAGAGAGAGAGAAAGAAAGAGAAAGAAAGAGAGAAAGAAAGAGAAAGAGAGAAAGAAAGAGAGAGAGAGAAAGAAAGAGAGAGAGCGAAAGAAAGAGAGAGAAAGAAAGAGAGAGAGAGAGAAAGAAAGAGATGTCGAAGAGGAGGCAAAGCAGAGCAGGGAAAATGCTGCTGACAGCGAGATGACATGACAGGGTCAGAGGGACATTTGGGAGACGACGGGGTGTGAGGATATGGCATAACTCCAGTTAAGAATCACAGCTGTGTGTGTGTGTGTGCATGTGTGTACGTGTGTATGTTTGCGTGCGTGTGTGTATGTGTGCGCGTGTGTGTGTGCGCTTGTATTTATATCTGTCTGTGACAACATGAGTCACACTAGTATCACTAGAGAATGGAAAAACAGTTGTAAAAAAATAAAGCTTGTTTTATTTTCTGCATGTGAATAAGGTTGAATATATAGTAAAGCTAATGTAAATTTAATTTAAATTGGTGTTGGTGTACCCATAACTGTACAATCGTATTAATAATAGTAGAGGAGAGTTTTTTCTCCTCTGTTTTTGCATAAGTGGTGAGTGTTGAGTTACGACAAAAGCTGTTCCTTTAAAAGCACTGACCTGTGATCTTGTAATTAAAAAAGTCAACTGAGAGGTTTTATACAGCGATGTTACAGGGGAGTTTCATTGCAGCGTCAAATGGCACTGTTGTATGTGCAGTCTGTGCTGTTCCTATCGCAGTCCTTTCCTTTGCTTCGCTGCCTGCCTCCTTCTAATGAACACACACACACACACACACACACACACACACCAGACAATCGATACATAACCCTCACAGTCACAAGCAAACTCCTCAGCCATAATTTGTTGTTGTCTTCGAACGGCTGCAGTTCCCTTAGGCAAAATAATTGTCCAAAAAGAGTCAATACGGATGGTTGCAGGACCGTCACCTGTGTGTGTGTGTGTGTGTGTGTGTGTGTGTGTGTGTGTGTGTGTGTGCGTGCGCGTGTGTGTGTGTGTGCGCGTGTGTGTGTCTCAGGTCCAGGGGCGACATGGGGCCCAGCAAGTACAAGCATAAAAAAAGGTAAAAGCATTTCATCATTGCCCTGGAAACGAGGCTATTAGCGCAGTGAGGATAACAACCGCAATAACCATGACAACCAGCTCTCCTGAGTTGGAAGGGCCAGGAACAAAATGAGCCTCAACAACATCCCTGAAGATTTCTCAGAAAGGAAAAAGGGACAAAAAATAACAATACGCCAGAAATGAGAACGAGAAGGAGGCTGGAAAACCAAAGTGTTCTTCAAATACTCTCTTAATTCATATTATACGTGTCCCTTGTAGTTTCCAAGACTTTTTTTTAACGAGGAAAACAAAAAATAAATTGCTCTTAATCATCGTGAAACCTAAAGTTATTACTCAATAGAAATATGTCCTAGCTAAATTAAAGAAATGTCCATCTCTGACTGAAAAAGGTGAAGAGGGAGAGATTTTCAGATGAAGGGCAGACTGTATTCATTTCTGTAATAACAGTCCTGATTTGCTCCTAAAAGCCCAATGGGTCTGTGGTGACGTGACTACCACTAATATCAGAAATAGTCAAGAAAATTGAAAGGCACTCTCTTCTCTTAAGCAATTTAAAATGTCTTTAATATAGTGCCATGGTCATGGTTTAATATAATGGCATGGTCATGGTCCTTTTCGGGTGGTGCTCCACCAATAAGGAGCTTCCACCTGGTCATGTGACTTTGGCCAGAAAAGACCAAAAGCCACGGTTGAAGCCCTGAACACGTACGACATATCTGTGATTTCTTTAATGGTTGTTCATGACCATGATGATTCCCTGATTAGGGTCACATGATTTCAGTGGTTGCCGTAACAAAAACCAATCACAAACAGAGGCATCATTTGAACAAAACAAAAAAACAAAATGAGAGCATATCTTAATGCCCTTATGTTAAAAGTCATTATTTGGAAAAAAAAGTGTTTCAGAATTTTCTTCACTGTTTCTTGCATGTATTCTCGTTCATGTATTGTAGGACACACAAATTGTATTTGAGTCCAGGTAGCATTAGTACCCAAACATTCATCCTGGTCCTAATATGTGCTTGAGCTCACCTTACTGTGAGCGCGTTTGAGTCGATCTGCCTGTCTCTTTCGCTCTCTCAATGTCAAAGACACGAAGGCAAATGTGCACATACAGTATGTTCAGGCTTGTGCAGTTTCTGAACAGCTAGCTGGGCTTTCTCTACTCCAGGTTACAGAAGCAGAGGTGCAGCCTTTGTACAAATTGAGCCTGAAGGAAACCTAAGGATTTCCTTTCATCGGCGAGTCAAGTGGCTAGTTCCTTTAGGCGCATGATGCCACAGAGCCGTTTATTAGCGGTGGCTAGTTCATTACCGAGTCAGCTTCCATTTCTCCTGCCGTTCCTTACGAGATGTTTCAGGTCATGATTAATTAGACACAGCGGAGCCAGCCAGTCCATTCTCAGTAATATGCTGCTTTGCCTTGCTCGCGACCGCCAGCATTAGGGGAAAAAAGTGTTGAAAGACCCAAAGTGTGCTTTTCTCCCCCTCTTTTCACAAGCAATAGCTTACAAGCGAGACAAGGAGAGCAGCTTGAATTAATTAGCTAATTAGCAGCATGGTTTGAATGCTAATGCGACTCATCTGCAGTTGGGAAAACAAAAGCTAAGGGACGCATCCTCGCGGCCCTCACTACACAGCACAGACACACAACAGCAGCAACAGGGAAGGAAGCAAACAGCTGAGGAGCACATCAGCAATTCAAAGTAATCAAAGTAAACAAAGCTTTAACTCACATGAGTCTGGGAATGTCACTGTCTTACTTATCTGAAAAGGGTGATTGGAATATGTTGTGTTTTTTTTTTGCGGCGTTAGAGTCTTGTTACAGTATAAACATTGATGGGGATGTGAATGTGACACAACTGTCTGTTTCTCTCCGCTACCTGAGAACCAGTCAGCTGACCAGCACCATGGGGCTCCATTTAAAGCAACGCCAGTTTTCGTCTTCAATCACCCTACAGCTTGGAAGCAAAAGTGCCTCTCATTCAAACAAATTGATGAACCACTGAAATGATTTTGGAAACTGGAAATTTTGGTTATTTTAAGGTTGAAAAAAACAACTGCTCTCTCACATTTTAGGCCTTAGCGTCTCCTACTCTCTACATCTGTCCTGTTAAACAAGAAAATAAAAATGTTGTCTCTGTTTTTTGTTCGCCTCTCCTTTCTCTTTCCAATTCTCTGTTGTCTCCTTTTCGCACACTCCCCTACTATCTTCCCGTCTAGTATTTCTCCACACTTACTCTTTCTTTCCTAGTGCTCGCTTTCCCCCTTCCTCTCCCTTCCTCTCTCTCTCTCTCTCTCTCTCTCTCTCTCTCTGACTGTCTGGCATCGCTGTGCACTTGGAGATTGCAGTCTTCACTGGCCAGAAAGTATAGCTTGCATCTGTGTCATAAGAGGCGGAAAATGTGAGTGTTTTGGGAGGAGGAGAGGGGAGAGGTGCTGTTGTGTGTAATTCTGCCTGGACGCTCTCCAGTGGGGGCCATGGTGCTGTGTGCCATCTGCTAGAGGCTTATGGGCTAAGCTGAGAGGGGTATACATGGAGTATGGCTAAGAGTGACAAGGAGAGCATGGCAGGGTTGCATTGGTTTCTGTGCGCACATGCCATGTGTGTGTCACGTGTGTACAGTACGTGTGTGTGTGTGTGTGTGTGCGTGTGTGTGTGTGTGTGCCCGCACGTGCCATGTGTTTGTGCCTGTGTGTGTGGGTTTGCGTAAATGATGAAGTTACGAATTTGCATATACATACAGACCATACCTTCTCCGCCAGCACACAGACTAAAACATACACAAACAGAAATGCACACACACACACACACACACACACACACACACACACACACAGCATCATGGTCACACAGGCATCGTTTTTCTCAGAACACTAAAGCGGGTGCAATCTACATATGAAATGTAATTTGCAGAAATTAATTTCCACCACCCATCTGTGCACTGGCTTTCAGCAAAACTTTGTTTAAATGGGTAGTTCTGCTTTTCATACTGAAAGTAATTAAAACAAAAAAAATGCTATCTTTGCCTTTGCCCACTATTACAACATGACTGACTGATGAGGCAACTGCATTGGGAGAAATCCTAAAATAAAAGTTTGAAATAACCAATCACTCACTGCACAAACACACTGCCCTTTTAGGGTGGTGTGTGGGTATGTGTGTGTGTGTGTGTGTGTTTGTGTGTGTGTTTGTGCATGAACGAGCGTATGCACGATTTATCGCTGTCCACAAAATCCAGCAGTTCCCACGTGGGCCTGGCGATGTGGCAGAAGCGCTTGTGAACCATCCTCTGAGGGCACCGCCAGTCTTCAGCCCGTGCCCAAGTGAACAACACCGCCTGTGGCTACACGATTGTGCCACCGGCAACCAACCGCGACCGACCACTTTGCCACATGCCAAGAGTGGGCACGGCATGTAGGCAAACGTGTACTTGGCACGTGCCGCCTTCCCCTCCTCCCCACTCGCCTGGAGCCTAAGAGCCACAATCAACCACACAGCAGAGTGTGCCACTGGGTGATGTCGGCCATGTTGGATCTCTGCTTAGCACAGGGGGAGAGCATGAATGCCTTTTGTGATCAAGAAGCCATTTTGGGTCTTGGCCCACATAACAGGAAAAGCAAGTGCAGAGGGTCTAAGTGGGGACATGGGCGAAGATGTGGGGACGTGGACCGATTGAGTACATACTTAAGTGCAGTGGTGAGGGACGTGGACAGATTGAGTACATACTTAAGTGCCGTGGTGAGGGACGTGGACAGATTGAGTACATACTTAAGTGCAGTGGTGAGGGGGGTCTATACAGATTGAGTACATACTTAAGTGCAGTGGTGAGGGGGGTCTAGACAGATTGAGTACATACTTAAGTGCAGTGGTGAGGGGGGTGTGGCCAGATTGAGTACATACTTAAGTGCAGTGGTGAGGGGGGTCTATACAGATTGAGTACATACTTAAGTGCAGTGGTGAGGGGGGTCTATACAGATTGAGTACATACTTAAGTGCAGTGGTGAGGGGGGTCTAGACAGATTGAGTACATACTTAAGTGCAGTGGTGAGGGGGGTGTGGCCAGATTGAGTACATACGTAAGTGCAGTGGTGAGGGGGGTGTGGCCAGATTGAGTACATACTTAAGTGCAGTGGTGAAGGGGGTGTAGACGGATTGAGTACATACTTAAGTGCAGTGGTGAGGGGGGTGTGGCCAGATTGAGTACATACGTAAGTGCAGTGGTGAGGGGGGTGTGGCCAGATTGAGTACATACTTAAGTGCAGTGGTGAGGGGGGTGTGGCCAGATTGAGTACATACTTAAGTGCAGTGGTGAGGGGGGTGATGTGGTATGGACATAATGATGAGTGGAGTACAGAGGCTGTTGCTGGATGGAAAAAATCAGATCCAGTCCAGATTTGAGACAGACTGTGCTGACTGACTGTCATTATGCCTAGAACACTACTGAGTATTGGGGCGAGACCTGGGAGAAAAACTGTGTATCATTTGTCCTTCTCAAGTCTGGTGTCCTGCCATTAGACGAAACAAAAGTACTCTCCTTTCAGTCTACTTTAAAGAACAAGTAACTTTCCAGCTTTTTACTGTGTGTGTGTGTGTGTGTGTGTGTGTGTGTGTGTGTGTCTGTCTGTGTGTGTGTGTGTGTGTGTGTGTGTCTGTGTGTGATGGATGACAAGAGTAATGAGTGATGATGCTGGGCACCCACAGGGGAGAACACCTGAGTCGACTCTCTCTCTCTCTTTCTCTATCTATCTTTCTCTTTCTGTCTCTCTCTCTCTCTCTCGCTCTCTCCCTGTCTCTCTTTCTCTCTCCCCCTCTCTCTCTGTAACAAAGAACCACCCAAGTACACTCACACTTTCATATATTCACAAGTCATCTTTCAGCCCTTGGCTACAGACCAACAGAGGCACTTGTAACGAAACAAGAGTTTGTTAATAAAATAACTAAATATGAAATATACATATTCTCCCTCTTCAGTCTTCAAAACTACTTTAAAAATGTAGGAGGGCCTCCATTTTAAGTGCCAGCTGGGGGAAGCGGAATCACAGCAGCGTGTAGCAGTGCAGGGCTATTTTACCTCAGCAGCGCAGCGCTATTTTACCTCAGCAGTGCAGGGCTATTTTACCTCAGCAGCGTGTAGCAGGGCTATTTTACCTCAGCAGCGCAGGGCTATTTTACCTCAGCAGCGTGTAGCAGGGCTATTTTACCTCAGCAGTGCAGGGCTATTTTACCTCAGCAGTGCAGGGCTATTTTACCTCAGCAGCGTGTAGCAGGGCTATTTTACCTCAGCAGCGCAGGGCTATTTTACCTCAGCAGCGTGTAGCAGGGCTATTTTACCTCAGCAGTGCAGGGCTATTTTACCTCAGCAGTGCAGGGCTATTTTACCTCAGCAGTGCAGGGCTATTTTACCTCAGCAGCGCAGGGCTATTTTACCTCAGCAGCGCAGGGCTATTTTACCTCAGCAGCGCAGGGCTATTTTACCTCAGCAGCGTGTAGCAGGGCAGGGCTATTTTACCTCAGCAGCGTGTAGCAGGGCTATTTTACCTCAGCAGCGCAGGGCTATTTTACCTCAGCAGAGTGTAGCAGTGCAGGGCTATTTTACCTCAGCAGAGTGTAGCAGGGCTATTTTACCTCAGCAGAGTGTAGCAGTGCAGGGCTATTTTACCTCAGCAGAGTGTAGCAGGGCAGGGCTATTTTACCTCAGCAGCGCAGGGCTATTTTACCTCAGCAGCGTGTAGCAGGGCAGGGCTATTTTACCTCAGCAGCGTGTAGCAGGGCTATTTTACCTCAGCAGTGCAGGGCTATTTTACCTCAGCAGCGTGTAGCAGGGCTATTTTACCTCAGCAGCGTGTAGCAGGGCTATTTTACCTCAGCAGCGTGTAGCAGGGCTATTTTACCTCAGCAGCGCAGGGCTATTTTACCTCAGCAGAGTGTAGCAGTGCAGGGCTATTTCACCTCAGCAGCGCAGGGCTATTTTACCTCAGCAGCGTGTAGCAGGGCTATTTTACCTCAGCAGCGCAGGGCTATTTTACCTCAGCAGAGTGTAGCAGTGCAGGGCTATTTTACCTCAGCAGAGTGTAGCAGGGCAGGGCTATTTTACCTCAGCAGCGCAGGGCTATTTTACCTCAGCAGCGTGTAGCAGGGCAGGGCTATTTTACCTCAGCAGCGTGTAGCAGGGCTATTTTACCTCAGCAGCGCAGGGCTATTTTACCTCAGCAGCGTGTAGCAGGGCAGGGCTATTTTACCTCAGCAGCGTGTAGCAGGGCTATTTTACCTCAGCAGTGCAGGGCTATTTTACCTCAGCAGCGCAGGGCTATTTTACCTCAGCAGTGCAGGGCTATTTTACCTCCGCAGTGCAGGGCTATTTTACCTCAGCAGCGTGTAGCAGGGCTATTTTACCTCAGCAGCGCAGGGCTATTTTACCTCAGCAGAGTGTAGCAGTGCAGGGCTATTTTACCTCAGCAGCGTGTAGCAGGGCAGGGCTATTTCACCTCAGCAGCGCAGGGCTATTTTACCTCAGCAGCGTGTAGCAGGACTATTTTACCTCAGCAGGGCAGGGCTATTTTACCTCAGCAGCGTGTAGCAGGGCTATTTTACCTCAGCAGCGTGTAGCAGGGCTATTTTACCTCAGCAGCGCAGGGCTATTTTACCTCAGCAGCGTGTAGCAGGGCTATTTTACCTCAGCAGTGCAGGGCTATTTTACCTCAGCAGCGTGTAGCAGCGCAGGACTTCATTGCTTCTCCTCAGTGCCAGCTGAGCCTCTTTGGGATCCTTGATGGCAAACTGTCCAATAACAACAACAATCAAAAATAATTAACATTGAAATGTGCTAAAAAAAAAAAAACGTAGACTTGCACCCAACCAGGCTGAAATGCTGGTCCATTTTGTGATTGTGCAGCTGTTTTTTCACAGGCTTTTCTTTCACTCCTGTTTGATTTTACTCTGCAAGTGTTGCCGTGGTCTCCCCTTAAGTCAGTTCTTTAGTATGTTACTAACATTTTGATGATATAGACCTGCAGATACATTTTCTAAATCTATGGAGAGTATGTGATTGTGCTGTAATTTATCGGCAAGAATTAGGCGATCTACAAAAAATCATGTGGGTTAAAACGGCATGATCAAAAACATTTAAACTTCACAGTGTTTGTGTTATTAGCATGCATTAGCAAGTTCAATTGTGGCTGATATGAATCGATTAGGAAAGCAAGAGCTACCTGCTCTACTGATTGTGTGTCTCCAGGAATGATATGTATATCTAGGTAATCAAAGACAGGAAAGCAGGCCCAAATGACTTTTATCTTGCCACAGATGTTGAATGTAAGTCTTGCGACCATGAACTCAAGAGAATATGCCATTCCTCACGATAAAAACATTTGACATTAAAATTGTTTGGACAGTGTTGAATTAAAGCTTAACAATCATAGTGTCACTATTAAACCGGCTATGTTAACATACTGGGATGTAAGTAAAGTGTTTATTATAATCATACTGTCTTGATATACTGAATATTTTTCTTGGTATTTTTGTATTTCTATTTTAAATCTGTTTCTTATTCTGTCTGATCGTGTGTTTTTAATTGTAGCTCTGTTAATTAAACTACACTTTATAACTGCATTTCATAAATTATGCTTATAACGTATGAAATGTGTTATTATTAGCACTCAACCCTGGTCCAGCACTGTAGAGAGATGCACTTTAATGGAAAAAAATGTACTGTATACTAAAGAGATGACTGCGGACAGTCAGACTAATTTTTACACATGCTGCCTCTGCTCCACGGTGCTTCTGAGAGCAGTTCAACCATTCAGTCCAGGTAAGACATCGATTTGCTTTGACGTAAAACAACCCTTACGTGCTACATGGTAGCATCTGTGTGCATCTCCCATGACCTTAGATGCAGTATATCCCCATGGCAGCACCACGTCTCCTCACCACATCATCTGTTACATTAAAGCACATAAACACATTGTGCCAAGCTATACCGAATCAGTGGTCTACTCTCTCCAAGACATAGGTAACAAACTCAATGGCCACTACCTCAGACTAAAATTTAATTTGTCCAACCACTTCATCTCCAAAGGTTTTATCTGGTTGTCTCATGTATTAGTACAATTTAAAAAAAAATGTGTGGAAAAGGGGGGTTAATCAAATAACCTAAATCTTAAGACTATCATGTGTTTTTGAAAAGAGTAGCAGTTTCTGAAAGCTGCTGTAGCAAATGAATGTGCCCTCTATCGAGCGTGGCGGAGCAGCAGGTCACCGGCATGTTCCGTGCCGCGCAGGCTGCATCAGCACACAGATTAAGGGTGGGGAAATGACAGTGCATCTCCCTCCACTACCTACATTTCATGCATTTAAAGCACATGCTTAATGCCACGTGACCCCCTCCCCCTCCTGTGGTCCACATGAGCTTTGCATGATGAGGGCTTCAGATTCACCCTGAAATGGCCACGGTCAATACAGGTTACCTGGTCATATTTTAAATTGAAATGGGCTGCAGTGTGCACTTAATGCCTTTCCAGATTATGTTTCCGGCAGTGTTTCAGTGTGCTTGAAAAACGACACACACAACCTGTGAGCGATTTCATTATGGCCACATGGCAGTGCAGCTAGAAGAAGGCTCTGCTAAGTGTAGTGTGATGTAAAGTAATGTGTCTGCAGACCAAACTGTGAAAGGCAGTGCTGCCTTGAGATATGACATGAAACAACTGTTGTTTACTGTGTGGCATATCATATAAACATGATAGTGACAGTCTATTATTTTCCAAGAAATGAAAAAAAAAAAACATTTTGGCTGTAAAACTGATGTTTTACAGACTTTGTCTGAAATACAGCACTTTGGGTGTTTGAAAAACTTTTAAAAAAGCATATGCAAAAATTAGCATTTGTCAACATCTCGCTAATGAATTATTCATTATGTTGATCATAATTGGCAAGACATGTCCCATTTTTACAATATAATTGAAAAAGATTAAAAAGAATCATCGCTTGAAAAGTATCGTTTATTCTTTTATTTAATGTCTTATACATAAATGGTCCCCCAAGCTTGGCTTTGACCTGCAAATTCGTTGTCCATAATGGGCAAGAACATTTCCAAGAGCACTTATCCAATGTAAAGTGTTTCTTTATTAGTTTCGTAATTTTAGCATTCTCACTTTTAACATCTGGCGTAATGAAAAACGTTTCCTCCCAAAACTCCACTTGTCTGTGTTTGCCATTAGGGGCAAACAGCACGACAAAATAAACACACTTACCAGAGTCCCTGAACCCTCAGGCCGCTCTAGATGACTGTTATGTAAACTACACAAACAAACACTAAAGAACAGAAGCAAATAAAAATAATGAACTGTAAAATGTCATCTCTCTCGTTCGCACTGTTGTCGATGAAAAACTAAGGATCTGCATCCATGACACAAAGACTGAGTCCATGACGAGCGTGTGTGGGCTGGCATGTCATGATTTTCGCCCTCTTTTCCCCATGTTATTACTAACGGCTTGTACTTATTAACGCCTCAGCACCCGGCGTCAGGGTGTCACTCAGTGTCACAATGTGCTTCCATAATCACAGGCTGCTCTGGGAAGGAGCGGAGGGGGGACTTGTGTCGCCGTGTGGCGACGGACACAGACAGCAGGGTTGTCAACATGCCAGGGTCAAATACCGCTCCTATTTTTAGCACACAAGTAGGTGGCAGGAGACGAAGGAAAAAACCTTCACGTTTCACAAGGCGTAATAGAAACTAATGTTTAGAAAGTTGTTCTTTACCCATCTCACATAAGCTCTGCTTCTTCTCAGGCTTTGCTGTTTCCTCGTCGCTCCCTAAGATGCCATCCAACCCTTCGTTGGGAGGCAGAAGACGGGAGGAGAGCCTTTTTGTCTCCTCTTCCAAGCTCTCCATACCCTCCTCTGCCTCATGATTTTTTGCTCCGTAAGCCAGATCACTGTGCAGATGCTATTGTATGGTAATTAGCCAGTCGCTCTGATGCAGCAGTTATTCAGGTGGCTAATACCCAAACAATCTTACTTCAGAACCAGCACCCATGCCGAGGGCATTGAAGAGCACAGCGTGCGTGCCGTCACAAGTGACACAAGAGAGGGGCGTTTAGCCTGCTGTGGATACTCACTGAGTGATGTCTTTAATTAGAAAAGTTTAGCAGTTTGAGAGGGTGGGAACCCCGCCTCTTTCCCCCTCCCTGAGTATCCAAGGGGTCAACTCAATTTCCGCGGCATTCCCAAATCTCCTTCGCAGCTGTTTGAAGTCCCTGGCTAAGAGTAATGCAGATGACAGACTCAAAGGCAGGCGTGACTAAAACGGGCGCAGGGTTCATGCAGCCCTTAAAAGATCTCCCTCAGATTTGATTTTGATTCCTTTTTTGTTCTTCAGCCCCCTACCTGGCTGGGCCCGGTCGCCAAGGATTATATATACTGCAATCTGGCACTGCAGACCATGCAAAAATACCATTTAAAGCAGCACTATGCAACCTTTTCCAGTTAATTAATCATCTTCATAAGTCGGTAGATGCTTAAATGAGTCATTACCAGACGAATGAAGACTTTCTCGACCACCCCCGCTATCTGTGGACAGAATACCACGCTTGGAATATCTGGGTGCCCGTCCTGTCACCCTCAGACTCACAAAGTCTTGAATATTGAGAGAAGCAGGATCACATTAAATTCTGGAGAAATTATGACTGTGCTTATTTCGGTGGACATAATTACTTTGGTATTTGCCCGTTACTCTGATCAGTTGAGTGGAAAGCACAAGCACAGGGTGAGGGGAAGGGAAAACAGTCCATTTTTACGAGAGAGTCCATTTACTTGGAGACACTAGAAGAAGCTCTGTTCAGAAAACGCACTCAAAGTTGCAAAGTACTTCTTTAACTTGGAAAAAGAGCATCCGAAGTAGGGATTCAGCACAAAAAAGAGACAAAGCCCCAAATAAAATACTCAGGGACTTCTACACCACACAATTTTATCAAGGAGCCCGAGAGACTCAACCACATGTACTTATTTGAAGCTGAGATTTTAGATACACAAGTCCATCAACAGAACCACACACAGCCCTCCTCTCTCCAATCAGCCTGCAAACAGCCCTCTCTCTAGGCGCCCAAGACTTGACAGGTCATTATAACGAAGGATTTGCTCTCTTTTCTTGTTACTAGTGAAACTTTTGCAAAATCTTGTGCTGTCCTTATGCCGTGGCCCAATATGGCTGTGCATTTGGCATGGCGAAATCGTATTAAATGACGTCCCTGAAGCTTTGAGGCAGGCTGTCGTGGGCGGCACTGATAACACGGCTGCCCAGGCAGGAGACGGCACCTACGTTGGCACCAGGAGCAGGACAGAATGGGAGCCTTTTAACCTCCCCATCCCCCCCCCCCCCCCATTTCATTTCAGGAGTCTAGCTTGTTATTTGTGTGTGTTATTTTGACCTATTTATTTACCGTCCTTGAGTGGTCAAATGACTTGAACTGGAATTCAACAACAGAGGGAAATGGATCCGTGCTGTTGTCACGGTTTTCTCCCGTGTCAGTTCCGCAGATGAAGAAAGGGAGCTGGAGAGTTTAGAGGCTCAAGCTTGACAAAGAAAAAAAGAACTTGAAAAATGAGAATGTCAGAAATAGGGAGGGGGCAATCCACATACACACACACACACACACACACACACACTTCTATCAAAAAGCAATACTTTTCTACCTGAAAAAAAATGAAATATTCAAAAGGGAGGGACAGCTCCAGAACTGGACTACTCTGCGAGGATTGTAAATCACCCAGTGCCTCTGAAAAGTCAAATTGAACAAGTTAAGCCAAGGTTTACAACATTTAAGACCGCTGAAATAACTGGCAACCTGGTTGGGAGATATATGTCCCGCCGTTAGATGCTGCTGCTCGTAAAGCGCAGATAAGAGCAGCCTGACCAGGAGAAAGGGTAAACATTTACATTTTTATGTAGACGCCACTTTGCCTCCGCCAAATAACTCATGCCTTCCATCACCTGGGAGGTGGCAGAGTCCTACCAAAGCCGAAGGGGAGACAAAATGACAAATGACAAATTACCCTTTGGCTTCGATGTGTCACTCTTACAGTACCATCCTGTAGCAAAAAAAACAAAAACAAAAGGGGAGATGGGGTGTTAGTGTAGCAGAATGTGCAAATAAACAAACCAAAGTGCTCCATAGTGGTATGTTTTTTAGAGTGATTTATTGGATTGCAGGAATGTGCAAGAAATAAAGGGTGTTTGTGAGGAGGAGCCGATTTGCTGGGAACGCACAAGCAGAATGGCACGTGTTTGACAGTGGCAAAAAAGACAAAAATAAAAAAAAACAATCATCGAGAGGCCAGGCTGGCTTTGACTCTGTGGGAAAATGTCACCAGCTCCATCTGTTTGCTCTGATGGTGTTGGTTGGGCGATAGTTAGTGTTCGCCCGTGTTCGCCAACATGGCAGAGCGCTGCACACGTCTCCCGCTGCCAGGTGTGCACACACACACACAATGTGAGGGTGCGCGCAAGAGCACTTTCTTTTTTTTTACGACGCCACCTAACCCACCTCGCCAAGTGGAAGACACACCCACTGGGTTGTGTAGCCTGTGTGGTGGTGCTCCATGCCTCATCCTGTTTTTGGCTTTTTCTATAACAAGTGCATCCATAGTTGGATCACAGCATCCTTCGTCTCCTTGAATTGCACAGTGGGGTGTTTGATGTCATGGCTACCATGGGAACATGCTGTTTTGTGGTGGTGAACAAGGGCTGGTCTGGCTGTGGTGTTGA
>CM050200.1:1303019-1310519 GCA_027475355.1 Coilia nasus
CTATACATAGTGATGTTCTCTACTCTCTCTCTCTCTCTCTCTCTCTCTCTCTTTCTCTTGCTGTCTATCTCTTTTTCTCTGTCTCTCTCCTCTCTCTCTCTCTCTCTCTCTCTCTCTCTCTCTCTCTCTCTCCTCTCAGTCTCTCTCTCTCTATATCTCTTTTTCTCTCTGTCTCTCTCTTTCTGCTTTTTATATCTCTGTCTTGCTTGTACTCCATCAGTCTTTATCTCTCTCTTTCTCTCGCTTCCTCGCGTTCACTTTAATGGCCTACTTTTCCCTCACTTTGTAGTGACAGCGCTCCGGTGGATTATAAGAGCACCTTGCCCTCGTCACGTAAAGCTCTGCCCTGCTTGTTCTCCTCCCCACCTCTCCTCTTCTCCTCAGTCAGAGCGAGGGGTTGAAGAGGATGGCAGTGGTTTGGGTGCAGTGGGTAGCAGAGGGGTGCGGTGAGGAGGAGAGGAGAGGGGTGAGTTGGGGAGGAGTGGAGAGGGGTGCGGTGAGGAGGAGAGGAGAGGGGTGCAGTGAGGAGGAGAGGAGAGGGGTGTTGAGGAGGAGTGGAGAGGGGTGCGGTGAGGAGGAGAGGAGAGGGGTGAGTTGGGGAGCAGAGGGGTTGGGTGTGGTGGGGAGGAGAGGGGCTGGAGGAGAGGGGTTGGGTGCAGTAGGGAGGAGAGGAGAGGAGAGGGGGTTGCGGTGGGGAGTAGAGGGGTTGAAGAGGGTGGCTGGCTTGGGTGTAGTGGGGAGGAGAGGGGTGGGGTGCGGTGAGGAGGAGAGGAGAGGGGTGCGGTGGGGAGGAGAGGAGAGGGGTGCGGTGGAGAGGAGAGGAGAGGGGTGCGGTGGGGAGGAGAGGGGTGCGGTGGGGAGGAGAGGAGAGGGGTGAGGTGTAGTGGGGAGGAGAGGGGTGGGGGGGGTGGAGAGGAGAGGGGTGCGGTGGGGAGGAGAGGAGTTGGGTGCGGTGGGGAGGAGAGGAGAGGGGTGCAGTGGGGAGGAGAGGGGTTGGGTGTAGTGGGGAGGAGAGGGGTTGGGTGTAGTGGGGAGGAGAGGGGTTGGGTTGGGTGCAGTGGGGAGGAGAGGGGTGGGGGGGGGAAGAGGAGAGGGGTGCGGTGGGGAGGAGAGAAGAGGGGTGGGGAGGAGAGGAGAGGAGAGGGGGTGCGGTGAGGAGGAGTGGGGAGGAGAGGGGTGCGGTGGGGAAGAGAGGAGTTGGGTGCAGTGGGGAGGAGAGGGGTTGGAGGAGAGGGGAGGAGAGGAGAGGGGTGCAGTGGGGAGGAGAGGGGTGCGGTGGGGAGGAGAGGGGAGGAGAGGAGAGGGGTGCAGTGGGGAGGAGAGGGGTGCAGTGGGGAGGAGAGGGGAGGAGAGGAGAGGGGTGCAGTGGGGAGGAGAGGGGTGCGGTGGGGAGGAGAGGGGTGCGGTGGGGAGGAGAGGAGAGGGGTGCAGTGGGGAGGAGAGGGGTGCGGTGGGGAGGAGAGGGGAGGAGAGGAGAGGGGTGCAGTGGGGAGGAGAGGGGAGGAGAGGAGAGGGGTGCAGTGGGGAGGAGAGGGGTGCAGTGGGGAGGAGAGGAGAGGGGTGCAGTGGGGAGGAGAGGGGTTTGGAGGAGAGGAGTTGGGTGCAGTGGGGAGGAGAGGGGTTGGAGGAGAGGGGAGGAGAGGACAGGGGTGCAGTGGGGAGGAGAGGAGAGGGGTGCAGTGGGGAGGAGAGGGGTTGGAGGAGAGGAGAGGAGAGGAGAGGGGTGCAGTGGGGAGGAGAGGAGTTGGAGGAGAGGGGTTGGAGGAGCAGCAGAAGCTAGCACCACCATCTCCGCCACAGCCACCATTAGCGCCATTTTGTAAATTGTGCTCTAATGATGATCTAAGTGCTCTCTCTTTTTTCATTCTTTTTCTACTTTTCTTTCACTTTTCTCCCTCGACCAACCCTCAATTCTTTCTTCGCCACTCCACAAGACAAAAAAATAGCAGTTCTGGCAGTAGTTGAAAAATGGAGGCATTTTAGAGTGAGTGCTTTTGAACCACTTCACCACCTCCCCACCTCCCACCGCCACCCCATTCCCTTGTCTTAGATAGTTATGCACTCCTGCTCTTTCCCTCTCTCATCTCCTTCTCTCTCTCTCTCTCTCTCTCTCTCTCTCTCTCTCTCTCTCTCTCTCTCCCCACCTCTGTCTAACTTCCACCCCTCCTGTCCTCACCTCCCCACCTCCCACCGCCACCCTATTCCCTTGTCTTAAAATGCTCATGCACTCCTGCTCTTTCCCCCTCTCTCTCTCTCTCTCTCTCTCTCTCTCTCTCTCTCTCTCTCTCTCTCTCTCCCCACCTCTGTCTAACTTCCACCCCTCCTGTCCTCACCTCTACACCCCCGGCGGCACCCTGTTTTCCAAAAACTGTGTGCGCTTTCTGTTCGCCTCGCTCCCCACACATTAGAGGGGAAGGTCTGCAGCAGGTTATCTGTCACAAGCGATTAGCATCGCTGAGATGGCGGCATGCACATTACAGTTATTTTACAATTGTACTGTGGGGCTAAAGGATTGTCAAGTCGCATTATTTTCTCACAGTAAGTACACTGCAAAGAGCTCAGGGGAATTAGGGCAAAAAAGCATGTAAGACAAAAAAGGCCATCTCCCTCTCACTCACAACCAGGACTGCTAGGCTAAGCACATGTAAATGTTTCAGAAGTATTAAAAGGACTACGTGAAGTGCATACATCAGTATTCCTTATTCTTGAAAAGAGCTTACTCATAACATTAATATATATTTATTCTGTCTAATGTTTTTTCAAGTAATGAGTACAGACATTGTAATACCCATCATCGGTTCATTCGCTTGGCTTTCTCTCAGCAAGCCTATGTTTTACACCTATTATCTCATATTGTTTATTCGATAAGCTTAGCTTGTAAATAACTTGCCGGTCAGTGCATTTGTTCAGTAAGCATAGCGCATATATAACACATGACTTATAGTGTTTACTCAGAAAGTTTGGCTCATATCTGACTCTTAGCCAGTAGGCTGGTATTCGTTCAGTAAGCTAGTCTAATTAATCAGTAGCATGTAGCCTTTAGCCATGAAGCTATCGGCGCATACCATATCGCCATGGAGATGACAGGCCCTCAACCACACCCTGACGTGGATGTGGTGTGCAGTGTGGGGGCCCCAGTCCTGCTTGGCCCACCCTAATATGTGTCAGTGGCATATCAACAGTGGTGTAGTGGTAAAATCAGAGATGGGTTAACTATGAATTAGGTGATCACGGTGAGGTGGATGCATGGTGCAACAAAAGATGTTTTGTAAAAGACATGCAAAACGTTTGAACAGTCCCAGTGCATTTTAATGGTCTCAAGTGCACATATAGATGGCATAGTGTGATTTTGGAATACAGTGGTCCCTCGCTATATCGCGGTTTACCTTTCGCGGCCTCGCTGTTTCACAGATTTTTTTAGTGCATGCAATCTCCTGTACAGTACAGAATGCGCTCAGCTTGTAAAATTTACATAAATCTTCCACCGCTAGCTGTGTGACTCTGAAGTGCTGTATGTTTGCAAGTGTGAACTTTGCCTGTCTAAGAAAAGTGTATAAGTGTAGTGAGGGGTTTTACAGCCTTAAAACATCTATAATAATTGTAAAAAATAAAGCTGACTACTTCGCGGATTTCGCCTATCGCGGGTTATTTTTAGAACGTAACTCACGTGAATAATGAGGGACCACTGTATTACAAATTGTGTTTGGTACATGAACTTTTCTATAGGGTGAATAGATTGTATACATAGGTGGATAAAATCTGTTGAGGGGGCAGATAAACTCTTTGTCTGGAATTTGATAGGTGGGTAAACCCTGTTTGTTTGTGTTTCTCCTCCACTACATCCCTACGTATAAATGAAGGTGTTGAGGTGGGTGCTGGCCTTGGTCAGGTACTGAAGGTGTTGTGGTGGGTGCTGGCCTTGGTCAGGTACTGAAGGTGTTGTGGTGGGTGCTGGCCTTGGTCAGGTACTGAAGGTGTTGTGGTGGATGCTGGCCTTGGTCAGGTACTGAAGGTGTTGTGGTGGGTGCTGGCCTTGGTCAGGTACTGAAGGTGTTGAGGTGGGTGCTGGCCTTGGTCAGGTACTGAAGGTGAGTGGGGTGGGTGGTGGCTTTGCTTTTGGTTGTCATGACGGCGCAAAACATGAGATCAAAGTGACAACCAAACCAGCAAAACTCTTGAATAAGACTACATCAAGACAAACTACAGGGGAAAAGATGGATAGAGAGAGACAGACAGAGAGAGAGGGCGGGGGGGGGGGGGGAGAGAAACAAAAGAAAGAAGGTTACGCAGGAGGGAAAAGGAGAGGAAAGGGGAAAGGAAACAGAGAAAGAGGAGTTTATGCATGATTCATGCCGCAGCCTGGAGAGCAGCTTACTGTCATGTGAAATCTGACATTGGGCATCTTTCACGTTTTCGTTTCTCTCCCCCCTCGACTTGTCGGCAGAGCCAAGGGCAGCGAGTGAGCGCAGGGTCACCCGGGAGAGGGAGCAAGCTCATTATGCTGTTTGTGCCCGTTTGAATGAACACTAAGCCAAATAGCACAGCTGCAAACCAAAGAAGACCTGTCACATAAACTCTCTCTCTCTCTCTCTATTTCGATCTTTCTCTCTCTCTCTCTCTCTCTCTCTCTCTCTCTCTCTCTCTCTCTCTCTCTCTCTCTCTCTCTTTCGATCTTTCTCTTTCTCTCTCTCTCTCTATTTCGATCTTTCTCTTTCTCTCTCTCTCTCTAAATATCTCTCTCTCTCTCTCTCTCTCTTTCTCTCAGCTGTGTGTGTGTGTGTGTGGGGGGGGGGGATTTCGATTTTTTTGTCTTTGTGTGTGTGTGTGTGTTTATCCGTTTATGCACAACAATAATAATAATAATAATAATAATAATAATAATAATAATAATAATAATAATAATAATAATAAACTTTACTTGTATAGCACAATTCATACATGCAAGATGCAGCTCAAAGTGCTTTACAGTTTAGCAGGGTTGTTACAGGACAACATTTCTTCCAGTCCAGAAGTGCCGGAGCAGATGAATTCAGTAGCAAACTGACTCTTGCGTGAACACGGGTAGACAGTCCTTGTAGGCCCTAGTCAGCAATCTTTGAACAGCAATCTTTCTAAAACAGTGTTATTTCACAAAGTATTTAATTCTAGAAGTACAATTGCTAAAATAAGAACACTTACAAGTCTGAGGTCTAAAAAACCAAATGAAGATAAACCGACAGCCTTTGAAACTAAATCGCTCATCACCACTCTTATTCTGTATTGTGTATCACACCCGAAAGAGCTCTTTAACCCTTGGCTGCTTGCATGTGATCAAGATGTAAAATATATTGGCCTAACTGATTGGATTGCATTCCACTTTTTGATTGCGTGTCACACATTTGGGTAACATTACACAGATGTTTCTCTTTTTTGGTCTGTTTTCTCTTACATTTCTCTTACATTGAACAAAGCAGCACCAGTCTCACTGCTGTTGAAAACACACAACAAGAGAGCATAGGCCACACAACACGATCACTTCATTCCCTGCGAAAACACTTTGTTTACGTTCCAAACTCTCTGTTGGTTTATTGCGCTTGTTTTGTTGCATTGAACTTTTCTCGGCCCCTGGAATGCGCTCAGCCACCAGAGCCTCCCACTCGCTTCTCTCAAACCAACATGGCCGACCAGCGAGGTCGTGGCATGCCTCTCTCCAACCAATCAGCAAGCTCTTCCAGGACATCCCCCAGCTTGGCTTGTTGTACACCTCCAACAAACTCCCCTGGTGATTGCAAGAGGAGCGAGACTCTGAAATAAAACAGCACATTAAAGTAGGCCGGGGAGGAGGAGAAGAAATAGAGGAAGGAGAAGACCAGAAAGGGTAAAATGCTCCTCCATATGTAGCACCACGCAGTTTCTCTTTGATCTGCTTTTTGTGAGTTTTTTTAGTTTTTAATGATTAAAATAACTTTATTTTTCTCAAACTGTAGGTGACACCCTCAGCCTCAAAGTGTGTGTGTGTGTGTGTGTGTGTGTGTGTGTGTGTGTGTGTGTGTGTGTGTGTGTGTGTGTGTGTGTGTGTGTGTGTGTGTGTGTGTGAACGCAAGTGCACCCACACTTGTGAGGAGCTGGCTTATTCTGGAAGGGCAATCAACACATATTGTAAAACAGTTTTTGCCATTTCAGTTTTTCACTTGTATTACAATACTGCACTAAATGCAGTGATGGTGTATGTTTTTTAGCAACCACTCTTGACCCGAAAATTGGATGATAATGTCATGAGGTTTGCCCTCTTAATGAGAAACAACTTGGTCTCCAGACATTGACCATTCACTTTCATAACAGAGATAAACAGATCTCAGATCAGATTTAAGGCTGTTTTTAAATTACTCCATTGTTGCCCCAAATGGGCCCACAATCACCCAGCTTCACAAATAAAGTCCAGACATCAAACTTTGAAGCCCATTTCCTCCACCCTATCACCTTAATGAGTTTTTCTTCAACAGCCAGGGGGATAATATCAGTCCCTCTCCACCCCAACCCCACAGTCTCCATGGAGATTTAAATGTTGAGTGCACTCTCCACGCCTGTCCACACAGTTCTGGAAGTTTCTCTTCAGTAGGACTGCAGTGTACGTTAAAGCCCTTTACTCTGCGTATGTGGACTCGTTCATGCCTCTACGTAGGCTTCAGAGGTGTTTTTGTACTATGGTAATAAAGTGTCTTCATGAAATATGTTATGGCATATTACCTCTCCCAGTGGCTTAGTGGAGTAGGAACTGAGTGTGTTCGTTATCACGGATGAACGTGTGTGAGCTGTTACTGTATGGGTCTCCTTGCAGGAGATTCGGGCAATTAGTGTTTCCATTTAAGCTTGGGATTATCCTCTATGGGGCCGAAGCGGTTATTGGAATTCTTGTGTGGGGGAGGAAGGTTTAGCCCATCTTTGTGCTTACTTGCATTTCTCAGAAGGTTGACAAAATGTCTTGCTTCTCCTCAAAATTATTTGGTAAACATCACAACAACGCCGCCGGATCATTCACACTTATTTCACTCATTCCAGGGGAAGCGGCCCATCTTTATGAATTTTCTTAGCAGAGCTCACATTGCTTCATATCACAGGGATAACAATGATGCTTCTGTGTGTGTGTGTGTGTGTGTGTGTGTGTGCGCGCGCGTGTGTGTGTGTGTGTGTGTGTGCACGTGTTCCTCAATGGAGTGGAGGAAATATTAGAAATGCACAACACAGTGTTAAAATGTTGCAGAATATGGCAGAATATATGAGCTGAATACTACTAACACACAAGTATACTTGCACCAGTGTGTGTGTGTGTGTGTGTGTGTGTGTGTGTGTGTGGCAGATAGAGAGATGCTAAGAGACTGAGAAGACATGTTTGACAAACTGTGAAGGAAAAAGACTGTGACAAGCACAATATGGACAAAGAGAAAGTAAGCACTGTAAAATGACAATGAGCAGGCATCCGACTGGCTGTGTGTGTGTGTGTGTGTGTGTGTGTACTGTATG
>CM050200.1:1315519-1320519 GCA_027475355.1 Coilia nasus
ACCTACCTGATGATTTGTGACCATTAGGATCATCTGGTTTAGGAAGTGGTTGAATCAAATATGTTACAGGGCTTTTACTTTCAGAAGACAGGATTGGCATCCCGGTCATTTGCAGACACTGGTGAATGCTTCACTGTGCTTCTGTGCATGGGATTCGGACATGGAATCTCTCTACAGTCAGTCATATTCCTGATCAGTGCACCGGGCGATATCCTTCTGCCTCATGTGCCCTAAACCGCCTAAACGCTTTACAATGCTTCAAATGGGCTCGCTGGGCCTCACACTTCCCCTGGATTCCCCTTTATTATCCGTTTATTTCTCCTCACGCAGGGTGTAATTATTTGTAAGATTATTTTGTAATTTATGAATAATAAGCTTGTCCAATATGCGACGCGTGGCTTTAGGCCTCAATTTCTCTCTGACACACAGAAAATAGACTTTTTTGTTTCACCCCCCAAACCCCCTGTCTTTAACACATTGCCAATTTAGTTCGTCTAGGAATATACAGTACTCTAGGAATATACTATATATGTATAATATAGTATTTGCTATTACACATTTCTGTCTGGTTTGTCCTTTACTGTTTTCCCTGCAGCAATTAATTTGATGTTTGGGCCTGAATGCACTTCACTGGCACACAAATGAGTGTCTGCTGTATATATTTACCTGCTGAAGAAATAAACACAGAATACACACACACACACACACACACACACAGACCATTCTTGTTGCTCTTATTTTTAAATGTCTGACAGTGAAAAAGACAGTGGAAGCAGTGGATTTTCCGGAAGGCCAGGCAGAAACAGTATCAGCATTGATAGCCAATCATGTAAAGGATGGAGGTGTACACAGCTGATGAAGCTGTGAGGTAAACAGTGACACATACAGCCAAATATATATATGTTACTATAATGGTGCCTGTAGCGAAGGGAACCCACGTCTCTGGGGTACCAAACTTGCACTCTGACCGCAGCGAAAGAGCCAGACTAGTTGGGGTGACTAGTTGGGGTGACTTCTATCCCCCACGCTGCAAATGTGTCAGGCGTGGGGTGGCTTGCCGTGAGGCCATCGGAGGTGCACCTACTTTGACCCCCGTGTTAGGTTGACCCTGGTGCCAGGGACCCCAGTGGTGGGACAAGCATCAGTATGTGGGCCACCCTGGATGGGAGAAGTGTGGTGTGTGTGTGTGCGAGTGTGTGTGTGTGTGTACAGTATGGTGGGAGATGTGTGAGGGACACCCGAGTGTGTGGGAAGCACATGGGTGCGTTTCACGAAGGGGCAGGCAGTGTGATGGAGTGCCATCACTAGGCTTGTGGGTGTGCTCTGACTGCCATTCTGACTAGCCTGGCTCATTGGCGTTGTGGTCAGCATGCATGTTTGGTACCCCAGAGAGCTGGGTTTGAAGCTGGGTGGGGTGACTTCTCTCATCCTTCGCTGCAGTGCCCTACTGCTTTCATAAGTCACTTTCACTGGAAAAATGAGCTGTCATTACCTAAAACTTGGCTAACTAGCTGACAGGAAGAGTGATAGAACAATAAACTCCTACTGTACATACCCATAAACATTTGAACCTGAATCAGCATTTGGTCCTCAGTGTAAATAAGCACAACGCTGATAGATTCTATAATAGATTCTATGTCAGTCATATTCAATGTGAAGTTTGGTTAAGCTTCCGCATCAAGAAATCATTGATGGCTTTGCATGAAAGGGATGATGGCTTCCTGAGATGAATTCTTCTGTGCAAATATTGACTGATTGATGGCTTACCAGACGGTAATACAGTTGGTACACCATCACTAGCCCGCTACGCTATGATACGTTAACATTTTCACTTTCTTCCTCTCTGTACGGTGCTGTGCCTATTCTGTGCTGGTGTTTTGTGTTGTTGCTGGTGGTCTTCTTCCTTTTTCTCCTTTTCTCCACTTTCTCCTGCCGCGCTTCAGTCCCTTAATAAGGTCGCGACACTGCTGTCCGCCGTCAAGGTTAGTCGATGGGTTCGACCATGTACACCTCACGCGACCTCACCTCTCCTTCATCCATATGCATGGCACCGTAGCTAGCGCTGATGCTGACCCCTGCAAATCGCCTCTTTTCGGCACTTTATCATCCAGAAAGGGGAGAAATAGCGGGATTATCTGGAGGGGAAAGTACTTTCATTTTAATTTTAAGGCTTTGAATATGTATTGAAGCAAGCCTGACCTGTGTCTATGGTACTTCAAGTGTTTAAAAACCACTTTTCAAATGAGACAATGAGATGCTAAGTGCTAATATTAGTGTGTGTGTGCGTGTGTGTGTGTCTGTGGTGTATATCTATGTGTTTTTATGTGTGTCTCTTTGTCAGTCTGTCTAGACTGTCTGTATTTTTGTACAATTATGATTGAAATTTATGCATGTGTGTGTGTGTGTGTGTGTGTGTGCATCTCTGTGTGTGTGTGTCCTGCATGAATACCATGTTTCTCTTGTATGCAAGGTCACCCTGCTATTTGCATTTTGCGAAATTGTTTCGGCAGCGAGGCATCTGATTTGTGTTGATGGCGGTGTGTGTGTGTGTGTGTGTGAGTGCCTGTGTAGATGTGTATGTGCACACACAAATGTGCGTGGCTGTGTGTGTGCGTGTGTGTGTGTGTGCCTGTTTTGCATCTGGACATACACGTGTGTGTGTGTGTGTGTGTGTGTGTGTGTGTGTGTGTGTGTGTGTGTGTGTGTGTGTGTGCGTGCGCGCGCGTGTGTGCATTTATATATGTGTGTGTGTGTGTGTGTGTGTGTATGAGAGTGCATCTTGGAAGGTGGGGGTTGGAGGTTGCTCTGCCTCAAACACCAGCTGAATATTCAGTGGGATTTCAACATTAATCTTTCCAAGTCAAAAAAAGCAATAAATGCATTTCAATGCCATGTAATAGAATTCAGGATGTGTCACAGAGCCTCACTGCTCATCAAGGCAATGTGCAGGGACCAGGCCGGGAAAAAGAGAGGATGATTCGGTTTTACACTAATGCACAGGAAAGACATCATCCTGCATCCACATTCATATGGGTGAACACTCCTGCCTCCACTTCAGTGGTTTGAGACATGATGTATGCCATCGCAAATGTTTCAAATCACTCACAAAGAAGAAGACGGAATATGACATAGAGGCATGAACTGTACAAAATATTATCCCTTTTTTTACTTCCTCTCTTCCGGTTGGTGAATAACTGGAAGCAATTTTGCGTGATTAATCGTCAGGCAATTTGGACGAAACTGTCAAAGTCAATGCGTGGCATTTTCTTCTACTGGTTCTGATCTATAATTTTTAGAGAATAAATGAGTGGATGATTTGGCAGTTTTTCAGGTTTTACTGCTGTTTGTTTTCTCTGACCTTTACAGGAGCTGATGTCACATCCTGCATGTTACAGGATGTGATGTCACTCCGACCAGTGATGTCACACCGACCAAACAAAGAGGGCTCAAGCGTGGCACTCATAGTAAACAAACTTGCGCATTCATACACACATACACACACATATGCAGATTTTATAGCCTAGGGTTGATGGAGAGATATTGCTCACCTTCATCCAAATCACCTGTATCTCCTATCTGTATCTCTTACTAATCCTAGGGCTGCATCTGTGCATTTAATGTTGTAAACTAGGCTGTGGGCTAATATTCTTAGCTGCCATGCACACTAGCAAGATGGAGGCTATGTTTAAAACTAATTATGCAACAAAAATACACTCATCTCAGTTTCAAGGGAGACTTAATCTATAGGATAGACTATTCTTATGAATGACAGTGAAAGGAAGGGTTTGATCTTCACCATCCTGGCAGTGGCCTGGACTAATTCAGCCAGCTTTATCTTTTTGGCAGTTTGTTAATGGCCAGCTAGGTAAAATACACTTTGTAAAACAAAATGTCCAACTCTTTCTGCTCTTTTTTTCAACTCTCTCTTTCCTTCTCTTTCCTCTTTTCACATTTTGACTTATTTTTGACTTATTGACTCATTTGACAGTATGCTGCTTGACTGCACGCAGCTTAAATAACTAAACTAACTAGCGATTCCTCAGTAACGCAGTTTGGACCATACCAAATGGCAGAAGTCATAGGGATGTGTATATATGACATATGTAAAGATGATTGTAAAATCTAAACAACCAAACCATATATTCTTATAATCTGATCAATTTATGGCTGAAATAAATGTCTAAATTAATATGTCCACATACTTCACACACACATGGTTGAATAGAATATCATCGTCCTCTGTGAATCTCTGGGTCGCCTGAATAGGAAGGAGCGAAATAAGACAAATGTATGAGAGAGAGAGAGATAAAGAGAGAGAGAGATAAAGAGAGAGAGAGAGAAGAAGAGAGAGAGCGAGAAGAGTCAAAGAGAGCTGAAAGAACAGAGGGCAGTACAGACCTTCTTCAGATCTGGATGTTACTTAGCAACCCTTTTACGCACACTGAGTTTGCGGCCTCTAAAAACAAAAAGAAAAAGGAAAAGAAAAGAAAAGAAGAAAGATGGCGAAAGACACATCGGAGGTCAGGAATTCAGACTGTCTGTTAAAGCAACACTTAGTAGTTTTTTTAACCTTCAAATAATGTTTCCAAAATTGCCGCCCTCCATGGGCACTAAGCAAGTCTGGAGGAGCGGAGCATCTCTGTGTAAGTTCTCTACGAGAGACAAGAGAAAGCCATACAGAGAGAAGGGAGAGGAAGGAGAGAGAGAGAGAGAGA
Source organism: Coilia nasus (assembly GCA_027475355.1). NCBI lineage: Eukaryota > Metazoa > Chordata > Actinopteri > Clupeiformes > Engraulidae > Coilia > Coilia nasus. The sequence continues at coordinate 1,320,235 of CM050200.1, forward strand.
GAGAGAGAGAGAGAGAGACAGAGACAGAGAACGAGAGAGGGGGCAGAGGGAGAGAGGAGTGAAGAAAAGGACAGAAAGAGAGGGACAGAGAGAGACAGAGAGAGAGAGAGAGAGAGAGAAAGACAGAGACAGAGAGAGAGAGACACAGAGAGACAGAGAGAGAGAGGGAGAGAGAGAGAGAGAGACAGAGAGAGAGAGACAGAGAGAGAGAGGGAGAGAGAGAGACAGAGACAGAGAACGAGAGAGGGGGCAGAGGGAGAGAGGAGTGAAGAAAAGGACAGAAAG
>CM050200.1:1333019-1353019 GCA_027475355.1 Coilia nasus
TGGCTTAATTCCTAAATTACCTTCAGGATCATTAAGTATCTTTCTAGCTAATCTGTCTATCTGTGTTCACCTCTCTTGGTGTGGTAAAGTGTGAGCCCTGTGTCATGGACTCATGGTTGGCTTGATGTTTATTTATGTATTTGTTTATTCATTCATCATTTGCTTATTTATTTTGCGCCCTCGCACTGATTGCATTTTGGTAATTCCCACCAGCTGGTAGCAATTGCAAGTCTTCAGTTGTGTTTCAGTTAAGGGTGTGTATGCTTGAGAGTGCACTGCCTCCAGTGTTGCTTGCGTAGTTCTAGCCTACTGTGGCCGTTATCTGTGAGGTCATGAAATGGGACAGCCTAGCCTATAGCATTCCCATGGTGCTCCTCTGCTCACCTAGCAACCACAGACCATAGTGTGGCAGTTAACATCACAGGCTGATGCTCAGTTGCAAGCGTAATACAGTCACTTAAAAAACATCAAATAAAGCAACACTAGCAGAAATGAACCCAGGAATTATGAATCTGTTGTTTTTATTTCACACCAACACTTTCAGAATCACACTTCTCTTTCATTTGTGCTTCAGAATCACACTTCTCTTTCATTTGTGCTTCAGAATCACACTTCTTTTTCATTTGTGCTTGCACCGTTGTTCAAGTTCGGAAGCTGACCACGTGGCATTCTTTTTTTTCATAAAAGAACTATAACTTGTACAAACAGATACAAATGTTTGGAAATGTATATTTCCAATGAATTCAACAGGCTTTGTTTACCCATAATGTTGGACATAAAGTTATAGTGATGCATTCATTTTGTTGTGTTGGATTCTTTTATGGCTGAGGTTATCCTCATATTATTATTGTTCTTTTTAAATCGATATTACTGGTATAAACGTATATTTATATTGCTCCCCATAATTTGCTCTTATTTAAAAATAACAATACTGTGCAGTATGCATAGTTTTGAATTTGTCACTTCAGCATTATTCATTATTAGCATTATTATTGCAACTTCAGCTTTATTCATTCATGCCAATAAAGCATTATTTCATTTAAGAAAGAGAACGCAAGAAAGACAGAGAGAAAGAGAGAAAGAGAGAAAGAAACAAGAGAGAGAGAGTCAGGGAGACAGACAGGGAGAGAGAGACAGAGAGAGAGAGAGAGAGAGAGAGAGAGAGAGAGAGAGAGAGAGAGAGAGTGTAACTTGACCAAGCAGCTGATGAAGACCTCATTCTGTGCTGTCAGCAGATCTCCCCATCTTGGCCTTGTGTTTAATGTGCCTTAATGAGGCTGAATTATGGATCATCATCGGAGAGGGCTTTTACAGGGGAGCCAGCTGAGTCAAATTAAAAGTGATCTCCCTCTCTCTCTTTTTTTGCTGAGGGACTACTTAACAGCTTAAACACGCATTGTAGCCTTTAGCATGAACGGCGTTTTACCTCTGTGAGTGCTGGCACCTGAAGACTCCTCTTGAATAACTGAATTAGCTGAATAACTATTATTATGCACGCACACACCCAGACACATACACATGTGCACACGCACACCACAGACACACACACACACACACACACACACACATACACATGTGCACACGCACACCACAGACACACACACACACACACACACACACACACACACATACACACATGTGCACACACACACCACAGACACACATACACACACACACACATCTATGCTCACGCAGACAAACACACACACACACCCAGACACATACACATGTGCGCACGCACACCACAGACACACACACACACACACACACACACACACACACACACCAGACACACACCCAAGCGCTTTCGCTGTCTCTTCCAGTCGTCTACATTGTTGCACAGATGTCTTTCCACTGTTTCGCTACACACACACACACACACACACACACATACAGAAAGAGGAAGAAGAGAGAATGGGAAGAGAGAGACATTCATACAGAGAGAGAGGCACAGTACATACAGACAGAGAGAGAGAGACATACATGCAGAGAGAGAGAGAGACATACATGCAGAGAGAGAGAGAGACATACAGAGAGAGAGAGAGACATACATGCAGAGAGAGAGAGAGACATACATGCAGAGAGAGAGAGAGACATACAGAGAGAGAGAGAGACATACATGCAGAGAGAGAGAGAGAGACATACAGAGAGAGAGAGAGACATACATGCAGAGAGAGAGAGAGAGACATACAGAGAGAGAGAGAGAGACATGCATGCAGAGAGAGAGAGACATACATGCAGAGAGAGAGAGAGAGACATACAGAGAGAGAGAGAGACATACATGCAGAGAGAGAGAGAGAGACATACAGAGAGAGAGAGAGACATACATGCAAAGAGAGAGAGAGAGACATACAGAGAGAGAGAGAGAGACATACAGAGAGAGAGAGAGAGACATACATGCAGAGAGAGAGAGAGACATACATGCAGAGAGAGAGAGACATACAGAGAGAGAGAGAGAGAGACATACAGAGAGAGAGAGAGAGACACATACATGCAGAGAGAGAGAAACATACAGTGCTGGCCAAAAGTATTGGCACCCCTGCAATCCTGTCAGATAATGCTCAATTTCTCCCAGAAAATGTTTACAATTACAAATGCTTTGGTAGTAATATCTTCATTTATGTTGCTTGCAATGAAAAAACACAAAAGAGAATGAAAAAAAAGTCACATCAATTATCAATTTACACAAAACTCCAAAAATGGCCCGGACAAAAGTATTGGCACCCTTTGAAAAATCTGAATGAAAAAGGACTCTATGGTAAGATACCCAGGAAGACCCCACTTCTGACCCAGAGACATAAAAAAGCCAGGCTGGAGTTTGCCAAAACTTACCTGAGAAAGCCAAAAACGTTTTTGGAAGAATGTTCTCTGGTCAGATGAGACAAAAGTAGAGCTTTTTAGGAAAAGGCATCAACATAGAGTTTACAGGAAAAAAAACAGGCCTTCAAAGAAAAGAACACGGTCCCCACAGTCAAACATGGCGGAGGTTCCCTGATGTTTTGGGGTTGCTTTGCTGCCTCTGGCACTGGGCTGCTTGACCGTGTGCATGGCATTATGAAGTCTGAAGACTACCAACAAATTTTGCAGCGTAATGTAGGGCCCAGTGTGAGAAAGCTGGGTCTCCCTCAGAGGTCGTGTGTCTTCCAGCAGGACAATGACCCGAAACACACCTCAAAAAGCACTAGAAAATGGTTTGAGAGAAAGCACTGGAGACTTCTAAAGTGGCCAGCAATGAGTCCAGACCTGAATCCCATAGAACACCTGTGGAGAGATCTGAAAATTGCAGTTTGGAGAAGGCACCCTTCAAATCTCAGGGACCTGGAGCAGTTTGCCAAAGAAGAATGGTCTAAAATTCCAGCAGAGCATTGTAAGAAACTCATTGATGGATACCGGAAGTGGTTGTTCGCAGTTGTTTTGTCTAAAGGTTGTGCTACCAAGTATTAGGCTGAGGGTGCCAATACTTTTGTCCGGACCATTTTTGGAGTTTTGTGTAAAATGATAATTGATTTCATTTTTTTTCATTCCCTTTTTTGTTTTTTCATTGCAAGCACAATAAATGAAGATATTACTGCCAAAGCATTTGTAATTGCAATTATTTTCTGGGAGGAATTGAGCATTATCTGACAGAATTGCAGGGGTGCCAATACTTTTGGCCAGCACTGTACATGCAGAGAGACAGAGAGAGACATACAGAGAGAGAGAGACATACAGAGAGAGAGAGAGGCACACAGTACATACAGACAGAGAGAGAGAGAGACATACATGCAGAGAGAGAGAGAGACATACATGCAGAGAGAGAGAGAGACATACATGCAGAGAAAGAGAGAGACATACAGAGAGAGAGAGAGAGACATACAGAGAGAGAGAGAGAGACATACATGCAGAGAGAGAGAGAGAGACATACAGAGAGAGAGAGAGAGACATACATGCAGAGAGAGAGAGACATACAGAGAGAGAGAGAGAGACATACAGAGAGAGAGAGAGAGAGAGAGACATACAGAGAGAGAGAGAGAGACATACATGCAGAGAGAGAGAGAGAGAGACATACATGCAGAAAAAGAAAGAGATGTGCACCATGTTGGCTTAATCTCCCATACACCTCCACATTCCCAACGGTGTCCTCCCACACACACAGACACACAGACACACACACACACACACACACACTCTCTCTCTCTCTCTCTCTCTCTCTCACACACACACACACACACACGCACACTCACACACACACACTTACTCACACACATACACACATCCACACTCTCAGGTGCTCTCAGCAGCGAGGCACAAAAACAACTCTCCCTCCCGGGATTATGGGATGGCTGTGGAAATTGCTGGGCGGCCGTGAAGGGGTCCCGCCTAATGACAGCCATCACTGCCACTTGGAGCACAGCTCTTCTTTACCAGGACTCCAGTCTGCAGCCTCCATCCCCCCTCCCTACCCCCTCCCCCAACTCAGTGAAGTCCACTGGATAACTCTAGAGAAAAGAACAAGATACTTGTGCAACTAGGAAGAGTACCTTTGAGCGAAGAGATTTAAAACAACACTAAGTAGTTTTTTCAACCTTAAAATAATGTTTCTGAAATAGTTTCAGTGGTTCATCAACTTGTAACTGGATGAAAGGCACTACTAAATTCGCTTTGCCACCCTCCGTTGGCACTAAGCAAGTCTGACGGAGCGGCGCGTCTCTCTGTGGTTTGTATGAGGGACAATCTCGCTTCCAACCTGTAGGGCAACTGACAACGTAAACTACTTAGTGTTGCTTTAAGCCTTCGTGACTGCACACTTTCCTCTGTCATACTGTTCAGTAGTGCCTGTGGAGAGACAGTCTCTGTCTTTGCACATACTGTTCAGTAGTGCCTGTGGAGAGACAGTCTCTGTCTTTGCACATACTGTTCAGTAGTGCCTGTGGAGAGACAGTCTCTGTCTTTGCACACACGAGTGGCTGATGTTAATGTTCTCTCCCTCTATATCCCTGTTCCTGTGTGGTGTAGTGTAAAGGCCGTTCCATCTACATTTTTAGGGTGGATCATCCACAATGATGCCGGACAATTGTTGCTAATATTGCAGCTTTTCAGTGTTTTTTATCCTAAAGATTGTCTACGATAAGTGCCACTTTAATCTGGCTATACTGTAAAGCTGCTGTAAAATTGCATCCACTTCAGGATGCTGTGTTCATATCAGTTTTTAGAGTCATACTACCACAGTCCTTGTCACTGATTACCTGCAAAATTGACTGCATTATTACATTGCTTTATTCACTTTGAAGATTACTTGAAATGAACTATATACAGTGTTTTACTCTCTCTCTCTCTCTCTCTCTCTCTCTCTCTCTCTCTCTCTCTCTCTCTCTCTCTCTCTCTCTCTCTCTTGCTCTCTCTCTCTCTTTCCTCATTCTTTCTCTGTCCTCAGCACATGTGCATGGTGACATTACTAACAAGTGTAAAGTGGTTCTCGTTAGGTCTTTGGCTAATGGTTAGGGAGCTGGTCTTGGAATCAGAAAGGCTGCAGGTTCAAACCCTGTAGCGGTAGGAGAAATGTGATGGAGTGATGGAGAGAATGAGCAGTGCTCTTCTGGACCCTCATCCACAGATGAGGTGCCCTTAGGCATCTAATCCCACATTGCTCCAGGGAACGTCTCTATACCCAATTCACTGTAAGTTGCTCTGGAACGTCAGCTAGCAGCAATGGAAAGTAATCTTATATACATTCTAACTCCATGGATGTTTTGTAAATTCATTGCAAAGAAATCATTTAGCAGACACTGTTGATTCAATTACTGTAACTGGCATAGGATCAGAACAACCTTCTATCCACCTATGTTTCTGTTTTGTTACTATATATATATATATGCTGTATATATTGTATATACTGTATTATATTCTGTATATACATGTATATATTTTTTTCTAAAGAATACAATTCATTACATACTGATGATTTCTGATTCTGTTAACAAGACACACACACACACACAGACACACACACACACACACACACACACACACACACACACACACACACACACACACACACACACAGACACACATAGAGACACACACACACACAGACACACACACACACACACACACACACACACGCACACACGCACACACAGACACACACAAACACACATGCAGCAGTCCAATTATGTACGGCTCCCCATCTCCTGACAGCAGTGAGGATGAACAGGTCAAACACACACACACACACACACACACACACACACACACACACATTATGTCCTTAGCAGTGAGGATGAACAGGTCAATAGCTGCCACATTATGTCCTTAGCAGTCACATTCCAGACACTGGAGGTGAAAACAGATGGAAGAATTTGGGGGGGAGAAAGGTGTGTGTGTGTGTGTGTGTGTGTGTGTGTGTGTGTGTGTGTGTGTGTGCGCGGGTGTGCGTGTGTGTGTGTGTGTGTCTGTTGCGAGGGGGGTTGATGGAGAGGCGTGAGAAAGAGGTGTCAGCAAATCCTGAGGCCACAGAGAACGTTGAGGAGTTCTAAAAAATAACTCTGGAACTCATTAGTGGGCGGAAATTTCACCACCTCCACCAACCCCGGTGAAATATGCCCAAAGCAGCATTTTTGTGTTTGTTTTTCCTTCTTACTCTCTCACTCACTCACCCTCCCTTACCTGCCACAAACACAAATACACACACACACACACACACACGCACACCTGCTTTCTCACTGCTGTGGATATTTGCGTCTCCCTCTGTCTCAGCGCACACACACAGCCCGAGACAGAAATGGGGGTGATGGGGGAGATGTGAACAGATATTCAGATATATTAATGTAGAAGTGTAAGTCGCTGAGTGCAGAATACACACACACACACTCTCGCTTCATTTGTGCGACTCACCACACACAATACGCAGCAGCGCTTTCACTGAGTCAACACTGTCTGTCCAATCCTGTCGCAATTCAATCAAGCGACTGCTCTTCCCTCCTTTTCAACTCTTTGTGGTCATCTCTTTAGATCTGTATCAGGACTTTTTGACAGCTCTGTCATTCACTTTTTTGCAGACACCACAGCATTGATGTTGCCAAGAACCGTAAAGCTAGTGTCATAATGTTTTGAAATGCAGTCGTGTTGTTTCTAGGAAACCTTGAACCGTTGTCTTTTACTGAGAATTTCTCTGTCTGCTTTTCTGAGGAAAACTAAGCTAGCAGTGCAGAGGCTTGCTTTACGAAGTTTTACGCCCATTTTACGCCCTGGTATTTATGCATGTGATATCCACTGTCTAGGCTGTTATTTCCATTCATTTAGTCCTTTTAATAGAGAAGAATAACAGGAATTGTAGCATTGGACCAACAAATCATCAATAAGTGGAAACGTTTATATTCATAAGCTCGTTCACCCATGAAAATGACAAGACATTGCTTATTTCAGGGGAACTTTTCCACCAGATGCTGGACCACTAATTAGAATATATTTCTGTGGAATACTCTAAAATGGCTCGGGAAGCATAGGGCATTGTCACTTTAAATTTATTGTGAACAAGGACTTCCTGTGAATCCTGTCGGGTTTTAAAGACTTCTGGGAGCTCCTGGAAGATGTCTGAAAGTAGCTGTGACTGGAGAAAATCATGACGGGGTTGCTGACGTGTGTGTGTGTGTGTGTGTGTGTGTGTGTGTGTGTGTGTGTCTGTGTGTGTGAGAGAGGGAGGGAGAGAGAGAGAGAGACAGACAGACAGACAGAGAGAGAGAGAGAAAAGAAAATGTCAGGTGAGAGAGTAGGACAGAGAGAATGAGAACATGGCTTACTTAAAGGCCCAAAGTTTGAAAGGCAACACTCAGCAGGCTTAGCGCTAGCCCGGTGCCTAAGAATACCGCACCTAAAAATACACAGGTAGCACGAGAGAGGCCGAGACACAAAAAAGAGTTCTCACAGCAACCAGGGACTTGCCTCAACGTTAGTCCACAGAGAAAACCTCCTAACTAATGAATCCAGGAAGCGATGAGCAATTAAAAACATCAAAGTGCGAGGCCCCCAAAATTAATTAGAATCCGTGGCATCTAAAGAATAGAGGCGCTCGTAGGGAGCTCAATTAGCATAGGCACGCTGGAGCCCTACCTGTGTCTTTGCTGCTACCGCTGCCTTTGGAGTGCACCGGGATGCGTCTCAGTAGGACACAATTAGCTGGCGTACTCATCCGAGGCCAGTAAGGATGCGTGCTTCACGCAGACAAATACTTGGGCACACGCAAACTGGATCTTAGATATTCTCTCTCATCTTGACAGACACTGTCAACAACCACAACCCCACGTCAAGCACAAAGTCCATGTTAAGGTTGTACATACACACACACACAAGCGCACACACACAAACACAAACACACACACACACACACACACACACACACTTCAACAGACAAGACAGATGAGGAAGAAGGACTAATTTGAGAACGACTGGGTGATTTTAAGGACACACAGCTCTAAATGTCAGAGAGAGATCAGACTCAGTCAATCAAGCACTGAGAGCAACTCCTAAGAATAATGACTGGAGTAAACCAGCACATCAAAAGACCATCGACTTCCTTCCTGCTGCCAAAATACCTTGTTGTTGTGTTTGTACGTCAGCCATTGATGTATAGCAGTTGACGGCAGTGGTGACGGCAGTGGCTCCTCCAATTGCTCTGCATATTCAGGTGGAGCGAAACTTTTTTAAGCCACGATCACATCAAAGGGTCTCTGGTCAAAGCGAGAGCTGACATTTGGCAAACTCGGCGATCGTTTGTGAGACTTCATTAGCTGCCCTTGTCCGGCCCTGTCGTGTGAAGTCACATCAAAGTGCTGCAAATGGTGGACTCACTCGTACTAATGAAGTACCCCTTCAAACACGAGCATTCATTAGCAGAGACGCCTGATATTAAATGAGGTGAATTATATTCATTACATGATTTCCTGCTCCCACAGTTTATGAAACAGAGCATCAAGGCAGGGACTGGTCCCTCTGTGCCGACATGCTAGTGGGGTGGGAGGGGGGCAGCAGGGATGTATCAGATGATGATCAGGGATGTGTAAGATGACTTACTGAAACAAACAGTACATTGTGTTCAGTGACGCCGTGTCTGTCTGTTGTCTCAAACAATCACTTACGTGATATCTGGCTATTGTCTGGACAACATTGAAAGTGGTGTGTAGGGTTTGTGATGAACCACAGTACTGGGACCAAGATGTGACATGCTTAGTCAAGCGTGAATGAGTCAGAGGGAGATAAAGTGTGTGGCCTCATCGCAGCTTTGCTGTGACAATGGATAGGAGACACATTAGTGAATTTGTCACTTTAAAAAGGCTACACAAACAAGCTCTTGCCTGATCTTGGCCAGTCTTGACAGGAGTGCTCTGTAGCAGTCAGATTTACCCCTTGGTTGGACCAAGACACCATGACTCAGAGAAGAACTCAAGAAGAAGAACACAAGAACTCACAATATCCCATAATTGCAACAGATGAATCATGGCCTAAGGTTTATTACATTATAGGAATTGAATCACTTCCAAATACCGAATGAAAACAAGAAATGGAATGAAAGAGTTTGATAGAGGAAAGGAGTTTTCCAGGAGGAATTTGTATTATTATATTCCAGAGTGCTCTTCTCGTCCAGTCCAGCAATAGAACAAAGCTGGCCCCAGCTGACCCCCACAACAAGAGATTTTTATCGATGGCGACTTCAGTACTCTGGTTGCTGCTGGCACAGCCATCTTTCTGTCCCTCTCTGTTTCTCTGTCTCTGTCTCTCTCTCTCTCTCTCTCTCTCTCTCTCTCTCTCTCTCTCTCTCCTATAGAAGTCCAATTTGTTCTGCTCATCTATTCATCCTTTTTTCTTTCTCCTTTTTTTCTCTATTCTTCTCTGTTTTGCTCCTGCCCTGCTCCTCACCTTTTTCTGTGTCTTGGTGCCTGTCGTCCATTTCACCACGCTGAAATTCCATTTCACATCTCGATGTCTCTGCTGTTGTCCATAACCGCTCTGGTAATGGAACCAAGTGGTCAGTCTGAAGCGTTTCTCTTTTTTCCTGTTGTGAGTGAAAGTGGGGGTTTAACAAGAAAAGAAAGGAAAAGGCTACAAAGAGGCCTCTGATCCATCCTCTGCCACCGTGGCAGGACAGGGCAGCTGCTTGAGCGTCTAAACAATCTTTCTACTTCAGCCGATTTCAAACCATCTTACAGTAAGCAACTATGCAGTGTAGGCCTTCCCAAGAGTCATGAAGTAGTGCAAATAAGCTGTGTGTGTCTGTGTGTGAGTATGTATGTGTGTGTGTGTGTTTTACTGTGTGATTGTGTGCACACAATGTATCTTTCGCTCTTTTTTCCTGTGTGTGTGTGTGTGTGTGTGTGTATTTATTCATGTGTGCATGTTTGTGAGAACAACCCTTCTCTGCTGTTTACGCAAACGCCCTCGTCAGACTGATCAGTGCACTGGCAGATCTGCCCAACCAGTTGTTAGCTGTCGCCGGCTGCTGACCAAGAGGTAGCGAACACCATCAGTCCAAACGCAGTGTGCTTTGGAAACAGCGGGGGTGTAATTTCCGGGGTGTTTAATGAGGGAAACACACACACACACACATACACGCAGATACAAACACAGACACACACAAACAAACAAACACACACACACACACACACAAGCAGTCCTGGTCCTGGAGCTCTGCCAAGCGTTTGCACAGGGGTTGTCTCGCTGTGCAGCAGATGCGTCCTGCTTAGCTGGGTCACAGTCTCCTGCTCACCACAGAGTGGAAGAATCAGCTCGCTGCAGAGGGGACAGAGTGTGTGTGCTAAGGAACTGATAACACACTGCTACATGGCAGCTAATGAGTTATAGTAAAAAATAAAAATAAAATAACTATTATTAGTAGTAGTATTACTAGTACTAGTAGCAGCAGCAGTAGTAGTATTATTAATAATAATACTACTACTACTACTACTACTACTACTACTACTACTAATAATAATAATAATAATAATAATAATAATAATAATATATGATAATAATAATAATAATACTAATCGTCATCATCACCATCATCATCGTTATCACCTTCCTCATCATCATCGTCATCATCATCATCGTAATATACGTTATTTATGTAGAATTTTTCATGGAGAGGATGTAGCTCAGAATACTTTGACAGTTTGTCAAAAAGAGCAGAAGCCAAATAATATTTCGGTTATAGTCCCTACAGGTGTTTTTGAGGAGGACATCTTGACCGGAACTACAGCTCAAGGGGGCATCCTGTACGTTAACTACAGGTTGGAACAGTGGTCTACACTAGATAACGGCTGATGAGGTGACCAGTTCCATGCAAATAATGGGGAGGGTGGAGGTGAAGGACTCCACAATGCCAAATGAAGCCTCAGGCAGGTCATTATTTTTTTTTACGGAATTGGTCAGCTTGAAAGCCGTTATCCCTTTTATCTTTCGTTTGTATTTATGGTATAATTTTATATGCATGAACTACCGAAATAAATGGTTCATTTGCCACTTTATAGTATCCGAAAGAAAAGTTGGCTACTAGAGTTGTCATGCTTACCATTCGTAGGCACATTGATATGGAACGGTGATTTAAATTTTTGAGATCTACTGTACTTCAAAGGTAGCCAGTTATACAAAGTTAATTCCCACCTCATTAACCAATCATAAAAGAGAATTCCATTGTTAAGGGAGTTAGCTGTTATTACGTGGCATTGGAGTTAACTAATACATGGACAATGGCAAGCAGAGACTTGTTTTTAAATGTACTATATGATTTGAAGAACTAAGGTTTTACTGGTGGAGAGATCCAAGGGTTGAGTCTCTCTGGAATCTCTTTTTAAAGTCTTATAGTGGCTTTGTCTTATAGTGGCTTTGAGGTTGGGGACAGGCAATAAGTAAGAAAGTTAAGTAAAGTAAAGGTTGTAAGAAATTCACATGAAATGAACAAGACCAATGCTAATACTGGGCCCGAGCCCCAGCTGTTACTCTTTCAGAAGAAGTGTTTGTCTCCATGGCTGCAGTTTGTAAACTCAGGCAGAGTTCTTTTCCCTCCTTTTATTCTCTTTTCTTCTTTTTTGTGCTGGCAGCAGTTTGCAAACAATGTCCTCTCAGCATAGCTGTATCCCGTAGTCTATAAAGGCTAGGTTATTAAGACAAACATGCCCATGGCTAACTCCACATCTTAGCAATTACACCCCCACCCCACCCCACGCCACCCCACCCCCACAGACAGGCCTAAGCCCACACTTCCCCTGAGGGCATAGCTCAGCCAGGGAAAGTGCGGGGCACTTATTTTGAGCAGTCACTTATATGCTGATCCACTGTCTTTGACTGCGTTTCCCTTTGTCAGAGCAGCCCTGACGACTGGGAGGAGGGGGGAAAGGCAGGGTAAAATTGGAGGGAAGTTTTTTTTTTATTTTATTTTAGCTCGCGGGGCTGCTAATGGGGCTCCTCCAAATTCCCCTGGAGTTCACTCACTTTACATACACGCACATCAGGCACACGAGGGGCTGCTTGGCCTGCTCAAGCCCAAGAGGTGTGCAAAAAAAAAAGGAAGGAGGGGGGTGAAAAATCAATAACGTGACGCTCAGCTTTTTCTCCAAACTGTCGTGCAGGAGAAGAAACGCTCGTGCAAATCCCCCCCCCCCCCCCCCCCAATTTGCATAACATCACTAGCTGCAGCACCCCTTTCCAAAAGCCCACACTCACATAGGTAATAAAAGCTCATTACCTCCCCGACGTGGGGTGGGGGTGTCGGGGATCCAGGTGCTGAGTGGGAGGTGGCTGGGGGGGCGTTATGCTGAGTAAGCGCGCTGCAGGCTCTGCAGGAAAAATAAATAATAATAATTAAAGAAGGGAAGAACGAAGAAGAAAAACTGCCGCCTATCCAGGTGGGGAGGTGGGGGGGGGGGGGGGGGGTGGGGGTGGGGTGGGGTGGGGTGGTGGGGTCGGGGCGGTTCATAAGCCCACCAGTCCGACCAGATGGAAGTGCTCTCGTTGTCCCAGGGTGTGGAGGTGTGTGTGTGTGTGTGGGGGGGGGGGGGGGCGAACCCTTATTATCGTAAGCCAGGGGCCTCTGTCACCTGCGGGTGCTAAACGCCGCTGGCATGCCGGCCGAGATGAAACGTGCGTGCCCAAATCATGTTTACGAGCGTGTTATGATCCTGCTGAATGTGTTGTGATAAAAGCTGATGGATGGCCCCTCTGTGGCAGGCAGTTACGGAGAGGAACTTTCCGGAAGGAAGTGGGTGGGGTGGGGGGATTTGGGCTGGGGGAGCATCTCACTGTAACACCGTCATTAAAAACAAGATTTGAGGGCTTTTAAGGTCATCGTGGCAAACGGGAAAAGTCTGGGTCCATTGAATGCTGCATAGTGAAACTTCTATTTAAAAAGCTTGTTTTCCTGCTCACAACTCTTTCTTTTCCTGTGAGGATATATAGTCAAAACTATGTCAGTCACCAGCATCTTTCATCATAGACAACTGCTTTTGCAGTGCTTGTGACATCAAGTAAAGTAAGGTAAGGAAAATGTATTTGTTTATTTATTTATTATTTATAGCGCTGTTCACAGACACAGTGCTTTATATGACGTAAAATAGATATGAAGTACATATAGGAGAGAAGCAGAAACATATGACAAAACTGGTAGCAATGAACACACATACGTAGAGATAGTACGCACAAAGAAATGAGAGAGAAAAGCGAGGGAATATACCCAAGTGCTCATCAGTAGAGCTGTGTCTTCAACTGCCTCTAAGCAAGAGAGGGAATATACCCAAAAAAGAGAGGGAATATACCCAATAAGAATCCTACAGTACTTTTGGACATTTTATTACAGAAATGTTACAGGAATCCTACAGATACTATAGAATCTTAGAGTATGTTTGGGCATTTTACCACTGCAACATATGATTGTACTACAGGAACAGTATAGGGAGGAAAAATGATAGAAGTATCATACAGGGATGGTAGCAGCACTACAGAACACCATAGAGGTATTATACAACTATTATACGTACCATAGAGATCTTATAGGACTCCAACAGGACCTTTTACATTAGGATGGATAGGATGTGCATTTTTAGTTGTCAGAAGCCCTACCACTGGTAAAACATGTACCTTACCTGTGCCATGAATCCCTTTGGATAAACACATCTGCTTAATGAAGAAAAGTAACGGCGAGGTTGGTGGCGAGCAGCAGCGTGATAAATCTGTGTGCTGCTGCAGGTAAGCAGCTGCAGCAGTGGCGTTGGCGTGCTGGTGTGGTGGTGGCGGCATATGCATGCTGCTGTTTGAAGCGCTCATGGTGAAATGAGCTGCATGGTGTGCAGTCTGATCTAACGCTGCTGTCACTAGTGCAGTCTGATCTAACGCTGCTGTCACTAGTGCAGTCTGATCTAACGCTGCTGTCACTAGTGCAGTCTGATCTAACGCTGCTATCACTAGTGCAGTCTGATCTAACGCTGCTGTCACTAGTGCAGTCTGATCTAACGCTGCTGTCACTAGTGCAGTCTGATCTAACGCTGCTGTCACTAGTGCAGTCTGATCTAACGCTGCTGTCACTAGTGCAGTCTGATCTAACGCTGCTGTCACTAGTGCAGTCTGATCTAACGCTGCTGTCACTAGTGCAGTCTGATCTGATGCTGCTGTCACTAGTGCAGTCTGATCTAACGCTGCTGTCACTAGTGCAGTCTGATCTGATGCTGCTGTCACTAGTGCAGTCTGATCTAACGCTGCTGTCACTAGTGCAGTCTGATCTAACGCTGCTGTCACTAGTGCAGTCTGATCTAACGCTGCTGTCACTAGTGCAGTCTGATCTAATGCTGCTGTCACTAGTGCAGTCTGATCTAACGCTGCTGTCACTAGTGCAGTCTGATCTAACGCTGCTGTCACTAGTGCAGTCTGATCTGATGCTGCTGTCACTAGTGCAGTCTGATCTAACGCTGATGTCACTAGTGCAGTCTGATCTAACGCTGCTGTCACTAGTGCAGTCTGATCTAACGCTGCTGTCACTAGTGCAGTCTGATCTAACGCTGATGTCACTAGTGCAGTCTGATCTAACGCTGCTGTCACTAGTGCAGTCTGATCTAACGCTGCTGTCACTAGTGCAGTCTGATCTAACGCTGCTATCACTAGTGCAGTCTGATCTAACGCCGCTGTCACTAGTGCAGTCTGATGCTGCTGTCACTAGTGCAGTCTGATCTAACGCTGCTGTCACTAGTGCAGTCTGATCTGATGCTGCTATCACTAGTGCAGTCTGATCTAACGCTGCTGTCACTAGTGCAGTCTGATCTGATGCTGCTGTCACTAGTGCAGTCTGATCTAACGCCGCTGTCACTAGTGCAGTCTGATCTAACGCTGCTGTCACTAGTGCAGTCTGATCTAACGCTGCTATCACTAGTGCAGTCTGATCTAACGCCGCTGTCACTAGTGCAGTCTGATCTAACGCTGCTGTCACTAGTGCAGTCTGATCTGATGCTGCTATCACTAGTGCAGTCTGATCTGATGCTGCTATCACTAGTGCAGTCTGATCTAACGCTGCTGTCACGAGGGGGTGCAGGGATGACTGATGGCCCCTCCCCAGGCCTTCTTCGTGTCTCCACCACCTGAGTGGGGTTAAATAACTCACACACACACACACACACACACACACACACACACACACACACACACACACACACACACACACACACACACACACTTTCTCTTTCACACACAGAATACACACTCACTCTTTCTCTCTCTCTCCATTTATAACACACACTCTGTCTCTCTCTCTCACACACACACACACACACACATCCTCTCTGCTCTCTGCTCTCTGCCTCTCTGACTCGTCCTCCCTGCACAGAAGTCAGACGTTGTTCAAACATCTATCACTCACACCTGCAGCCTGGAGTGTAAAGAAGCAGCACCTCACTCTCCCTCTCTTCCTCCTCCTCTCCTCCTCCTCTTCTCCTTCTCTCTTCCTCTTCCTCTCTTCCTCTTCCTCTCCTCTTCTCCTCCTCTCCTCCTTCTCTCTTCCTCTTCCTCTCCTCCTCCTCTCTTCCTCCTCCTCTCCTCTTCTCCTCCTCTCCTCCTCTCTTCTTCCTCCTCCTCCTCCTCCTCTTCTCCTCCTCCTCCCCCTCCTCTCTTCCTCGTCCTCTCTTCCTCCTCTCCTCGTCCTCTCTTCATCCTCATCCTCTTTCTTCTCCCAAAGCTCCACAGAGAGAGGAGGAGGAGGAGAGGTGGAGGAGGAGAGGAGGAGAGGAGGAGGAGAGGAGGAGGAGAGAGGAGGAGGAGGGGGAGGAGAGGAGGAGGAGGAGAGGAGGAGAGGAGGAGGAGGAGAGGAGGAGAGGAGGAGGAGGAGGAGAGGAGGAGAGAGGTATGTCAAGAAGAGGGGGATCATGGGGTCAAGGTAAAGGGCTGGAAAAGACGTCACAAGAAAGACGTCAAAGAAAAGAGCAGTCAGTGTGGGTATTTGTGCGAGCGCGTGTGTGTGTGTGTGTGTGTGTGTGTGTGTGTGTGTGTGTGTGTACAAATAGAGCAAACACTACATTGCAATGAGGGTGTGTAGACTTAATATACACTGTATGTTTCAAGGCAAGTTTTAAGGCTAATGCCCTTGGCTTTGTAACTGCTGTAAGCTGTGTGCAGGGATGAAGTGGCTTGTAAGCAGACCAGGGGAAATGACGGGCTTAAACCGCTATTTAGCTCCAAATAATATTACTGTAATTTAAACCGCTATTTAGCTCCAAATAATATTACTGTAATTGGCATGCCGAGAATATGTTGTTGAGTGACAGCATTAAACTCCACAGCAACTCTGTGAAACAGTCTTTCCTACCCGCCCTCTCTCCCTCACTCTTTCTTATCCTCCCTCCATCTCTCCCTCACTCTTTCCCGCCCTCTCTCCCTCACTCTTTCTTATCCTCCCTCCATCTCTCCCTCACTCTTTCCCGCCCTCTCTCCCTCAGTCTTTCTTATCCTCCCTCCATCTCTCCCTCACTCTTTCCCTCCCTCTCTCCCTCAGTCTTTCTTATCCTCCCTCCATCTCTCCCTCACTCTTTCCCTCCCTCTCTCCCTCAGTATTTCCTACCCCCCCCATCTCTCCCTCACTGTTTCTTATCCTCCCTCCATCTCTCCCTCACTCTTTCTTATCCTCCCTCTCTCCATCACTCTTTCCTACCCCCCCTCCATCTCTCCCTCACTGTTTCTTATCCTCCCTCTCTCCATCACTCTTTCCTACCCCCCCTCCATCTCTCCCTCACTCTTTCTTATCCTCCCTCTCTCCATCACTCTTTCCTACCCCCCCCTCCATCTCTCCCTCACTCTTTCCCTCCCTCCCTCTCTCTTTCCCTCCCTCCCTCTCTCCCTCACTCTTTCTTATCCTCCCTCTCTCCATCACTCTTTCCTACCCCCCCTCCATCTCTCCCTCACTCTTTCCCTCCCTCCCTCTCTCTTTCCCTCCCTCCCTCTCTCCCTCACTCTTTCTTATCCTCCCTCTCTCCATCACTCT
This sequence comes from Coilia nasus, assembly GCA_027475355.1. Classification (NCBI taxonomy): domain Eukaryota; kingdom Metazoa; phylum Chordata; class Actinopteri; order Clupeiformes; family Engraulidae; genus Coilia; species Coilia nasus. The sequence continues at coordinate 1,350,502 of CM050200.1, forward strand.
TTCTTATCCTCCCTCTCTCCATCACTCTTTCCTACCCCCCCTCCATCTCTCCCTCACTCTTTCTTATCCTCCCTCTCTCCCTCACTCTTTCTTACCCTCCCTCCCTCTCTCCCTCACTCTTTCCTACCCTCCCTCCCTCTCTCCCTCACTCTTTCCTACCCTCCCTCCCTCTCTCCATCACTCTTTCCTACCCCCCCTCCATCTCTCCCTCACTCTTTCTTATCCTCCCTCCATCTCTCCCTCACTCTTTCTTATCCTCCCTCTCTCCATCACTCTTTCCTACCCTCCCTCCCTCTCTCCCTCACTCTTTCCCTCCCTCCCTCTCTCTTTCCCTCCCTCCCTCTCTCCCTCACTCTTTCTTATCCTCCCTCTCTCCATCACTCTTTCCTACCCCCCCTCCATCTCTCCCTCACTCTTTCCCTCCCTCCCTCTCTCCCTCACTCTTTCCTACCCTCCCTCCATCTCTCCCTCGCGCTGTCTGTCGCTTTTGCTTTATCACTCTCTCTTTTTATTTTTTTACCTCTTTCTCTTTCTACTCCTCTTATCTCTTTAAAAACACCCCCACCTCTCTCTCTCGCTCTCTCTCCATCTCTCTCTTCCTCTCTTTCCCTCCATCTCTTTCTTTTCCTCTTCCTCTCTCCATCCTTCTCCCTCTCTCTCTTCCTCCCTCCCTCCTTCTCTTTTTCTCCCTTCATTTCTCTCTGCCTCTTCCTCTCTCTCTCTCTCTCCGTCTCTCTCTCCATCCCCAGAGTGTTTAATGAATATGAATGCCGCTGGGCGCAGCAGACGGCGGTGTGTGTGAGTGATATGATGGTGTGTGTGAGTGATATGATTAGCCGCGTGGGAGGGGAACTTTACTTCAGCTTTTTCATTTTCCACCATTGAGGAGGCGTATCAAAAGACACGTCTCAGACTGCACAGCACCACAACTCTCTCCCGCTCTCTCTCCTTGATCTCTCCCTTTCTCTCTCTCCCTCTCTCTCTCTTTGTCTCTCTCTCTCCCACTCTTTCTTCCTCTCTCTCGCTCTCTATCACTCTCTCCCACACACACAAACACACATACACATACACATACACATTAACACACATTCCACACACACACACCCTACACACACACTCTACACACATAATACAGATGTTCCTACACCTCCGTGCCAGGTAGACTAGACACAGCCGTCATGGGCAGGGCACCCACGCCAGGGCGACTAGACACGGCCGTCACACCTCCGCAGGTAGACTAGACACGGCCGTCACACCTCCGCGCCAGGTAGACCAGACATGGCCGTCAGGGCACCCACGCCAGGGCGACCAGACACGGCCGTCAGGGCACCCACGCCAGGGCAACTAGACACGGCCGTCACGGGCAAGGTACCCACGCCAGGGCGACTAGACACGGCCGTCACGGGCAAGGTACCGACGCCAGGCGACTGCAGCATGTGACAGAGGTGTCAACCCGCTCTTTGTCGGGCATGTTGACAGTTTGACAGGCACCTGCCGTGAAACTACGGCTTAGCTCACCCATGCACAGGGGCCTCCGCCACCCACTAAACAACCCCTCTGTCCCGCCACCCCCAAACCCCACCCACCCCACACTACGGCTTAGCTCACCCACGCACAGGGGCCTCTGCCACCCACTAAACAACCCCTCTGTCCCGCCACCCCCAAACCCCCCCACCCCGCCTCTCTGTCACCAATCAGGAAGTGATTGAACAGATGGCGGAGAAGAGAGACAGAGAGAGAACGCCAGATGCCACAGTGTGCTAGTAATAGAGAAAGACAGAGACATGGACGGAGGGAGGAAGCCTGCAGCCCTGCTCTGCTCTGCTCTTGTCCACTGTCCACCCAACCAACCAACCAACCAGCGGCCCACCTCCACACACACACACACACACACACACTTTCTTAACCATTTTTCAGAGGATATGAATGATAAACTTTTTTTCACTCATGGTTAGTGGTTGGCTGAAGCCATTAATTGTAAAATACCTGTGTTTACTCTTTTTAAATCATAATGACAACAAAAACTACCCAAATGATTCTCTAAAAAACGGTTAAGAAATCATCAATTCTGCCAGGGTATGTAAACTTATGAGCGCAACTGTATACACACACACACACACACACATACACACACACATATACACATACGCACGCATCCTGGGGAATTTAGTCCGCTCCTCCAGGTAAAGATGGAGAGGTGGGGAGAGCCTGAGTCCAGGGCCCAGGAGCCACCTAGCTGTCATTCAGGGAGGAACAGAGCTGTCCTGGGGAAGGGAGTCTGCTCCTCCAGGGGAAGATGGAGAGATGGGGAGAGCCAGAGTCCAGGGCCCAGGGCCCAGGGCCCAGGAAGAGGTCTGACGGTAATGCTCTTCAAAGGCCAGGGCACGGGAGTGGATTAGAGACAAGCCGCTCACCTCCCTGTGACCTCTGCACAGCCAGCAGATAGCATAAGCTGTGCCCACTGCACTAGACACACACACAAGCATGCTCACATACACAAACACACGCTCACACACAC
>CM050200.1:1358019-1360519 GCA_027475355.1 Coilia nasus
AATGTCAGTGTTCACGCATGAATATCTTTGTGTGTGTGTGTGTGTGTGTGTGGTAGTGTGTTTGTGCCTGCCTTTGTGTGTATATTTGTTTATGCATGAGTGAATTTGTTTGTGTATTTTGTATGCATTTGTGTGTGTGTGTGTGTGTGTGTGTGTGTGTGTGTGTGTGTGTGTGTGTGTGTGTGTGTGAGCGCATAGCTGCAGTAGATTGGCATGGCCACCTTGGCCTGGCATGCTGCCTTGTGGTGTGATGTAGGAGGATTGGCACAGCCAACACAGGGGACAGAAGGTCTAGTTTGCCCACCCATACCACCCATACCCCCAACCCCCTGCCCCCCACATACCACCTACCCCCTGCCACCCACCGCCCATACCCCCAACCCCTCCTGCCCACCACATACCACCCACCACCCACCACCCACCACCCATACCCCCAACCCCTCCTGCCCACCGCATACCACCTACCCCCCGCCACCCATACCCCCAACCCTTCCTGCCCACCGCATACCCCCACCACCCACCACCCATACCCCCAACCCCTCCTGCCCACCGCATACCACCTACCCCCCGCCACCCGCCACCCACCGCCCATACCCCCAACCCTTCCTGCCCACCGCATACCACCTACCCCCCGCCACCCATACCCCCAACCCCTCCTGCCCACCGCATACCACCCACCCCCCACCACCCATACCCCCAACCCTTCCTGCCCACCACCTACCCCCTGCCACCCATACCCCCAACCCCTCCTGCCCACCGCATACCACCCACCCCCCACCACCCATACCCCCAACCCTTCCTGCCCACCACCTACCCCCTGCCACCCATACCCCCAACCCCTCCTGCCCACCGCATACCACCTACCCCCCACCACCCATACCCCCAACCCATCCTGCCCACCGCATACCCCCGCTGCTACCCATACCCCTCCACCCTTCCTGCCCGCCACCCCCTGCCCCCCAACCCATCCTGTGCCCCCCCTGAGTTGCACAGCTCTAGCGAGGGCTAATTGAATAGCACTAGCACTGAATAGCACTAGCTTCAGGGTACAGGGAGGACGGCTGCAAACTACCAGCGACTACAGACTGCTTTCCAGCCAGCTGCAATTAAACAGGGAAATGATGCATGAAATAGCAGGAGAGGGAGAGAGAGAGAGAAGGGGAGGAGAGAAAGAGAGCAAGAGGAGGGGAGGAGGGAGAGAGAGAGCAAGCGAGAGAGAGAGAGAGCGAGAGACAGAACGAGAGTGAGAGAGAGAAAAAGAGAGAGACAGGAGGTGAGGCAGAGAGAGTGAGAGAAAAAGAGAGGGAGAGGGAGGGAGGGAGCAAAGGAGGAAGGGACAGGAGACAGAGAGAGAGTGTGAAAAGAGAGAGGGGAGACAGAGAGGTAAAGGAAGGGTGGGTGAAAGAAAGAAAGGATGGGGAGTAACCGTAAAGAGAGAAAGTTCCAGAATGCGGATAGTGGACAGAGTAAAGAGGGAGTAGAAGGGAGAGAGACAAGGAGTGAAATGAGAGTGAGACGGGAGTGAAATGAGAGTGAGACAGGGAGTGAAATTAGAGTGAGACGGGAATGTTAAAGTGAAAAAGGAGAGTGAGACGGGAGTGAAATGAGAGTGAGGCGGGGATGTTAAAGTACAAAAGGAGAAAGGTAGAGGAAACTAGCTCTGGAGAGAGGAGGATGGAGGCGGTGATGTTTGCAAAGGAGAGAGAAAGAGCGAGTGATTGGGGACGGAGGAAGAATGAAGTTACACGGTAACAGAGCAGGACACTTTAACAGAACAAGAAAAAAGAGCAGTGACCGAAAGAGAGACAGAGAAAGAAAGAAAGAAAGAAAGAAAGAAAGAAAGAAAGAAAGAAAGGGAGAGAATTCTTAAAGTTGGGAGACGATGTGAAAGGCCAGCAACTAAGGAGGAGATAGAGAGATACAGAGAGAGAGAGAGAGAGAGAGAGAGAGAGAGAGAGAGAGAGAGACAGAGAGAGAGACAGAGTTTGCTGAAGTACTTTTCTGAGAGTTGGTAGAGATTGGTATGGAATAAGAACGAGCAAATTGATTGAGCGGAGGGCCACAGAGAGAGCAAAGTGACAAAGAGCCACTCCGACAGAGCACGGAGCGAAGACAGCGAACAAGCCGAGAGAGAGAGAGAGAGAGAGGGAGAGAGGGAGGGGTGGGGTAGAAAAGGCTTAAGCTCTGCTGACTTTAGCAGTGTGGCATGGACTTAAGGAAAATGAAGGAGAGAAGAATGAGAAAGAGAGATGGAGACAAAGAGAGAGGGAGAGAAAGAGAAGGAAGGAGAGAGAGAGGGAAATGCAGCACAAGGTCTCAGTCAGCACATCAACTGTGACAGGATTTCAGAACCTAACAGGGGGATGGGGGGGGGGTTGAGTTGGGTTGGTGATTTAGGTGGGGGAAGGACTTTGAAACTATATCTGAAGTTCTCATCTTCAAAAACGAATGTCCTTTCTCTGAACGGCCCCCTACCACCCCCCCACGCTCCCCTTAAGCT
>CM050200.1:1365519-1375519 GCA_027475355.1 Coilia nasus
GAGGTGGAAAAGAAAAAAAAACTTTGAAAGAGGCATCTAGTCATTACACACACACACACACACACACACACACACACACACACACACACACACACACACACACACAGTTACACAGTCACACACACACACACACACACACACACACACACACACACACACACACACACAGTTACACAGTCACACACACACACACACACACACACACACACACACACACACACACACACACACACACACACAGACAGTTACACAGTCACACACACACACACACACACACACACACACACACAGTTACACAGTCACACACACACACACACACACACACACACACACACACACACACAGTTACACAGTCACACACACACACACACACACACACACACACACACACACACACACACACACACAGTTACACAGTCACACACACACACACACACACACACACACAGACAGTTACACAGTCACACACACACACACACACACACACACACACACACACACACACACACACACACACACAGTCACACACACACACAGACACACAGACAGACACACACTCTCTCTCTCTCACACACACACACACACACACAGACAGTTACACAGTCACACACACACACACACACGCACACACACACACACACACACAGTTACACAGTCACACACACACACACACACACACACACACACACACACACACACACACACACACACACAGACACACACTCTCTCTCTCTCACACACACACACACACAGACACACAGACAGACACACACTCTCTCTCTCTCTCACACACACACACACACACACACACACACACACACACACACAGACACACAGACAGTTACACAGTCACACACACACACACACACACACACACACACACACACACACACACACTGACATACTAAGAGCCATACAGAAATAAAGAAACAGACAGAAGCACGCACTTGAGTAACACCCCCTTGGGACACTGTGTCAGAGACGTAAGCAGGAGACAGGCAGGCCAAACTGCGCAGCACTGGCACAAATGGAGTCTGACGCGTCAGAGGGATTTACACGGGCGGAAAAATGCAGGCGATGACTGAGTCTGCAAGCAAGATGTTTCATCATATATATATACAGTCTGTCAGGTCGGCAAGGACATATGCTTCTTTGACAAATGCTGGCAAAAGGTTCGTCCTGGTAATGACCCATGATGGTTTAGACACTGATTGTCATTAATGTATGAACCCAACAATTCATCAACATAGAGGCAAGTAATCATTAACCCAACTGCATGTACACACACACACACACATACTGTACACACACACACACACATACTGTACACAGACACAGACACACACACACACACCAAATCATGTTGCATTTAAAGGCTCTGAAGTTCTGAATTCTGAAAAATAATTCATGAATTCAAAAATAAGCCATTCTTTGTGTCCTTTTCTCTCTTTCTCCCATGCGTCTATGCCCCTGTTGAGAAACTAGTGCCCTGTCCTCCGTGTGCTGTTACTTTCTGAAAAACACGCCATTATGCACGCATATTATGCGCGCCGCACAGATCCAATTTGAATTAAACCCTTTTCTGTTTTTTTGCTTCTTCTTTTTCTTTGTCTTCTCGCAGGGGTCTGTGGCGCTGTCGCCGAACTCGCTGTACAAATGTACGGGGCGAGAACCAGAGCCGCTCGTCTTTTGAGGCCCGAAAAGATTAATTCCGCGGGAATTTTTGCTGACCGCAAGCTTTTTTTTCCGCGAAAGTAATTGGCTTGTACCGATGTCTGGGGCCATTGTGCCAAGTGCCATTGTGAGAGCCAGCCAGATTCATCATCCTCAGTGGGTGCCGCCATGCCTGGTGGGGAAAGCAGTGGGGGGGGGGGGGGTGAGGGGGGGCATCGAACGGCAAATGAAAGGTAAAGCTGAGAAACATTAAGCAAAACAGGAACGCACAGGGCAGCACAATCGGCACTGGCGGACTCGTTTATCCAAACCCGATCAAGCATACACGTTAAAGACCTGTTTAAATAAACATAAGCACTACAGAGAGGGGAGGAAAGGCAGGAGGGGTGAGAGAGGGGCGGATAGAGAGAGAGAGAGGGGAGAATAAAGGAAGAGGATGGGAAATGTCGCGCCGTGAGCACACATTGCGAAAGTTCAGAAAGTGCTGCCTGTGCAGCTTTTACAGTCGTAACCTTCGTGCGTGTGACACTATTTACATAGAGGACTACAGCTTTGGGAGAATATTAATTATTGATGTAAGGCGCGATGAATGATTTATGCCCAAAGCCAATCAAACAGGGCCTTGTCTCTCCACTGTACCTTCACGTATTATATATTTATCACCCAAGGACATACCGTCATTGCTTAGACCTACCTGGGTTCTTGTGCTTTTTTCTTTCCTTTCTTTTTTTATCTTTTCTTTTTTGTGTCGTGTTGCAAAGAGAGCGTCGGGAGGAGGAAGTGGAGGAGAGGGAGGAGCAGAAGGACTGTCTTTTGTCTCTGTGGCTCTGCTTCAAAGTCTCTCTTTACAGCCGCTCTCTCTGCAGTGCTGCGCTCGGCTCACACAAACACAACTCAACTCCACGCACTTGTGAGTATGTGTGTGACCGTATGTGCGTGTGTGTGTGAGTGAGTGTATCTGTGTGTGTTGTCATTTCCATTTCATGTGTTTGTGTTTCACCACAAACTCCCCAGAGGTTTTTATGCAACACTTGGCCACCCGCCCTCCCCCCTTTCCCATCCCGACCTCTTTTTTCCTCCTCTTCTCCCTCTTACCACCGCCGTCTGCATGTCTTAATCAGTCCGCTGGAGCCCCTTCAAATCAGAGAGCCACAGTACCTACCCCACCTCCACCCCCACAGCAAAGCATCTTGACTCCCCTATTAGAGACACAGCACCTACCCCACCTCCACCCCCACAGCAAAGCATCTTGACTCCCCTATTAGAGACACAGCACCTACCCCACCTCCACCCCCACAGCAAAGCATCTTGACTCCCCTATTAGAGACACAGCACCTACCCCACCTCCACCCCCACAGCAAAGCATCTTGACTCCCCTATTAGAGACACAGCACCTACCCCACCTCCACCCCCACAGCAAAGCATCTTGACTCCCCTTTATCATCTCACAGATGAGGGTCTTTTACCAGACGCGCAGCCACTCAACCGGCAGACTGCGCTAGCCCCCGCATCATAACCTGTCATTTAATTGTCACCCTCAGAGGAGAAGTCAGGCCGGGCGGGTCTAACTAAATGCCACACTCCAAGAGAAATCACGGGCCTCTTGCGCATTAATTGTTGGCATGAGGATCACGGCTGCTCACACACCTCTGGAGGAGCAGCTACCCTGCAATTTGTGTGATTTCATCACCCCCACTGCCATCTTCACCACCCCACTGCCATCTTCATCGCCCCCACTGCCATCTTCATCGCCCCCACTGCCATCTTCATCGCCCCCACTGCCATCTTCATCGCCCCCACTGCCATCTTCACCACCCCCACTGCCATCTTCACCACCCCCACTGCCATCTTCATCGCCCCCTTCTCCTTCCCCCTCCAGCATCTGTGTTTTTTGTCTATTCATTTACAGTCACATGCATTCTGCACTCCCTCTCTCTCTTTCTTTCTTTCTGTCTTTCTTCTTTCTTTTCTTTCCTTTTTTTCTTTCTTTCCTCCCTCTTCTTTCCTCCCTCTCCTCCCCACGTGCGCTCTGCCTAGGTGTCTTGATCGCGGCGCGGTTCTCTCACCCAGCAAGGTCCTGAGAGGGTCAGGCTTGGAACGTGGTCATTTTGGAGCGGCGGCTTCCTGCTTCCTCTCACGACTCATTGCACAGCTTATGTTCCTGGCACACTCAGCCCCCCGCTCTCTTCGCCCGCCTCGTTTCAGGTGTCAGATTAATGCAGGGTGACAGAAGGAGAACAATGCCAGACTGGCATTATGGGAGGATACGGGAGGGAGGAAGGTGGCCAGTCTTTCTAAGTTTCTAACAGCTACAGTGGAAAGAGTATAAGGTTTTTTTTGAGAAATGTTTCGAAATGATATTTTAATAAAATGTTAGAAACACAAGGAAGGTAGAGATTGCACAAAGAAGCTAAACAGTTTCAGAAATCTGTATTTGGTTAAAAGCCTGAAACAATCTAGGCCGTACAAAAAATAAGTAAACAAACGTTTCGTATCTACCCCATCATCAGCTTTCCACTATGGCCTGTATTGTTTCGGCGTCCTAACCGTTACTAAGACATAGGCTTCCTGGTAAATTCAAACAACATGTCACAATGTGCTGCTGTGTTTGCAAGCAACTAATGCTGGTGTCATCTTCATGTTTATGGTATACAGTAATGTAAAGCAGAGGTTAAGATAGATATGTGCATTTCTGTGGTACTGTAGGACCACCCAGGGGAGATGACTTAAAGGGATATCAGGACGAATAATGATAACTATAATGATTTATTTTTCACAAATTGTTCAAACTTTAGAGGATGGCAGAACTGTGACCTCCACTATGACAATGACAGTGCTGAATAATATTGTTAGGATCACTTTGTGAATCTCTTTGCGGCGGAGTGATTCAATGAATGATGAAAACACTGCAGCCAACAGACATCTGTTAACATTTACAGATGACACACTCCACTAGTTGTTCACGCTAACGATACGGGTACTGGCATGGAAATATCATTCTCCAGTGTGCACACTCATATCAGTACAGTCATAGTTGCCATTACCCTCATAGCTTTTGGTGTGAATCAACCTTTTGATAGTATTAATAGGGTGATGCTCAATGCCTACTTTCCTCCACACACACACACACACGCACACACACAAACACACATGCAAAAGAGTACTTCAAGCTTTGTTTCATCAGACCAGGTGGTTTTGCCTGTAATGGCCTAAGCATAATTCAGCAGATCTTTGGCAAACTCCCAACGGCCTCTCATGTGCCTCTTACTGAGGAAGGGCTCCTGTGGCCGCTCTAGCAGAAAGGGCTATTTTGTGGGGCGCTGCTCCTGTGGCCGCTCTAGCAGAAAGGGCTATTTTGTGGGGCGCTGCTCCTGTGGCCGCTCCAGCAGAAAGGGCTATTTTGTGGGGCGCTGCTCCTGTGGCCGCTCTAGCAGAAAGGGCTATTTTGTGGGGCGCTGCTCCTGTGGCCGCTCTAGCAGAAAGGGCTATTTTGTGGGGCGCTGCTCCTGTGGCCGCTCTAGCAGAAAGGGCTATTTTGTGGGGCGCTGCTCCTGTGGCCGCTCTAGCAGAAAGGGCTATTTTGTGGGGCGCTGCTCCTGTGGCCGCTCTAGCAGAAAGGGCTATTTTGTGGGGCGCTGCTCCTGTGGCCGCTCTAGCAGAAAGGGCTATTTTGTGGGGCGCTGCTCCTGTGGCCGCTCTAGCAGAAAGGGCTATTTTGTGGGGCGCTGCTCCTGTGGCCGCTCTAGCAGAAAGGGCTATTTTGTGGGGCGCTGCTCCTGTGGCCGCTCTAGCAGAAAGGGCTATTTTGTGGGGCGCTGCTCCTGTGGCCGCTCTAGCAGAAAGGGCTATTTTGTGGGGCGCTGCTCCTGTGGCCGCTCTAGCAGAAAGGGCTATTTTGTGGGGCGCTGCTCCTGTGGCAGCTCCAGCAGAAAGAGCTGGAAGGACAGGAACTCAAGAACTTATTCATTCTCACCACCGGATTCTCGGTTACCTGTCTTAACAAGGTCTTTTGTTCCCAGGTATTGGGGATTGAAAGGGCAGTCTAATCTAGGAAGACTGCTGGTGGTTTCACAGTTCTTCCATTAGTGAATGACTGAGTCGATCATCATTAAGTGTACTATCAGCATTGCTGCAGACGCAAATCTACATGCAATGACTCTTGGTCAAAGTGCTGCAGATTATAAAAATATAATAGCAACAATAGGACAGTAATAAATGAATAGTAATATTGACAGAGTAACAAAGTAATCATATCATTTGTTTCTTGACACATGTCCATGGACAGTTCTAACGCTCGCATTGCTTAGACATGCACCATCAACTGCAAGACCCAATACCATTAACAGATGTTTGTTAGTCCAAAATATGGCTAATGAATTAAATTGGGCAGAAATGGACACTAGTCAAGTAAATAGAAATAGAATGCCTATTAACATTAATTGTACAGCACGGGTTTTAAAATGTCATAAATAAGCAAAATCCTGTTTGCTTTATCATCATGGAGTACTATTACTGAAACTGTCGAGATGATTCAGTGATTTGAATCTGTCTTTAGAGGAGTTTTAAGGAGCTGGTCAATCAGAAATCAATCAATCAATCTAATCAACTGAAAGACAGACTGAAAATTCGGTTTTCCCTTTGAAACCGTCAAAAACAGACACACTACATATTTTTTGAGAAAACACAAGATACTTGTGCACCTAGACAGAGTACATTTGGGAGAAGAGATTTAGGCCTTTCTGACTACACACTTTATTCTAACATACTATTATTTGGGAGAACACTTAGCACTTTAGGTTTATTATTCTATTCTTTCCTGAGTCAATTGTCCTATTCTGACATATACTACATATTAATATTTCACAATTAGAAAACTACTGTAGCTAAATAGCCATTTCAAAAATTAGCCAAAGGACAGCCCAAAAAATATCCTCAAAGTTTCCTCAGATTCGGTCTTGCCATACAAAAGCGAATTTCATGAACACATCAGAAACCTTTTAGAGGAACCTAAAAGTCTATACACAGTTGATTACAACTGACAATAGACTTTGTCCAGCGTTAGCAAATAATGGCCACATTACAGGAGGTAATGCTGACATTATGCTAAACTGATCATGCCATACCCATTGAATTGAATTATGCTAATCCAAGGTCAAGCTGTTGCACATAAAAAAAAGACAGCGCCGACATAATATGAAATTAATAATGACATCATTTTGACTGAGGAAAGATAAAGGGACTCCGCTGGCGGGGCATCGAGGGAGTGAAGGCGGGCACAAGGTTAGCGACTAACTCAGCTGATTTGGAGAGGCACAGGGACGGTGGAGGGCGAGGGAGGAGGGAAAGACATCGAGAGAGAGAGAGAGAAAGAGAGAAAGAGAGGGAGGGGTGGTGGAGGGCAGTCTTTTAGCAAGGAGCGAGGGAGGAGGGAAAGACATCGAGAGAGAGAGAAAGAGAGAAAGAGAGGGAGGGGTGGTGGAGGGCAGTCTTTTAGCAAGGAGCGAGGGAGGAGGGAAAGACATCGAGAGAGAGAGAGGGGGGGGGGGGGTGGAGGGCAGTCTTTTAGCAAGGAGCGAGAGAGGAGGGAAAGACAGAGAGAGAGAGAGGGAGGGATGGTGGAGGGCAGTCTTTTAGCAAGGAGCGAGGGAGGAGGGAAAGACAGAGAGAGAGAGAGAGGGAGGGGGAGGGACAGTGGAGGGCAGTCTTTTAGCAAGGAGCGAGGGAGGAGGGAAAGACAGAGAGAGAGAAAGAGAGAGAGAGGGAGGGACGGTGGAGGGCAGTCTTTTAGCAAGGAGCGAGGGAGGAGGGAAAGACAGAGAGAGAGAAAGAGAGAGGGAGGGGGAGGGGCAGTGGAGGGCAGTCTTTTAGCAAGGAGCAGGGGCGCGTCTCGAATTGAGCTTATGGTCGAGTGGCTGATGAAGCCACTCATTAATCATGGAGTTTGGAGACAGAGACGAACAGGAGACGAGAGGGGTATAGCGAGACGGAGTAAGAGAGAAAGAGAGAGAGAGAGAATGAGAGAGAGAGAGAGAGAGAATGTGTGTGTGGAGGGGAGAAAGACAGGGGATACATACCCACAATGCACCTTGCTGCCTCGGGAATTCCTCTCCTCTTTCATTTGGCACTTCTATTTTTTCATGAACGGGGAGAGAGCATGCGGGTGGTTAGCGGTAAGCGGTAGCGGGGTGGCTGGGATTTAATGGTTCAGCGAGCGTAAGAGCCGCAGCAATTCCAACAAAGGGATCAGGTATCAAACACACAGGCGTAAATCACAAACCCCTGCAAAGCTGCCCTTTTCTTCACCAGAGCGCGCCAACTGCGAGATGGGTGCCTATATCCCTCCTTCCCCCTAACACACACACACACACACGCACGCAGGCAATTAAACTCTCTGCCATTAAGCAGCCTCCCCCTGATAGAGACAGGCGGGATCCCACACATCTATATGCACAGGGACAGAGATATGCTGTGTGATCGCCTGCTTCAAGCGGAGACAGCTAGCTTGCAGCGCTGGCCTGCAGAATGATTGAGACTAATAGACCGTTTGCTTAAATGACATGGAGTGCTGTAGCACCCACGATGTGTACTGTAAGTATGAACACTGTTAGTGGAAGGAAGGCACCAGTTATTTAACTGAGAGGTGAAACATGAATCTCACAACTCTGAAAACAGGATCTTGTCAAGTTAATAAGACTCCATGAGTAAGTGTTGGGACTCTGACATGTAGCAGAAAAGGTCTTGAGGATGGTCCACTAAATAACTGTATGGAATCATGAAAACAAGACAACCCATTAAACGCAATTGTCTCCCTTCAACAGCCCATTTCAAAAAACAAAAGGGAGGTTTGAAATGTGAACCAAACCAGATTTTAGAAAAACAAATCTCTGTCATGGTAAATCTCTTCTTGGCCGCTATAGATTTCCAAGGGAAGATGGGGAGACTAAAGCAACAGCTTCTGAGATTCAGCTTTTTGGCAGCCAAAGCCTCGCTCTAGGAAGCCGACCAGGACAGGAGTGGCGTGGTTCCACGGTCATCCATTTTGTTTCCTGCTGACACGGGGCTGGCAGCAGTGACCCCGATCATTTGTTACGGCCTCCCCACCAGCAGGCATCTGTGCCAGGCAGCTACGGGCATCTCTTCCTACAGCAGCCTGAGCTACACCAAGCCCCATCATCACCCTCATGTACCCCTGCATCTCTTCCCACAGCAGCCCGAGCTACACCAAGCCCCATCATCACCCTCATGTACCCCTGCATAGTGCTACATCATTACTGTTTGTCTCTGTCTAAGTCAAAGTAACATTCTGGAGAACATTCCGAAAAGAGTTGTTATTTGTGATTGCAACATATCATTTATGTGGTTCTTTTACACGCAGTAAGCCTAAACAACTGCATATCATTTATGTGTTTTTTTTACACGCAGTAAGCCTGAACAACTGCATGGACATGACGGGCAGAATGGTATACTAATCATACTCAGTGCGGCTATTTTATTAATGTCGTGATTAATGTATTAGTGGCTGCGTGTGTTTGTCTGAGTGATTGTGTGCATACCGTATGTACTGTACTGTATGCATATGATGTATGAGTAAACAATCTTGTGCCACCCGACTTCTATTTATTGATATCCTCCCCACTACCCTAAATCTCAGCCACTGTGGCACAAGAATGTGTGTAGGTGTGTGGTGCAAGTATATGTGTTTGTGTGTATGGCACAAGTATATATGTGTGTGTGTGTGGCACAAGTATATATGTGTGTGTGTGGCACAAGAATGTGTGTATGTGTGTTGCGGGGGCAGCTGTGGACTAGTGGTTAGGGAGTTGGACTTGCAATCGGAAGGTTGTCAGTTCGAATCCCACCCTACCCATGATTGAGATGCCCTTGAGCAAGGCATCTAACCCCAACCTGCTCCAGGGACTGTAACTGAAACCCTGTAAATATCTGTAAGTCGCTCTGGATAAGAGCGTCAGCTAAGTGTAATGTAATGTAATGTGTGTGACACAAGTATATATGTGTGTGTGTGTGGCACAAGAATGTGTGTATGTGTGTGACACAGGTATATGTGACAAAAAAAACAAACTGAATGTAAACCTAAGGGTGACCAAAGACAGAGCTGCCAACTCACACGCTTTCGCCGTGTGACACACGGATTTGCCTGTCTTCACACACTCTCACGCCACGCATCCATTTGTTACGCAAAAAAAAAATCCAATCTGGGCCGAGACGTTTGGGCGGCGTTCGTTCCTTTACAAACTCCACGACAGTAGATGGCGCTGAACCCACCCTTGTATTCGCTGCATATCCTACCCCAATCAGTCCCATTGGA
>CM050200.1:1380519-1385519 GCA_027475355.1 Coilia nasus
ACTTACATTGCTTTGTCCCCTACTTAGAGCACTACATAGGCTGCAACTTACATTGCTTTGTCCCCTATTTAGAGCACTATATAGGCTGCAGGTTACATTGGTTTGTCCCCTACTTAGAGCACTACATAGGCTGCAGGTTACATTGCTTTGTCCCCTACATAGAGCACTACATACAGTAGGCTGCAACTTACATTGCTTTGTCCCCTACATAGAGCACTACATAGGCTGCAGGTTACATTGGTTTGTTTCTACATAGAGCACTGGATAGGCTGCAACTTACATTGCTTTGTCCCTACATAGAGCACTACATAGGCTGCAGGTTACATTGGTTTGTTTCTACATAGAGCACTGGATAGGCTGCAACTTACATTGCTTTGTCCCCTACTTAGTGCACTACATAGGCTGCAGGTTACATTGGTCTGTCCCTACATAGAGCTCTACATAGGCTGCAACTTACATTGCTTTGTCCCCTACTTAGAGCACTACATAGGCTGCAACTTACATTGCTTTGTCCCCTACTTAGAGCACTACATAGGCTGCAACTTACATTGCTTTGTCCCCTATTTAGAGCACTATATAGGCTGCAGGTTACATTGGTTTGTCCCTACATAGAGCACTACATAGGCTGCAGGTTACATTGGTTTGTCCCCTACTTAGAGCACTACATAGGCTGCAACTTACATTGGTTTGTCCCTACATAGAGCACTACATACTGTAGGCTGCAACTTACATTGGTTTGTCCCTACATAGAGCACTACATAGGCTGCAAGTTACATTGCTTTGTCCCCTACATAGAGCACTACATAGGCTGCAGGTTACATTGGTTTGTTTCTACATAGAGCACTACATAGGCTGCAACTTACATTGGTTTGTCCCTACATAGAGCACTACATAGGCTGCAAGTTACATTGCTTTGTCCCCTACATAGAGCACTACATAGGCTGCAGGTTACATTGGTTTGTTTCTACATAGAGCACTACATAGGCTGCAACTTACATTGCTTTGTCCCCTACTTAGTGCACTACATAGGCTGCAGGTTACATTGGTCTGTCCCTACATAGAGCTCTACATAGGCTGCAACTTACATTGCTTTGTCCCCTACTTAGTGCACTACGTAGGCTGCAAGTTACATTGCTTTGTCCCCTACTTAGAGCACTACATAGGCTGCAACTTACATTGCTTTGTCCCCTATTTAGAGCACTATATAGGCTGCAGGTTACATTGGTCTGTCCCTACATAGAGCACTACATAGGCTGCAAGTTACATTGCTTTGTTTCTACTTAGAGCACTATATAGGCTGCAACTTACATTGGTTTGTCCCCTACATAGAGCACTATATACAGTAGGCTGCAACTTACATTGCTGTTTTCCTACATAGAGCACTACATAGGCTGCAACTTACATTGCTTTGTCCCCTACTTAGAGCACTATATAGGCTGCAGGTTACATTGGTTTGTCCCTACATAGAGCACTGGATAGTAAAGGAGTGAACATTTCTGAGTGAGGCGCTGCTGGTAGAGCATGGGGAGGCCTTGGGAGTCAGCTGATGCTTGTAGAGCATGGGGAGGCCTTGGGAGTCAGCTGATGCTTGTAGAGCATGGGGAGGCCTTGGGAGTCAGCTGATGCTTGTAGAGCATGGGGAGGCCTTGGGAGTCAGCTGATGCTTGTAGAGCATGGGGAGGCCTTGGGGAACTGCATGTACGAGACAGCAATTAAACACGATGAAGCGATGCACTGCCAAGCGTCCCCCGTCCCCTTTTCTTTTTCCCGCTTTTCTTTCCATCTCTTCTTTTTGTGCTGCACAAGGGGTCCCTCGATGGCCCCGGATGCCGGATGCTTCCGCAAGATGTTCTCATTAAACAGAATATGGATGGGGCAGAGCTTATCACCGCCAAACATATGCAGAACTCACTTAGTCCTTCCTCTCTGTCGCGCTCTCTTTTTCTCTCTCTTACTTTTCGCCTCTTTCTCTGTCTTTCAGTCCATTTCTTTCTGTGTTCTTTCCCAAAACAGTTCTTCCATTTTACCCCCCTCCTGTTCCCCTTCTTTCACGTCCTCTATTCTTCCTGCTCCAGCCGCCTCTTTAGCTCTTCTGCAGAGAATCTCTTTTTTTTCCTTTTCGATTCCTCTCATCCTCCTCCCTCATCCTGTCAGCATGATGTATACTTCCCTCTCACCTTCAACCTCCCTCCCTCTCTCTCTCTCTTTTTCTCCCTTTCTTTCTCCCTCCCTCTCCTTCTTGTCCTCCCTCTCCTTCTTACTCTCTCTGCCTCTATTTGTCTCTCTCTCTTTCATTCACTCTCTTCCTTCTTTCATTTGCTCTCATTCTCCCTCACTCTCTCCCTCTCTCCCTTCTCCTCTCATTCTCCCTCACCCACTCCCTCTCTCCTTTCTCCTCTTCTCTCTCATTCTCCCTCACCCACTCCCTCTCTCCCTTCTCCTCTCATTCTCCCTCACCCACTCCCTCTCTCCTTTCTCCTCTTCTCTCTCATTCTCCCTCACTCTCTCCCTCTCTCCTTTCTCCTCTTCTCTCTCATTCTCCCTCACTCACTCTCTCTTTTCTCCTCTTCTCTCTCATTCTCCCTCACTCACTCCCTCTCTCCCTTCTCCTCTCATTCTCCCTCACTCTGTACCTCTCTCCTTTCTCCTCTTCTCTCTCATTCTGCCTCACTCACTCTCTCTCTCCCTTCTCCTCTCATTCTGCCTCACTCACTCCCTCTCTCCTTTCTCCTCTTCTCTCTCATTCTCCCTCACTCTCTCCCTCTCTCCCTTCTCCTCTCATTCTCCCTCACCCATTCCCTCTCTCCTCTCTCCCTTCTCCTCTCATTCTCCCTCACTCACTCCCTCTCTCCTTTCTCCTCTTCTCTCTCATTCTCCCTCACTCACTCCCTCTCTCCTTTCTCCTCTTCTCTCTCATTCTCCCTCACCCACTCCCTCTCTCCTTTCTCCTGCTCCTCTTTCCCCTGCGCCGCACTGCAATGTATCATCTAAAAAGCAAATTAGAGCATCAATGGGTGGAGGGGGTGGCGGTAGTGGTGTGGATGGGGATGGGGCGGGGGGCTAGCCCAGTGTAAAGGGGGCCCAAGACGGAGCAACTTTCCTCATTACTAAGCAAAACGCGGCGGTTTCTACTGCGCCGGAGGGATCCGCTGCCCGGCTCGGAGCTAAATGACAGAGTAATGGGCGTAATTAGCACCATAAAGTCCAGGCGAGGGCCACGAAGAAAATTAAAATGAATGCCGATTTCAAACGCGGCAAATTACTCCTTAAATCATATTCCTATTACGTCTCGCCGACAAGCTCGTAAGTAGGTTAAAACTTCTTTTATTTTCTTTGATTGGATTCTAGCCGGGGTGGGAT
Source organism: Coilia nasus (assembly GCA_027475355.1). Classification (NCBI taxonomy): domain Eukaryota; kingdom Metazoa; phylum Chordata; class Actinopteri; order Clupeiformes; family Engraulidae; genus Coilia; species Coilia nasus. The sequence continues at coordinate 1,383,880 of CM050200.1, forward strand.
TATTCATTTCCTGCCGAGAATGAGTCCTGTCTATCAGCGGATGAAGGGGGTGGGGGCGTTGGGTGGGTGGGTGTACCGTAAGAAAGGGGCCGGTGTGCCACAATGAGCCGGCCATTTCTGTAATCCAAACCGCCAACTCCCCCTCCATCCACACCGCTCTCTACCTCACATGCTGAATTAGTTACAGCACATGGAGCACACACACACACACACACACACACACTCCCTCTCTCTTTCTCCCTCTCTCTTTCTCTCTCTCTTTAACTTTCAGACTTTTGACACATTTGAAGGGAGAGTATTTTATCAGATCCCTTCAGAAGACCCACCGCGCACACACACACACACACAGAGGGAGACGGACACATGCATTAATGACATCTGACAGGACTAATGCACTGATAGGGCCAGACTAAGTCGCTGCCTAAACTCCCCCCTCAGCGAAAATGAATTTGGATTAAAATTTGCATCATCCCTCAGATGTGACATCAGACAAGTCCAAGGCAGGGGGTGTGGTGGGGTTGAAGTGGGTTGAGTTGGGGTGGGTGGGGTGGGGTGGGGTGGGGTGGGGTTGGGAGGGGGGTGCAGTGAGGCGAGGCGGAGATGCATTAAGCGGGCGGGGTGCCAGCGAACGGTCAGTGTGACCCATGTGTGAAACGAACCCTCAAAACAAACTCTCATAAGCGCGTCTTTAAGGCGGCGGACGCCGTCCTTAATGACGCGTGTAAAGTTACGACACTGAAACTTACGAGAGGAAGAAAGACAAACAGCACGAGGCTCTCTGCACTCTCCCTGCTGTGTCCCTGTGGACACACACACATACACACACACACACACAGGCGCACACACACTCACACACACACAGGCACACACACACACAGGCACACACACAGGCACACACACACAGGCACACACACACACACACAGGAACACACACACACACACACACACAAATGAGAAATGCCCTTGATTTTTTGTAGACTTCTACTAGCCTGACTAACACTAAGGTCACAGCATCAGGCGGAAGGCGTAATCTTATAACGGACGGAAGACGGGATGTTAAATTATCCCCAGCGCCAAATCTTCCCACTCCATCTACATCGCGCTGAACGAGGCTGAGTGGCGTTGATGGAGAGGGCCCACTTCCAAGGTCACCCCCAACCTTCCCAGCCTCTTCACTCATTCGCCAACTGGTAAGTGCCAGGTTTTTTGTCCCACATCTGTTAAGATAACAGTGCTCATTCACTCACAGGGAATGGGGGTGGGATGAGGTGGGGGGGGGGGTTATCTTGAGGATGTGAGGAGTGTGTGTGTGTGGGGGGGGGGTCTTTATGTTGTTGGTTATTAGAAGCCATAGTTGGACCTACAAGGGGTACCTGAGGGTATGGTACCCCCTGTGCTTTTTGTGCATTTTGGGGGTCAGTGTAGCCCAATGACTGTATACTGGCTGTGTATATAGTGAACGCCGTAGACCCTCTGACTGTATACTGGCTGTGTATATAGTGAACGCCGTAGACCCTCTGACTGTATACTGGCTGTGTATATAGTGAACGCCGTAGACCCTCTGACTGTATACTGGCTGTGTATATAGTGAACGCCGTAGACCCTCTGACTGTATACTGGCTGTGTATATAGTGAACGCC
>CM050200.1:1400519-1413019 GCA_027475355.1 Coilia nasus
AGTCCAGGTTGAATACCCTTTGCTGGGATATGAGTCAAGCTGCTCTGACCTCCACAGCCAAGGAAAAGTTCAGTCCAGTGTAAGGTGAGGAAAGTTCAGTCCAGCTGTAGCTGAGTTCAGAGTTGCACTGTCTGCACCACGGGCTCGGGCCAGATCTGGCCCAGAGCTGGGGCTCCGCTGTTGGTCAAGTTTTACACTTCCATCACTTTCCAACACGTGTGCGTGGGAGAGCACATTTTACACCCGACAGACGTTGCATGGCACCAGCTACACCGCAGCAGATATTAAATCAGCAGGACTGTCTTGAACATGGCTGGAGTTGAGCTTAATATTGAAAGTCACATATGAACAGGCGCCAAACGTCCGTCCTCCAACCCCCCTAACCATACCCACTTCCACGCGGATGTGTGTGGGCGGCTCCTTACGTGTACAGTCTCACTCAAATGGCCAATTGCTGCCGCTCGTGTCACGCCCTCCCTATAACAGGCAGTTCATTTCAAGCAGCCGGCCGTCCAACTGCGTTGCAGCCCTTTCACCATTTTGATTGCCGCTCTTGTGGATGTGCTTGTAATGGCAGTAGATGGGGCGCTCCGGTGGATGGGGTTATAATGGCAGTGCAGTAGGTGGGGGGGTGGGAGCTTTTTTTTTGTCCAGAAAATGATTGCCGTGCAGTAAGTTGCCCGCTTTCCCACTCTCCCCCTGCTCAGGCGACATACAGCACAGCCGCCATTATTTCTTCCCTTCTCAGCTGAAGTAATTTAATTGTGGTGAGTGAGCAGAGCAGTGGCTCAAAGCTGCCAGCAGAGGCAGGTGGAACAGGTCTGAAGAGACAGAGCGAGCGCCAGAGACAGAGAACGTAATGGAGATGACGAAACTCAACAAGATCGCTAGAAATACAGTACGGTATGAGGCCACCAGTTAAAACCTAATCAGAGCAGCACACGGCACAGCCGAGAAGTAATGGAGGACTCGAGCGGGAGGACGTGGAGCGAGCAAACTGTATGTCCAGCAGATGAGGCACACCATGTTTTTCTTTAATGCTCAATTACTGAGCACAGGCTCTCCAACAAATAGATGTCTGAAATGCACTCACAGGTCAAAAATGTCACATGGCAAGCTGCCCCCTACAGTACAGCATGTGCAACGCCTCATTTGAGCATGCTGTTTCTGTTCTGCTATTATTCACTTTTTTCCATGTTGAACACAAAAGCTAATTGCTTGAACTGCATTAAATAAGTGGTGTTTTATTTTAATTTGAATTGATTCTCCCTCTCCCTCATTACATGATAATTCTTAAGTGTTAATTAATATTGGCATGTGGAGTCCCTGAGGAAGGAGAGGAAAAATCACTACACCATGGCAACAGCAAAAAAAGGAAATGGAAAGAAAAAAAGGTTTGCCACCTGTAAGCCAATAACCAGCTGGGGGAGGAAAAACACATTTTTTTCTGAGGCAATTTGTGTTACAATTCAAAAAATAATTCCCCTAATTTTGTTGTGCAAAGCACAGCACATCATGAAGGATCTTGAGAGACACCATGTCTCATCTCATGTTCATGTTCCATCATGCATTTCATTATGGCTGTGTGTGTGTGTGTGTGTGTGTGTGTGTGTGTGTGTGTGTGTGTGTGTGTGTGTGTGTGTGTCAGCTGACTCAGGGAAATACTGTTTTGTCCCTTATCCATGCAGACCATCTCTCTATTAGCCTATGATGTGGTAAAAAGCACAATGGTGGAATACACGCAACAACAACAACAACAACAACAACAACAACAGAAAAAACAAACCTTCCAAAAATAGAACTTAAAAAGCCCTTAGGTGTCCTCTTGTATGCCTGAGCTTAAAGTTGACTGTGGGAAGGATCCTGGCACGCGCCAGGCCTGTGCACGACATCACCTCATATCATATTAGCCCCTCCCAATGCTCTCTCTCCCCAACCCCAACCCCCACTACCATCGGCTTCATCTATAGCAACTCCCCCACCCCACCCCCCACCCGACCCTCCAGGAAGATCAGGCAGATCAGTCAGCGAGACGCTACCTCTTTCACGCACTGATAATTGGACCCATCCAGCGAGCCAGAGGTCAATATCTCTCCAGCTGGAGGCCTCTCTCTCTCTCGCTCTCTCTCTCTTTCTCTCTGTCTCTCTCTCTCTCTCTCTCTCGCTCTCTCTCTCTTTCTCTCTGTCTCTCTCTCTCTCTCTCTCTCTCTCTCTCTCACACACACACACACTCACAGTCTCTCTCTCTCTCACACATACTCCCCCACTCACTCACATAGTCTGTCTCTATCGTCTCTCTTTTCCCCTCTGTCCAGCGTGACTAAATCTGACTGGCCACAACCCCCACAAGCATACACAAACACAACAGCACACAGACACACTCAAAAGACACACACACACACACACACACACACACACACAGCACACCCTCGGGACAGGGATAGCAAGGCTGATCATAGCAGGCCTGTCAGAAGCTTTTTTCGCTTATTTTTGTTGTTGTTGTTGTGTTGTGTTTATCTTTTTTCCTCTTTTTTAGGCTTTCACTTTATTTCTTCTCTCCTCTCCTCTCCTCTCCTCTCCTCTATCCTCCTCTACCCTCCTCTACCCTCCTCTCCTCTCCTCTACCCTCCTCTCCTCTCCTCTACCCTCCTCTCCTCTACCCTCCTCTACCCTCCTCTACCCTCCTCTCCTCTCCTCTACCCTCCTCTCCTCTCCTCTACCCTCCTCTCCTCTCCTGGAGGAGAGAAAATTAAACAATGGGAGTATTTGGTGAATAAGGTGAAAGGTGGCATACATAATAATGTGTGAATGTGATTTTGAAAGATGGCTATATGCTACATATATGGGCTGATGATCAAGTAGAACATTTTACTACATGTAATTCTCTTTAGAGCAGTCTCTGTCTCTCTCTCTCTCTCTCTCTCTCTCTCTCTCTCTCTCTCTCTCTCTCTCTCTCTCTCTCTAATCCATCTATTTGTCAGTGAAGCAGTCATAACAGATAACAACAGGCATCTCCACAGGAAGGACAGGGACATGTCGGGCCTCACCCCTAAACTCTGGCCTGGAGTCCCCATCTCTAGCAAAGCCCTCCCCTCCCTATAGACCTGGCCTGGAGTCCCCATCTCTAGCAGAGCCCTCCCCTCCCCTATAGATCCGCCACTGTGGCCACCACTACCCAGCACCGGGCCTCACCCCTAAACTCTGGCCTGGAGTCCCCATCTCTAGCAAAGCCCTCCCCTCCCTATAGACCTGGCCTGGAGTCCCCATCTCTAGCAGAGCCCTCCCCTCCCCTATAGATCCGCCACTGTGCCCACCACTACCCAGCATTGGGCGTCACCCTCCCTGCCACTGCCACCTCCACCTCCAACGCCTCCCCCTCGCCCAGGAGAAGAGGAGCCGGTGCCTACCCAGCATGCCGAGGCTTATCTCCGCTAGAGCGGGGCACACACACCCATGTCCCGCCGGGCCGACAGCGCCGGCATATGGGGCCCAGCGTGCCGGCAGCAGAGGCGGCGTCAGACGCTCAATGTCAATTAATAACATCAGATAAGCCGGCGAGGCCAGGGAGCGCAGCCACTGTGCCACAGAGAGGCAGAGCTGCAGACGGAGGTGGCTGAGTGTGAGGACAGGCCAGTGTTGGCTGAGTGTGAGGACAGGCCAGTCTTGGCTGAGTGTGAGGACAGGCCAGTCTTGGCTGAGTGTGAGGACAGGCCAGTGTGAGGACAGGCCAGTGTTGGCTGAGTGTGAGGACAGGCTGAGTGTGAGGACAGGCTGAGTGTGAGGACAGGCCAGTGGTGGCTGAGTGTGAGGACAGGCTGAGTGTGAGGACAGGCTGAGTGTGAGGACAGGCTGAGTGTGAGGACAGGCCAGTGGTGGCTGAGTGTGAGGACAGACGGAGGTGGCTGAGTGTGAGGACAGGCTGAGTGTGAGGACAGGCCAGTGTTGGCTGAGTGTGAGGACAGGCTGAGTGTGAGGACAGGCCAGTGTTGGCTGAGTGTGAGGACAGGCTGAGTGTGAGGACAGGCTGAGTGTGAGGACAGGCCAGTGGTGGCTGAGTGTGAGGACAGGCTGAGTGTGAGGACAGGCTGAGTGTGAGGACAGGCCAGTGGTGGCTGAGTGTGAGGACAGGCTGAGTGTGAGGACAGGCCAGTGGTGGCTGAGTGTGAGGACAGGCTGAGTGTGAGGACTCAGTGGTGGCTGAGTGTGAGGACAGGCCAGTGTTGGCTGAGTGTGAGGACAGGCCAGTGTTGGCTGAGTGTGAGGACAGGCCAGTGTTGGCTGAGTGTGAGGACAGGCCAGTGTTGGCTGAGTGTGAGGACAGGCTGAGTGTGAGGACAGGCCAGTGTTGGCTGAGTGTGAGGACAGGCCAGTGGTGGCCGCAGAGAAAGAGGTTGAGATTAAACACAAACACAGATGACACACACAGTCACAGACACACCAGCCTGGTCTCACAGAGTTCCGTGAAATGACCCTTAACTCAAAAATCTGTGGTGGCATCACGGAGTTGGCGAAGATTCTGTGACTGCCCCATGGAATTGACACCAATGTAAGCCAATGACAGGCTTCATCCGTGGTCCACACACAGATACGCTGATTCAATAGTAACTGCATTGGGCTGCAACTGCAAGTGATGTGACCACGGAAGTTAATCCAGTGCCAGTCAGTAGCGCATACTCCGTGGTTTACACACAGATCACAGTGCAATGTCTGCACTCACCCAGTGAACGTTGATTTTAAATTTGGAAATGTTCCATTTTAAATATTCAGGTCCACAGAGAGAGAGAGAGAGAGAGAGAGAGAGAGAAGGGAAAGGCAGAGAGGGACAGGCAGAGACTTAAAGTAATATCAAACAACAACCACCAAAAATGCTTAGATCTATAAAGTATTTTCCCTACAAAGATTTTATTAGCTCAGATAAAAGCTTCTGAAAAATACATGAATATTAAAGTAATGATATTCAATCATGTCATTTCATCGAGGTAATTACTGATATGTGTATTTGTTTGACATGCATGACTCTCCATTACCTTGCAGAGGGATGGTTGTTTAATTACACATTACAGCAGTCATTAATTTAACGATATAACAAATATAATTGAATGATATAACAAATAAGAAATATGTGTTACGTCAAATAAAGTATGGCTATTGGGCTAAATACATTATAATTTTAAAACAGTGACCTCTATCTCTGACCTCTCGCTAGTGTGACACGTTCTCTCAAAACCCCTACATTATGTTTGTTGCAATGTGATATGAAAGTGACCAAACTCTACAATGAGATTATAAAAAAGATTCACAGTTTATTAGTTCAATATTAGTTTAATAGACATAAATACTCTCCTTGTAGGAAAGACAGTGGCAGTAGGAATGAGTGTGCAACAGGCTTCAATGGCACGTACTGTACGGCAGGGAGGCCACAAGTTGGCTTAAAGTACACAGGAGAGATGGTAAGCAACTAACAGGATGATCACTGCAGGAGTTCTGCCTCACCAGCAACTAACAGGATGATCACTGCAGGAGTTCTGCCTCACCAATAGCTGACACTAGTGCATTGTATTAATATAAAACAACAACTGCACTGGATGATAAAACCAATTCAAACTGTATGCAAAAATCACCCCAAACCAAAAACACAGCAATCACAGGAGAGGAGGCCCCCAAATGACCAGGACTATGCTCACATCCCCTAATGTAACACTTAGCTTGAGTAGCAGACCCCTAATGTAACACATAGCTTGAGTAGCAGGCTCACATCCCCTAATGTAACACATAGCTTGAGTAGCAGGCTCACATCCCCTAATGTAACACTTAGCTTGAGTACTAGGCTCACATCCCCTAATGTAACACTTAGCTTGAGTAGCAGGCTCACATCCCCTAATGTAACACATAGCTTGAGTAGCAGGCTCACATCTCCTAATGTAACACTTAGCTTGAGTAGCAGGCTCACATCCCCTAATGTAACTCATAGCTTGAGTAGCAGGCTCACATCCCCTAATGTAGCTCATAGCTTGAGTAGCAGGCTCACATCCCCTAATGTAACACATAGCTTGAGTAGCAGGCTCACATCCCCTAATGTAACACATAGCTTGAGTACTAGGCTCACATCCCCTAATGTAACACTTAGCTTGAGTAGCAGGCTCACATCCCCTAATGTAACACATAGCTTGAGTAGCAGGCTCACATCCCCTAATGTAGCTCATAGCTTGAGTAGCAGGCCCCTAATGTAACACTTAGCTTGAGTAGCAGACCCCTAATGTAACACTTAGCTTGAGTAGCAGGCTCACATCCCCTAATGTAACACTTAGCTTCAGTAGCAGGCTCACATCCCCTAATGTAACACATAGCTTGAGTAGCAGGCTCACATCCCCTAATGTAACACTTAGCTTGAGTAGCAGGCTCACATCCCCTAATGTAACACATACAGTAGCTTGAGTAGCAGGCTCACATCCCCTAATGTAACACATAGCTTGAGTAGCAGGCTCACATCCCCTAATGTAACACATAGCTTGAGTAGCAGGCTCACATCCCCTAATGTAACACATAGCTTGAGTAGCAGGCTCACATCCCCTAATGTAACACATAGCTTGAGTAGCAGGCTCACATCCCCTAATGTAGCTCATAGCTTGAGTAGCAGGCCCCTAATGTAACACTTAGCTTGAGTAGCAGGCTCACATCCCCTAATGTAACACATAGCTTGAGTAGCAGACCCCTAATGTAATACATAGCTTGAGTAGCAGGCCTGCCGGCTTAGGTGCAGTGGGACAAACCCAAACAGAAGCACAGAGGCTGAAAACACCTACTAGGCTACTACAAACTGGGCATAGACTAGATGTATAGTGTACCGTGGTGTGGAATACTCTGTCTGAGTATTTATAGACCCAGGTGGGCTACACACACAGCAGGTCAGTGTGGATGGACACTCAAACTGCAGGCTTAAGAGAGGCACAAGTTCAAATGCATCACTCGACTTAACTTGAGGGAATTATAACACTGTGTTGCTGAAGTTAATAAACGCAACCAGTAACACAGTGAGTACTCTAATGGAGGTGCTTGCCCTTTGTTGCTGGTGGACACCAGCGAGACCAAACGATACTTTGCCATATGGCACGAGACTTCCCCTCCCCAGCGACACCCTCCCTTCCCAAACCTAGCCAACTGCCTGCTACATTCATGGCAGAATGTTGGCGTATCCCCATGGAAGTATTAAAAATAATCAGCTGGTCCAGAAAGTAAAAAAAAAAGCCACACTTCAACTTCCGTTGTACCAGAAAGAACTTTTCACTTTATGTCACCGCTCTTTTGATTAGTCCGTGATTCCACGAGGCAGCTCGCTCGGCTACTCAGAAGAGAAATGTTGTGCTGTGTGGCTGTAGGTTACGCAAGGAAGTGGTGGAGCGGGGTTGGGGTGGTGGAGAAAAAAACATGAAATCATCCCTCTGTTTTCTTCATTTTAGTCCCACAGTGCATGCTAACACGGGGTCACATGTTCTTCCACCATCCACAGACGGAAGGCCCTGGAAAAAAACATTTTTTTTTCTTCAAACACAGGTAGAAAAGCAAAAAGGTTTGACAAAACATCTGTGGAGGGGTGGTTAGACACAGCGCCACCTGCTAGGGTACATGCAGGCCTAGCTCGTGTATATCTGACACAGCCATTCGCTCTCAATAGTTTAAGGAAATCACCTGTGGCAAAGCAGCACACAGTGGTGTACAGGTGAGAAGCATCGGCAGACTTTGATAAACAATTTTTCTCAGCGTGTGTGTGTGTGTGTGCACTGTGTGTGTGTGAGACAGTGCGTGGGTGTGTGTGTGTATATGTGCGTGTGTGTGTGCATGTGTGTGATTGTGTGTGTATGTGTGCATGTGTGTGTGATGTGGGGGGGGGGGGGTCATGGGGCAGTCTCATGGGTGGTAATGGTGGTGGGTGATGGGAAAGAGCAGGAGTGGGGGCGGGCAGAGTTTAAGGGGCAGGTTGGTTTGAGTCTGCTAGCTTCGCTGTGGATTGTGCCGGTTATCAGGGAATAGCGCAGCTGGCTCCGGCATCATTTGGGAGGAGACGCAGGTATAGAGGGCCCTCTTAGGCTCTAAGATGTGTACCTGTAGCTGACGCTTTGTAGCAAACGGTCTCAAAAAACAGGCAACACAAGGAAAAATCAGTGGGTGTATCACAGACACGAGTGCTTAGGATGGGTGGCAGAATTAGCAGTTGGGTCTGAGGAGAAAGCATTACAGGAACAGGAGAAAAGACCTGGGAAGTAGTTACAAATCAAACTTTAACTTTTCTCTCTCTCTCTCACTCTCTCTCTCTTTCTCTCTCTCTCTCTCTCTCTCTCTCTCCCCTCTCTCTGCCCACTCTCTCTCTCTCTCTCTGAGTCATCCAGAGAGAAAGAATAGAGAAGGTGAAATATTCATTGTGTCAGACTCAAAGGTCTTTTAAGGGAAACTAGGCACCCAATGATTTTGAAGATTTAGAAAAAGACCAATTTAAAAGTCAGCCCGGAGGCAAAGAAATAATATTTAAGGCTATGAATTAACAATTCATCGGCAGGGAAAGGTCTTTGTGCACTGCCACTGCTGGTGGAGATATCATGCCTCCTTTCGTTGCCATTTTTTAATTTGCTCCAATTGTGATTGTACGGTGGTCAGTATTTTCCACGGGCTGGCTCCGCTGGTCATTAATTCATGTAATGGTGTCAAGGAAAGGCTGTAGTTTCACCTCGGCGAGGGCACTTTTGAAACTCGTTTTCCGGAAAAAAGAGTCGATGCAGTGCTTTTAGGCCCTCATTTAATGATGCGCTTTAATCTCTTCCTTGGCCATCCTCTTTGCCCTTCTGTTATGTGACTACCTTCTATTTTTTACATGTTCATATATGTTTTACTTTTGCTTTATGTTGAAATTTGTTTAGGAAGTGGGTAACCTTTTATTTTATGGGTCCTTTTTTATTGTATCTACAAGTACCAACATGTAATATTATGTATTTACACTGTACATACATGAGCGTAACCCTAACTCTAACCCTAAGGTTCAGTACAGTGTAAGTATGTAATGTTACATTTTGTTACACACTTTGTTACACTGTACCTAATTGATGTAACAAGGACATTAGATGAAGTGTAACCAGGAAGTGAATTACTGCCATGCCCCATTGTCTGTTTTAATTCCAACACCCTGCATCATCACAAAACTGTGAATACTTTTTGTGTCACAACCTATTTTCTAAAGTAAAGCAGGACCCAGAGATGGGAGAGGACGCGTAACAGCAAGGGACAAGCAGAGAGGGGACGAGGGAACAAAGGACGAGACAAAACTGCTGTCCTCGAAGAAGCCGTGTCAACACGTGAGGTCGTGCGGAAATCCTGCTCAGATTGCAAAGCAGCATGGGAGACGAAACGCGAGCCGGCGCGATCCCCGGGTGGCCGGTTCACGCGGTCTGTTTCAGCCTGCGGGCCCTTCCAAAAGCTGCCAGCATTCCGCCACACCTATCATTCGCACAGGAAAAGGTTACTGCCTACGAAGGACAACAGACAGGCGTCAACAAAAAATGAAAATCGCTAGGAGCAAAACGTGACGCCCTTGACCCCTCACTAGAGCCACCCACCGCTTTGAGAGGCTGTGTGAACTCAAGCTCAGGTAACCGGGGCAACACAAACAGCCAACACTTCCTGTTAACAGCAAGAGGCAGGAAGAGTCACCCAGACCTTCAGGAACCCAAAATAGTGAAGAATGATGACAGTAATCCATAAACCCTAATCAGGACAATCTGTAAACGGAGAACGGCAGCATTTGACTTGAGCTCCAATCAACACAGCTCTCCTCCATTGCCCTTATGGAAAATACAGTGGTTGGTACTCAGGGAACACGTAGCCTCTGCATCGCCTGCACGCTGTGAGCTTTGAATGAGAGATTTTAACACTCCCTGCAAGCTGCACTTGAAGAGTAAGGCAATCACTTTGCTGAGGCCGCTGGTCAACACTGGTCAAATGAAAAACATATAGTGTAAGGTGCACAGAATATAATTATCTGATAAGTGTGACATCAAAATAAGGTGGTGGAATGGCGTCTCAAAGGTCTAACTGGAAAAATAGACCTCCAGACCCTCTCCTCACCCTCTCCTCTGTGGAGTTACACACATACAACAACAGACACACCACACACACACATACCTCACACACACACAAACAGCAGTTTGGCAACACTTTGTATTCCCCCATTTACCCAAGAAAATGGCCAAGCTTTGGATCACACCCGGCTGTGGTGTCACACAATCCCAAGGGAGAGGGTGGGAGAAAGGGAGCTGTGGTGGGGAAGAGAGGGATTGGAGTGAGTGTTTTAAGGGGGCTACGGGGCGTTGGTAAGAGGTGGGTGGTTAAGACATGATGTCCATTGTATGTGTGTGTGTGTGTGTGTGTGTGTTGGGACGGTGGGGGTAGAGCTGGGTAGTCATGGTGACACACAGTGACAGTTACAGTGGGACGGTGGGGGTAGGAGCTGGGTAGTCATGGTGACACCCAGTGACAGTGACACACACAGATGCAGAAGTCTGCTCCTGCAGGGCATTTTGTGTCCCCTCGTCCCATCCCTTCTTTACAGCTGCGGTGACACTGGTGACACTGGTGACACTGGTGATACTGGTTGTGGTCTGGGCACATAGGGGACAGGAGCGAGTGTCACATTCGCATCGTCAGAGAAAAGAGAAATGGAACCAGAATGACAACAGGGAGTCAAAATGACAGCAGGGTCTACATGCAGTGGCTTGCTTTTCTGGATGTGAGTAACGTCTCATTTTTATGTGTGAAATTCTGTGTGTGTGTGTGTGTGTGTGTGTGTGTGTGTGTGTGTGTGTGTGTGTGTGTGTGTGTGTGTGTGTGTGTGTGTGTGTGTGTGCGCGTGTGTGTGTGTGTGTGTGTGTGACAGGAGTATGATGCCACACCAGCAAAAAACACTAAAACTCTCTATCTCTCGCTCTCTCTTTCACACACACACACACACACACACACACTCTCTCTATCTCTCGCTCTCTCTTTCACACACACACACACACACACACACACTCTCTCTATCTCTCGCTCTCTCTTTCACACACACACACACACACAGGGAATCTGCCAACACTTCTACAATGTTCTTGTTTGTTGATTTGTTAATATTAATGTTTATATTAAATATTGCGATTTAGTTCTAAAAAAAAAGTATTTGCAAAAAATAAACATAAAATCAAATGGGGAAAATAGAAAGACAGGTATTTAAGGCTGTATTGCATTTTACTCACTTAGAAGTCAGGTACTATGACAGGTAGACTATGCTAATGCTAGGCTAGCAAGGTGTTGTAAGACGCTTGTGTGTCTATGATTCCCTTTCCCATCTGTGTGGAAGCAAGCTCCAGTCATTTATGCTCCTGGACAATGTTTACAGGAGGCCACTCAGTCCTGTCTCTCCCTGGTACTTATATACCACATTAAGCATGACTGAGTGTGCGTTATCGCTGCGGGACCGTCCTATACTGTGCCAGCCCTGTAATTCCGCATGGCAACGAGGCACGCTTCCCATGTTGGGAGCAGCGGGAGGATTTTCCATGAGAAGCCTTCGGAATCCCATCCGCATTTACGGCCCTCGGAGTGTCCCTGACCCACTTCTGGGTTGTTTCGTCTCTTCTTCTCCCCACTTCTTCCAGATCCCCTCTCTCTCTCTCTCTCTCTCTCTCTCTCTCTCTCTCTCTCTCTCTCTCTCTCTCACGCGTAATCAAAATGGCTGCCAGTGCAAGGGCGCTCTGCTTGTACTGTGGATAAACTGGTGAAACAGCGTTCATGGAGCCGTGGGGGCTGAGGTTAATGTACCACACACACAAACACACACACATACAGAAATACACACAAACACACACACACACAGAGAAATACACACACATGGACAGACAGACACACACACACTCACATACAAATATCCTGCTGTCTTTGCTTCGAGCCAGCAACTGAAATTCCCCTCCCCCTTCATTTTTACGCCCAGCCGGTGAACCTGAGCGTGTCTACCTGAGCGTGTCTATCTGAGCGAAGTCTTGGTCGATTTGCTATGCCAGGGCAAAAGAGAAAGAGACACAGAGGGAGCAAGGAAGAGAGAAAAAGAGAGGGAGAGAGAGAGAGGTAGAGAAATAGAGAGGGGGAAGACAGAGACAGAGGGAGAGAGGGCAGGAGAGAGAGAGAGAGAGAGAGGCACATGGGTGAGCTTCAATCTTTCTTTGCATAAGTTAATTACCTCGTGTCCTGAAGCTACTTGGCAGCTTCCGATCACCACAGCTCTGACGAGAGAGGAATCTGTGTATATGTTTGTGTGTTTGTGTGTGTGTGTGTGAGTGGAAGGGTGGAAGTTTGTTAGGGTGCGAGTGTGCATTAGAGAGGAGTATGTGTGTGAGAGTGTGTGTGTGTGTGCGCATGCGTGCTTGTGTACATGCATGAATGCATACGCGGGTGTGTGTGATGTGAAAAAGCAAGACACTCACGCA
>CM050200.1:1438019-1490519 GCA_027475355.1 Coilia nasus
ACACACACGCACATGCACACACACACACACACAATATGTAAGCAAATAAACTCTCTGTCTCTCTCTCTCTCTCTCTCTCTCTCTCTCTCTCTCTCTCTCTCTCTCTCTCTCTTTGCTTACATACTGTATGTTGTGTGTGTATGTGTGTGTGTGTGTGTGTGTGTGTGTGTGTATGTTTTACTTGTCTATAGTATATGCGAAGGCCAAACACTAGTAACAAACCAGCTCAGTCTAGCTGTGTTATTTTAGCAGGAGTCCTTCTTTCCTTGGTGATTCGTAACACACAGCCCAGTACAAAGGCACATCACGTTTCAGGACCATGGACAGCAACCGAACTAAATAGCCCCACTTCCATCTGTCGCAGCAAAGTAATTCTATGTTGTCCAGCTGCTAGATTGGTCATAATGTCCACTTAACGGTATGGCAGTCTATGACATTGTTAAACTCATATGTATAAGCTCACATTTACAATACTGCTTTCAAGGCAAGCCTTCAAATTACCAAACATATTTGTAACTAATTCAATAACATACATTCAACATCCATGTACACACGAATGGGCTGAGGGACGTTTTTTTACCCCGTCATTCTGTGAGCCTAAACCTTTATCAGCGAATGTCCCACTCAGTAAAGACATGGTAGCTCAAAATTGTTTTGACCTTTTGCGATATTTTCTTGGCCTAAGAACATTCTAGTCTAGCGTTAAACGGTTGACCCAGAGGCGCCATTATGTGAATGAGTCATTTGATAATAGGTGGTTTCAATAGAGTAAAATTACACCATGGACTGCTTTTTCCCTTCCGTACTCATGGCCGAAATAATGGCGGGACCAAAATGAAGGAGAAGCGAAGGACAATACTGGAGAGATTAACAGAAATGCATGCTTTAAAAAAAACCAATGGCACACACATTTCCCAATGAACGCAATGACATATAAAACAAAAAACACTGATGTAAAGTTAGGCAGGCTAAATATGCATACGCCAGAGTGAATTCGCGCTCTGGTTATCAGACAATTGAACTCATTTGCTGTTTAACTGCTTTCATTTTGATACGGAATATTTTCTCCAAAGACAAACAGTACTCTGATGTCGCAAGAGGACACAAAGGCACAATGTTTCTTTTAAAAATGTATATTAAATGATACCATCGGACTGAATATTCAACAGCACCAAGATAATCGCTTATCCCTGTGGACCGCCGCCTCCATTTTATTTGTTTGGATGAAGGAACGATATAACTTCTACACGGAGCCATTCTTTGGAAAGCTCCATGCATTTCTAAACATGGTGCTATTACCAGAGGTCTCATTCAGCATGGCAATTAGCCTGTTCAGGCTCGCGCAGAATAATCAGTTTTTTGTTTTTTTTTTGTATGCAGGACACAAAGCGGAGGTAATGGACTTTAAAATCGGTAGAGGGAACCAACTTAGCGCATTAACTTGCACGTCAGTTAAGGTCCCGTGCCTGCACAATTCCCACCAGTTTTCGACCTTATTTTCCTGTGCTGAATGGGGAAAACGTGACCTCAAAAATGTAAATACAACGTTTTCACATATCCTGTATGGTAGATGACATTAATACCCACTGGGCAGTGCACTCAGGTGAGCTCTGGCTGGCATCCCGGTTTTTATCACTGCCCTGCTCACAATTAGGTTCCTCCAAACATGTGCATACATTGGACTTTTTCACCTCTTAAATTACTTGTGACTTTAGCTTTTGTTGAGATTTCTGTGTTAAGTAGGAAAGGGTGATTGGTATTAGTTTAGGTATCTCTATCCTAGTATTAGAATAGAGATATCCATTAAACCATGGAAATTACTCAGTAGTGTGCTTTCATGTTATGTGTGTGTTTAACCATCTCTGCACATCACACTGCACACTCAGATGTACACATCTCTCTCTCTCTCTCTCTCCCTCTCTCCCTCTCTCTCTCTCTCTCTCTCTCTCTCCCTCTCTCCCTCTCTCTCTCTCTCTCTCTCTCTCTCCCTCTCTCCCTCTCTCTCTCTCTCTCTCTCTCTCATGGTTTATAGGTAGTAAGTATTACAGAAACTACAGAAAAAGGCAGTAGTATGCTAAACAAAAAGACTCCACCCACAATAACTAGGGATAAAAGGAAGTAGAATGACAGAAAGCTAACTGGGGCGTTGTGGACAGTATCTATGGCATTCAGTGCAGTTACCCTAGTGATTACCTTAAACTGTCATGCAAAAAGTCTAGCCTGAGCCTCCACATCAACCATCTCTCTTTCCTGCCCCAGTGAAGGAGCTGTTCTGTGCGGGCGGGGGGGCGGGGGGGGGGGGGGGGCATAAGGGGACACACAGCGAGAGGGAAGCTAAACACGGCATTCGCCAGCCACTGCATGTTTTCATAAAACAGATCCGGCTTAATACCGTTCGGCACGTGCTTGGCAGTCGTTCCTTTCATCCGAGACCCTGCCTCAAAAGATCCAGATGTTTCTGTCGGTCTTTCATGTGCAGCCTTTCTTGTCAACAAAAGAGAGAAAAGACTGTCTCCCCCCCCCCTTTTTAAACGGCTTTAATTGCCATTTGTACTTTGAAAGTTTAAAAAAGTTTACACGAAGCGGTTAGTTAATCAGCAGCGTTTATTATCAGAAGGTGGGGAGGGGGAGGGGGGGAGAGGGGAGGGAGGGTAGAGAGCTGTTTGTTGGTGTGAGGCAGACAGTGAAAGGGAAAAAACGTGTGGATGTGTATGTGCGCGTCTGTGCTGTGAAAGACCTATTGTAAGATGGAGGAAGGGAATGGTGTGGTGTGTGTGTAGACAAAGTGTGTATGTGTCTGCTTGGTTAGGGAGAGAGAGGGCAAGCGTGAGAGAGAGAAAGAGAGAGAGAAAGAGAGAGAGGGAAAGAAGGGGAAGTGTGTCAGTGACAGCTGTGAAACTCATGTCAAAAGAAATTTGGGTCAGCATGTCCCCGGATCCTAAGGGTATCATTACGAGCACAAAGAGCTTTCATAGCACATGCCCACACACCATACAAACGCGTGCACACACAAACACCCAAACACACAAGCACACGAACATACACACTCAATCAAACAGACAGACGAACACTCACACAAGCGCACATACACACAGACAAACACACACACATACGCACACGCACATACTCAAACAAACAGACGGACACACACACATGTGCACACATACGCATACCAACATGCACACATACACACTGAAACAAATAGACAGATAAACAAACACACACAAGCACACACACACACACACAAACAAAAACAGGAAGAAAGGCTTTTTGGAGTGCATTCCATAATGCACACTTCTCTTGTCTCCTTTCAAAGCTCACACATGTGCCTGGCAGTATGTTGGCAGAGTGATTATTTCTGAAAAGACACCAGCCTGTAACCCCTTGTGCCTTCAAATGGGGAAAAGAATAGCAACACAAATGCCTTGTGCATCTCCCCAGCTACACACACATAGACCTTGACTGTGTGTGTGTGTGGCTTGAGCACGCAACTCAAAGGGACTAAAATAATTGGCTGCTTGGCTGCATCCTCCCATCTTGAGATGTGGCGATGTGCTACACCACACAGTAAAAGATCACATTCACGCTTCCTTCAGTCCCACACCAGTGAGAATAACTCAGGCCCAGATAACACGTCTGAATGTACTGTATCTCTGTATGAAACCCTTATAAATATCAATATATATCTAGCTCTGTTTTGTAGTCATTCAGAGGACATGAATGTCTAGGGAAAAACTACATGCTGGTAGCCAAGACTGTAATACACACAGACACGGTGGTTTTTTTGCCCAAATAGCACTAAGATATTCTGTGCCTTTAAAAAGCTGCTGCCATTTTTGGAGGGATTTGTACTGAACCCATGGGAGCAAAAAATGTTATGAAATCAACCACCTGCAAACTAAAACTTCAACCAGACCATTGCAACCTTAGCATGAAATTGGGTTGATAAGCCAATTTCATGAGCAAGGCCAAGTTCTGTGCCAATTTAAGTCCAGGAATATTTCTGCAAAAAAAGTGAATGATATATATTGCATGCATATTGCACAACAGACATTTTATGTTGAAAACTGTCTTTCATTTTTATTTATGGAATTCAAATATTCCTCTTGCTATTCATGTGTCTATTGATTGTTATAGTAATGGTCTTTCTGGGTGCCCTACCTACCCTGTGGGTAGTTTGCTCATTTCTATTTATACTTGCTTAAGCTTGTTTGTCCTTTGGTTGATTTTAATTGTTATGTTTAACACTAATGCTGTCACAGGGCAGCTGTGGTGTAGTGGTTAAGGAGTTGGTCCTGTGATCGGAGAGCCACCGATTCAAATCCCCCCACCTCTGGTATCTGACCATCTGACCCCACACTGCTTTAGGGACTGTAACTGAAACCTTGCGAACAACTATGAATTGCTCTGGATGAAAGTGTCAGCTTAATGTAATTTGATTTTGTGCATCTTTTTAGCAGTTACTGACATAGAGTTTTTGAAGAACGCTGTATTCTAAACACAATTATGTCTGGATTCTGTGTGTGTTTCCAACATCTTTTGTGTGGACGGCTGTTCCATGCATAGCTGTTGGCCCTTGACAAACACTTAACATGTGCTGGAGACATTTCTCTTTTTTTCCATCTACTTTTTGTCCCCCTTTTGCAGTCATTCCCTCCCCGCACAAGGTCAGCTGTGTCCTGTGGTGACAAGTGCTCAACAATTATCACATGCGCACTTCCTCTTTGACAAGTTAATTGCCAGCATAAGGTATGATGGACAGTAGGGATCAGGACTCATCTCAAGTTGACCCAAGAAAGATTACAACTGCTTTTTACACTGATTATCCGACCTGATGTCTGACTTGCAAACAATTTCTGTAGATTATCAGGATAAATTGGCTTGAAAGTTGTAACACTTTAAACTCTTGTCACTGTAAATTGTATTTAAGTAGCACTTCTACTGATTGTTTGCCATTTATTTTTTGTGCTATTAATATTGTTGTGCAAATACACTGTAGGCAAGGGGTGTGGTGTCTTTGCTATGCAGTTATTAAGAGTAGGCCTAAGCTTAATTTCAATTTTCACAATAGAAGTATTCTAGAGCAAATGTGGTAGTATCTAACTTAAATAAGATAAAAATGACTAGGTCTGTACTCACCAAACGTCCATTGAGAAAATTGTGGCAATTCACCAACAAAGTGGAGGAAGGGAATGAGGCCGTGTTAGTGAAGCTGTTGGTCAGAATTGACTGAGTTTATTGATCCACAGAAACAGGAACGCTCCATTTTACTCTTTAAAACAAAAAAAGGTTAATGGTTGTTTTTATGTGTTTCAATGGCAGTAATCGCCATACAAGCACAAATTGTCCATGTAAACTCACAGAGCAGCAGGGTTTCTGTGATCACTTCCTGTTTCTGTGTAATGTTTGTGAGGACAGTGTGGACAATGTTTGTGAGGACAGGTCCATATGTGTCAGTTCAGGTAATAATGAATGAATGAGTGTATTAATCAATTAATTAACCAATCAACCTGTTAACCAACCATTCAAAAAATGGTGTCCAACACCAGCATGTTCTTCCCAGACTTTGAGACCAGGCCACCAGGCACCACTGTCAATCGAACCATCATTCCTGAAGACGGAGATCCATCAGTCATGAAGAAAAGGGCTGTTAGCAAATGACGTGGTAGTGCTGTGGTAAAGTCATGAACTCCAAACCTCAGCCATCTTGGTTCAAAACTGTCTGCTATTTTCTTGTTTGGGTAAAAAAAACCAATGATGCTACAGGGCCATAGGAGAGTGAGTGCTATGTACTAGCACTGGTTAATTAAGACATGAACCTGAAGTAATCCAGGTGATGAAGTTCGAAATCTATGATAGTCCTGAGATGGCATGGTATGAGAAGGGACATGGTTGTAATCCTATAAGCAGTAGCATAGTGGGTTTGTCTGTGCACACCACCCTGAAGGTTGCTGGTTCAAGCCTCACCTCTTCCTTATGCAGAGGATTTAATATGTGAGTTGTTATTGTAATGACCACTAGAGGCTATGTGTGGAGGAAGGATGAAGTGGAAAGCTGGGGGAGGCAATGGTGCAGTGGTGGCATCAGAGGTCCACATCTTCAGGCTTGATGGTTCAAATCCCCACACTGCCGGATGAGATGGTGGCAAAGGCTGTGTGCACCCAGAGTGCTGAAGAGGGCCGTGAAGTGGGTGAGCATGTTGTCCCAGGAGAGAAGCAGAAGAGTAATCTCCATTGATCTACATAAGGACATAAACGTAGTCTCATTCATTTCATTTAAGCCGGTATGACAGCTGTAGAAACTCTGGGATATCTCAGTAAACACAACCATGTGCCCTACTCATTAAAAGCAACGACTGAATGCCAGTTTGTATCAAATGTCTGTGTATTTTATTTATACTGCATGGAGCAACAGCTATAAATATATCCACTCCCTCCATGTAGGGAGGTGGTGAGGTGGATGAGTGGTTAACTTGTCGGTCTGTCAAATGAAGTGTTGCTTTTTTAGGTGAGATATAGGTTCAAATCCTGCCGAAGAGTAATCAATTTGTAACAGGTGCAAGTGATCTTCTAAGGGTACAATGGAATAACCGTGCTTGTGGGTCAGTAATAAGTGCTCATACATCACAGTATTACAAAAGCGCTGATTAACATCACTGACACACATTAACTTTGATCCAACCACATTTTGCAACAGCCTTTTCTGTGTTATCAGGTGTGTTTTCTGCCTTCTTTTTACACAATCTGGCAATGCCAGACCGAAAACTAAGTGAATTGGGAGTAACATCATTTATGCATTAACATAATTTATGCAGATGGTGGCAGTAACGCACAGACAGACGCCTAATCCGCCCCAAAAAGGCCAAAGGTGACGAGCAAGACGTCATGTGAACAAACACGATAGTCTAACGACAGGTCCATGCTAATCGTTCCAACTGCACAACTTTACGAGGCAACTTCCGATGGGTCGTCCAGACTTTGTTGTTGGGAAACACTTGCGTCGTTAAACGATCCATCGGACTACTGTAGTTGTAAACATCGTTAGTTGCTAAGTCTAGACGATGGTGTTGGGAAACAGTAGTGTAGTAAGACCATCGTTCAAACCAACGAAGTTGCTAAGGAAGTTAGCAACAAAGCTTTTTTGGTGGTTTGAATCCCAGCAGTGCTGGAGGCCTGGGACTGGTGGTGAAGGTTGAAGGCTCAGAGAGTTGGAGGGCCATGGAGAAGGTGAGTAGCAATGGAGGAGAATGGAAAGATTGCAACTGTAAAGCTCAGTGTGTGCATGCCTTCTATTTAGCTCTTTGGACACCACCCAGGGGTGCTACGTGGTATACTGGTTAGGCTGTTGGGCTGCTTACTGGAAAGTTGCTGGTTCAATACCCTGATACGCACAAAAGCAAAGGGTGGGGTAAGTGTTTGTGCAGCACTCTCCCTGCATACACGTACCAGATGAGGTAACGTGGTCGAGAGGGAAAAGTTCTTTGTTCTAGAAACAGGATATTAGAGCAGTGGTGGTTGGATGGATTCGCAAACATCTAGAGCGCTGATGTAATTTCCTGTTTGCCAAAACTCAAAGGAAAGCTTTCAGCACCAGTTAAGACAGCGGTGCAGTGGTTGTGTCGGGAGCTTCCGATCTCAATGGTCCTTGGTTCAATACCCGGTTCATTGTGTTCTTTTAAGTGGTTTCAGTCTATTTACAATGATTTTCAGGTGACAAACAACAATGAAGCTACATAGTAGTAGGAGTAAGTGTAGTGGTCTGGGTAAGGACACTACATTACTGGCAAATGGAATATGGTTCTGTCCTAGTATGGCATGGTAGAAAAAAACAACACTCTTGTGGCAGAGTAGTGGGTTAGTTTGTGCCTGACACTCATAAGGTTGTGAGTTCAATCCTTGCCTTTGCTTTATGCAGATTGGTTGATTAGTTTTTGGATGGCATGGCATGAGAAAGGAGATGTTTTTTTTCACAAATGACAGTGGTGTAGGGGGGTTTGTCTGAGCTTACCACCCTAGGGGTTGCAAGTTCAAGCCTTGTCGCTGCCTTATGCAAACGATTTGATTGTAACTTGTTATCGTAATGACCAGAAGAGGCTATGTGGGAAGGAAGAATGCCACACCTAGCCAGAGGAGGAAACGGTGCAGCGGTAGCATCGGCGGTCCCCATCCTCAGGATTGATGGTTCGATTCCCCACACTGCCAGATGAGATGGCGGCAAAGGCTGTGTGGACCCAGAAAGCTGAAGAGGGCACCGAAGAGGGTGAGGACATCGTCCCAGGAGAGGAGCGGAAGAGGAGTCTCCAAGGAGAGAGAGAAAAGGGGGTGTACCTGGCCCCCCGAGAAAATCCAGCAGAGACACAGGGGGTTATACGTTTTTTTAGGTCGGAAAAAACTTAACCAATAAATGGTGGTACCCAATGAGCTAAATAGAAGGCATGCGCACACTGGGCTTTAGTTGCAATCTTTCCGTTCTCCTCCAATGCTACTCCCTTTGACCATGACCCTCCAATTCTCTGAGCCTTCACCACCATTCCCAGGCCACCAGCACTGCTGGGATTCGAACCACCAATCCTGAGGATGGGAATCACCAGTGCTACCACTACACTATCCCTCCTTCATGGCACTGGGACCGGTTTACATGCTTGAGGTTGCAGGTTGTGTTCTGGTCTGTGTGGTTTCACATTAATGCTAGCGCCACCAGTGGGTAAAAGCAGACTGTTGCCATAAAGGAGGGATAGTGCAGTGGTAGCACTGGTGATTCCCATCCTCAGGATTGGTGGTTCGAATCCCGGCAGTGCTGATGGCCTGGCACTGGTGGTGAAGGGTGAAGGCTCAGAGAGTTGGAGGGTCATGGCCAAGATGAGTAGCATTGGAGGAGAATGGAAAGATTGCAACTAAAGCCCAGTGTGCGCATGACTTCTATTTAGCTCATTGGGTACCACCATTTATTGGTTAAGTTTTTTCCGACCTAAAAAAACGTATAACCCCCTGTGTCTCTGCTGGATTTTCTCGGGGGGCCAGGTCCACCCCCTTTTCTCTCTCTCCTTGGAGACGTCTCTTCCGCTCCTCTCCTGGGACGACGTGCTCAACCTCTTCAGTGCTCTCTTCAGCTCTCTGGGTCCACACAGCCTTTGCCGCCATCTCATCTGGTGGTGTGGGGAATCGAACCTTCAATCCTGAGGATGGTGACCGCTGATGCTACCGCTGCACCGCTTCCTCCTCTGGCTTGGTGTGGCATTCTTCCTCCCCACATAGCCTCTTCTGGTCATTACAATAACAAGTTACAATCATATCATTTGCATAAGGAAGAGACCAGGCTTGAACTTGCAACCCCTAGGGTCGCAAGCACAGACAAACCCCCTACACCACTGTCGTTTCTGAAAAACTTCTCCTTTCTCATGCCATGCCATTCAAAAACTAATCAACTAATCTGCATAAAGCAGAGACTAGGCTTGAACTCACAACCCTAGGAGGGCCAGGCACAGACTAACCCACTACTCTGCCACACTTAACGCAGCAACAGCGTCATTTTTTCATACCATGCCATACTAGGACAGAACCATATTCCATTTGCCAGTAATTTAGTGTCTTTACCCAGACAACTACACTTACTCCCACTACTATGTAGCTTCATTGTTGTTTGTCACCTGTAAATCATTGTACATAGACTGAAAACACTAAAAAGAACACAACAGACCGGGTATTGAACCAAGGACCTTTACATCAGAAGCTCCCAACACAACCACTGCACCACCGCCATAACCAGGGCTGAAGGCTTTTTTTTGAGTTTTGACAAACAGGAAATTACATCAGGGCTCTGGATGTTGGCGAATCCATCCATCCACCGCTGCACTACTATCCTGTTTCTAGAAGAAAGAACTTCGGCTTCTCGACCACGTTACCTCATCTGGTACGTGTATGCAGGGAGAGTGCTGCACACGCACCCCACCCACATTTGTGCATGTCAGGGAATTGAACCAGCAACCTTCCAGTAACCAGCCCAACAGCCTATCCAGTACACCACATAGCACTCATATATTGCTGATTTTTCAAGTGAGATGTTAGATGTATTTCAGTTTAGTCTTTTCTGGCTTCTTCATTAACAAAAACAGACCCTCCCCCACCCATTAGCAGTCAAACCCACATTCTCTCTATTAATATCACTGTTGAAATCCTTAAAATATTACCGCTCTTGACAGCAGATTGCCATGAATGTCAACCAATTACGGTCATTTGTGTCTCATTAAACCAGGAATTTGGACACTTGAGAATTCTTGACACAACCACTACAACAATGTCTGCAGAAAAAGAACTTGTATCTATCAATCATGCTATCTCGGGACGGTAATGTGATTCATGTGGTGTTTTCCACTTATATGACACTTAAGATGAAAAGGGCTCAATGAGGTATTGAACCAGCAACCCAATGAATGGGATTCTACACCTCTTTCTCACTGCCCTAAGACTCTTTCACCATTGTGAGTTTCTGGTGTTTGTCTACCTCTTTCCCTCTCACTCCATCAGCCCATTATTCTGCACCACTTTCTCACTACCCTTAGACTCTTTCACCAATGTGAGTTTCTGGTGTTTGTCTACCTCTTCCCCACTCACTCCATCAGCCCATTATTCTGCACGTCCAGCCAAAACCCCAAACCTCATGAAGCCTCTTTTTCTTAATCATATCATACTACCATGTCTTATCACCATATCACAACTTAATTTCCTTCAGGATAAATAAAGTATCTCCACTCTACTATGTGATGCACCTATAAAACTTCAGGGTATTGAACCAGTGACTCTGGGAATGCAGTCTATGACATTGCTACCACTGCTCTCAACGCTGGCCCCTTCTTCACACCCAGAGCACACGTACTGTACAGGGCAATGGGCTGTCATTAATCTAGCACCTAAGGAGCAGTTAGAGGTTAGGCACTTTGCTCAAGTGCCCCTCCTCCATGGCCCTGGATCTGGGCAGACCGCTGCACAAACACCCACCTCACCCAGCTTTCTTTTTTTGTACCTGTCGGGGGGTTGAACCCACTACACCGTCTTTACTAACTACGCTGGTAAGTCCAGTGTGCTGACCACTCAACTGAAGTAGTTAGACAATCAGTCACTTATCCAGCACACATCTTAAGGTGTCAGGGCAAAGGTTTACTGACATTCTAGCTGGTATCTTTTACACACAATAACCTAATAATCAAGGTTAGTGGTAGCTATTTTGTACTTGATCACCCTTTTGATACATTCCCGTGATAAATAAAATCAATCCATATACTCCACAATTGAGAAGGCTGGCATCAGGAGCATCGCCAGACATATTTTACTGGGGCACATGCCCCAGTATTGGTCTGTAGTACCCCAGTATGAATTTCACCAGTAAAAAAAATCACTTTAGACTTTTAGGTCTACATGGCATAATCTACAGAATGCGCACACAGCTACTCAAAATGGCAACTCATTGTTACTTTATTCACTCCATACACAATGCACACATGGCTACTTAATATGGTAATTTATTCACGGACTTTGGCTGTGACAGAAGGTCTAACAACAGTGTTTGAGCGCTATTTCTTTCCACCTGTCTTACAGGTTAGTACCGGGTAAATTGCCCATCGTTGTTGTTTGTTTTCACCTCTGTGTCGCCATTTCCATGTGGATTTAAATGTTACAACTTTACTTTTTACGTTTAATGTATGAGGCAGCTGTTATGCAAGCTAATTCTGGCTGTAAATTGAAGTAGCCTACTGGAGACGTTAGCTGCTGTCTTTTAGCTAACTGGCATATGCCTATTACCATTGTTGATTTATGTAACGGTTAGCCTAGCACTGTGAGCTCCCACACTCCATTTCTGGAGATTGCTATCTTACATCTATGATGTTTGATGAGCCTATCAACATAATCTGATATGATTGTTTAGTTTGAAGCACTATTTGTTTTTTATGAGAAATAAGTGCTAAAAATGTTTTTGCTTCGCGCGCTCGCATTAATTGTCTGTGCCCTAGTACAGTAATAGGACTAGTGACGCCCCTGGCTGGTATTTTAAGTAGGGATGCAGGTTGGTCTGGGCATCTGTGCATTAAACTACTGGCTACATGATTGGATGTTAGCCAAAACATGGCAGACATCTGGTACTTTAGCAAAGGTTAGTAATCGTCAGTGGAGACACAAATGACCGTAATTGGTTGACATTCATGGCAATCTGCCGTCAAGAGCGGTAATATTTTAAGGATTTCAACAGTGATATTAATAGAGAGAATGTGGGTTTGGCTGCTAAAGGGTGGGGGAGGGTCTGTTTTTGTTAATGAATAAGCCAGAAAAGTCTAAACTGAAATACATCTAACATCCCACTTGAAAAAGAAGCAATATATGAGTGCTATGTGGTGTACTGGTTAGGCTGTTGGGCTGGTTACTGGAAGGTTGCTGGTTCAATTCCCTGACATGCACAAATGTGCGTGGGGTGCGTGTGCAGCACTCTCCCGGCATACACGTACCAGATGAAGTAACATGGTCGAGAGGGAAAAGTTCTTTGTTCTAGAAACAGAATAGTAGTGCAGTGGTGGTTGGATGGATTCGCAAACAACCAGAGCCCTGATGTAATTTCCCGTTTGCCAAAACTCAAAGGAAAGCTTTCAGCACCGGCTAAGACAGTGGTGCAGTGGTTGTGTCGGGAGCTTCCGATCGCAAGGTCCTTGGTTCAATACCCGGTCTGTTGTGTTCTTTTTAGTGTTTTCAGTCTATGTACAATGATTTTCAGGTGTCAAACAACAATGAAGCTACATAGTAGTGGGAGTAAGTGTAGTGGTCTGGGTAAGGACACTACATTACTGGCAAATGGAATATGGTTCTGTCCTAGTATGGCATGGTATGAAAGGATGACACAGCTGTTGCATTAAGTGTGGCAGAGTAGTGGATTAGTCTGTGCCTGGCACTCCTAGGGTTGTGAGTTCAAGCCTCGTCTCTGCTTTATGCAGATTAGTTGATTAGTTTTTGGATGGCATGAGAAAGGAGAAGTTTTTCACGGACGACAGTGGTGTATGGGATTTGTCTGTGCTTGCCACCCTAGGGGTTGCAAGTTCAATACCCGGTCTGTTGTGTTCTTTTTAGGGTTTTTTCAGTCTATGTACAATGATTTTCAGGTGACAAACAACAATGAAGCTACATAGTAGTGGGAGTAAGTGTAGTGGTCTGGGTAAGGACACTACATTACTGGCAAATGGAATATGGTTCTGTCCTAGTATGGCATGGTAAGAAAAGACGACACTCTTGTGGCAGAGTAGTGGGTTAGTTTGTGCCTGACACTCATAAGGTTGTGAGTTCAATCCTTGCCTCTGCTTTATGCAGATTGGTTGATTAGTTTTTGATTGGCATGGCATGAGACAGGAGATGTTTTTTTTCACAAATGACAGTGGTGTAGGGGGGTTTGTCTGTGCTTACCACCCTAGGGGTTGCAAGTTCAAGCCTTCTCGCTGCCTTATGCCAACGATTTGATTGTAACTTGTTATCGTAATGACCAGAAGAGGCTATGTGGGGAGGAAGAATGCCACACCTAGCCAGTGGAGGAAATGGTGCAGCGGTAGCATCGGCGGTCCCCATCCTCAGGATTGATGGTTCGATTCCCCACACTGCCAGATGAGATGGCGGCAAAGGCTGTGTGGACCCAGAAAGCTGAAGAGGGCACCGAAGAGGGTGAGCACGTCGTCCCAGGAGAGGAGCGGAAGAGGAGTCTCCAAGGAGAGAGAGAAAAGGGGGTGTACCTGGCCCCCCGAGAAAATCCAGCAGAGACACAGGGGGTTATACGGTTTTTTAGGTCGGAAAAAACTTAGCCAATAAATGGTGCTACCCAATGAGCTAAATAGAAGGCATGCGCACACTGGGCTTTAGTTGCAATCTTTCCGTTCTCCTCCAATGTCACTCCCCTTGACCATGAACCTCTACCTCTCTGAGCCTTCACCCTTCACCACCAGTGCCAGGCCATCATGCTGGGATTCGAACCACCAATCCTGAGGATGGGAATCACCAGTGCTACCACTACACTATCCCTCCTTCATGGCACTGGGACCGGTTTACATGCTTGAGGTTGCAGGTTGTGTTCTGTTCTGTGTGGTTTCACATTAATGCTAGCGCCACCAGTGGGTAAAAGCAGACTGTTGCCATAAAGGAGGGATAGTGCAGTGGTAGCACTGGTGATTCCCATCCTCAGGATTGGTGGTTCGAATCCCGGCAGTGCTGATGGCCTGGCACTAGTGGTGAAGGGTGAAGGCTCAGAGAGTTGGAGGGTCATGGCCAAGATGAGTAGCATTGGAGGAGAACGGAAAGATTGCAACTAAAGCCCAGTGAGCGCATGCCTTCTATTTAGCTCATTGGGTACCACCATTTATTGGTTAAGTTTTTTCCGACCTAAAAACACGTATAACCCCCTGTGTCTCTGCTGGATTTTCTCGGGGGCCCAGGTCCACCCCCTTTTCTCTCTCTCCTTGGAGACTCCTCTTCCGCTCCTCTCCTGGGACGATGTCCTCACCCTCTTCGGTGCCCTCTTCAGCTCTCTGGGTCCACACAGCCTTTGCCCCCATCTCATCTGGCAGTGCGGGGAATCGAACCATCAATCCTGAGGATGGGGACCGCCGATGCTACCGCTGCACCGTTTCCTCCTCTGGCTAGGTGTGGCATTCTTCCTCCCCACATAGCCTCTTCTGGTCATTACAATAACAAGTTACAATCAAATCATTAAGCATAAGGCAGAGACAAGGCTTGAACTTGCAACCCCTAGGGTGACAAGCACGGACAAACCTCCTACACCACTGTCGTTTGTGAAGAAATTCTCCTTTCTCATGCCATGCCATCCAAAAACTAATCAACTACTCTGCATAAAGCAGAGGCTAGGCTTGAACTCACAACCCTAGGAGTGCCAGGCACAGACTACCCCACTACTCTACCACACTTCATGCAATAAGAGTGTCATTCTTTCATACCATGCCATACTAGGACAGAACCATATTCCATTTGCCAGTAATGTCGTGCCCTTACCCAGACCACTACACTTACTCCCACTACTAAGTAGCTTCATTGTTGTTTGTCACCTGAAAATCATTGTACATAGACTGAAAACACTAAAAAGAACACAACACACCAGGTATTGAACCAAGGACCATTGAGATCAGAACCTCCCAACACAACCACTGCACCCCTGTCTTAACCGGTGCTGAAAGCTTTCCTTTGAGTTTTGGCAAACAGGAAATTACATCAGCGCTCTGGATGTTTGCGAATCCATCCAACCACCACTGCACTACTATCCTATTTCTAGAACAAAGAACTTTTCCCTCTCGACCACGTTACCTCATCTGGTACGTGTATGCAGGGAGAGTGCTGCACACGCACCCCACCCACATTTGTGCATGTCAGGGAATTGAACCAGCAACCAGCCCAACAGCCTAACCAGTACACCACGTAGCACTCATGCATTGCTTCTTTTCAAGTGGGATGTTAACCAGTGTCCTTAACCAGACCACTACACTTACTCCCACTACTATGTGCAATGTAAATCATTGTACATAGACTGAAAACACTAAAAAGAACACAACAGACAGAGTATTGAACCAACAACCTTGACATCGGAAGCTCCCGACACAACCACTACACCACCACCTTAATCGGTGTTTAGTGCTTTCCTTTATGAGTTTTGGCAAACAGGAAATTACATCAGGGATCTGAATGTTTGTGAATCCATCCATCCATCACTGCACTACTATCCTGTTTCTAGAACAAAGAACTTCCCTCTTGACCACATTACCTCATCTGGTACATGTATGCAGGGAGAGTGCTGCACAAACACTTACCAACCCACATTTGCTTTTGTGCGTGTCAGGGATTTGAACCAGCAACCTTCCCGTAAGCAGCCCAACAGCCTAACCAGTATACCACGTAGCACCACTGGGTGGTGTCCAAAGAGCTAAATAGAAGACATGCACATACTGAGCTTTACAGTTGCAATCTTTCCATTCTCCTCCATTGCTACTCACCTTCTCCATGGCCCTCCAACTCTCTCAGCCTTCAACCTTCACCACCAGTCCCAGGCCTCCAG
Source organism: Coilia nasus (assembly GCA_027475355.1). Taxonomy (NCBI): domain Eukaryota; kingdom Metazoa; phylum Chordata; class Actinopteri; order Clupeiformes; family Engraulidae; genus Coilia; species Coilia nasus. The sequence continues at coordinate 1,454,100 of CM050200.1, forward strand.
CACTGCTGGGATTCAAACCACCAAAAAAGCGTCGTTGCTAACTTCCTTAGCAACTTTGTTGGTTTGAACGATGGTCTTACTACACTGCTGTTTCCCAACACCATCGTCCAGACTTAGCAACTAACGATGTTTACAACTACAGTAGTCCGATGGATCGTTTAACAACGGAAGTGTTTCCCAACAACAAAGTCTGGACGGCCCATCGGAAGTTGCCTCGTAAAGTTGTGCAGTTGGAACGATTAGCATGGACCTGTCGTTAGACCATCGTGTTTGTTCACATGACGTCTTGCTCGTCACCTTTGGCCTTTTTGGGGCGGATTAGGCGGCTGTCTGTGCGTTACTGCCACCATCTGCATAAATTATGTTACTCCCAATTCACTTAGTTTTCGGTCTGGCATTGTCAGATCGTGTAAAAAGAAGGCAGAAAACACACCCGATAACACAGAAAAGGCTGTTGCAAAATGTGGTTGGATCAAAGTTAATGTGCGTCAGTGATGTTAATCAGCGCTTTTGTAATACTGTGATGTATGAGCACTTATTACTGACCCACAAGCACGGTTATTCCATTGTACCCTTAGAAGATCACTTGCACCTGTTACAAATTGATTACTCTTCAGCAGGATTCGAACCCATATCTCACCTAAAAAAAGCAACACTTCATTTGACAGACCAACAAGTTAACCACTCATCCACCTCACCACCATGGAGGGAGTGGATATATTTATAGCTGTTGCTCCATGCAGTATAAATTAAATACACAGACATATGATACAAACTGGCATTCAGTCGTTGCTTTTAATGAGTAGGGCACATGGTTGTGTTTACTGAGATATCCCAGAGTTTCTACAGCTGTCATACCGGCTTAAATGAAATGAGACTACGTTTATGTCCTTATGTAGATCAATTGTTTCTGTCGTTATCCGCAACGAATGCATCCGAATACTCTCTGAGCACTTCCAAAACATCTGGGTACTTTGCAGTTTGAACCACCTAAGTCCAAACTAACAACAGTTCAGACTTCCATCGTACTTTGGTGGTTGGAGATTTTCGGGAAACAGTCAGTTGTGGGGTGCTGAGTAGTTTGAACCTACGTTGTACAACGGTGGTTTAATGCTAACCTCCGTCATTGTTAGGGAAACGCACCCCAGTACCAGTACCAGTGGGACCGGTGGGGTCCCTCACCAGGCTTAAACAATGGGTGCACCTCCGATGACCTCACGGCAAGCCATCCCACCTCTGACACCATTTGTAGCAAAGGGGAGGAGAAGTCAGTCACCCCACCTGGCTTAGAACCTGGGTCTCCGAAGTACAAAACATGTGCTTTGACTGCCACACCAAAGAGTCAGACTCCTCAGCGTTGTGGTAAAAGTGCATGTTTGATATGCCGGAGACCTGGGTTCAAGGCCGGGTGGGGTGAGGTGACATCCTCCCCTTGGCTACAATTTCAAAACATCATACCCAACACCATATGTCAAATAAAACAATTACCACAGCTGTCTTGAGCCAGCAGGCAGACCAGTGGTTACTCTGCTCTGCTAAGCTCTCAAAGCTAAGCAGCTGTGGGGCTGGTCAAAGCTTGGATGGGAGACCTCCTAGTTGCTGCAGGGAGGGTGGGTGGTGTGCAGCAAGTAGGGGGTCTCCCATCCAAGCTTTGACTTATAAGCCCTTAGTGTTGGTATATTTCACAATACATCAGCTGCTGTGCGCTGGATCAAACAAACATATTATTGTAGGGGTGAACTAATTAAAGATGAGAAGTGGGCTGTTGAACAGGCTGAGGTTTGAACTTTCAACCTTCAAGGTGGGGATCTCCAGTGTTACCACTGCACTATCCCTCATGTGTTCCACACTTGTGCTTTTACCCATATTCCTCTCTCTGGTGGTGCTAATAAACACACAGTAGAGTACAGAACACAACCTTAGCCCTGTAGCTATGGTGGGACAGGAACCTGCAACCTCAAGCAGGTAAACCAGCACCAGTGTCACTGCACCTATTTCCTTTCATTTTCTCCATTAGTCTTTATTTTGTCATTCTACCTGACACTAGCAACAAAGTGCAAAGTCAGCCTATTGAACGGGCTGGGATTTGAACTTTCAATCTTGAGGGTGGGGACTCTCCAGGGCTACCACTGCACTATCCCTCCTGCAGGCCACACCTTGGCTTTTTCCCTATTTATTCAGACTATCCACTTCTATTAGTCCCTATTCTATTTTCTAATTCACACTAGCAATAAAGTGCATAGTTGGCAGAAACCTGCAAATCATAACCAGGGCAGAAATCAACAACTAGAGATTATGGCCTAGATTTAACAAGGACTGTTTTCATCTCTACCATTAGATGATATGAGACATAAAAGGGCAAGAACACTAGGATTAACAGTTACAAGCTCTCCTTTCTCCTCACCTTCTCCATTTTAATAATTTCAACACTGACTTCAAGACTTCAAGGCTTTTATTGTCATTGAACAGTTGCCTATACAATGAAATTAAGCAGCAAGTCATCACCACTAAGGTGTGAGATGAAAGTAACAAAGTGTATTTTGGTCTGGCCGCTAAAGGGTGAGGGAGGGTCTGTTTTTGTTTATGAAAAAGCAAGAAAACAATGGCTTGGTGGTCAGATTTCAAGAGTTTGAGGATTAGTGGAGACGGTACTAACTGAAATATATATAACATCCCAGGCACTGAAAAAAGTAATTTATTGGTAACATGTGCCCAAGTTTGTGGCATCGTGGTTAAGGTATTGAACTGGTTTCTGGAATATTGGTTAAGGTATTGAACTGGTTTCTGGCATACTGGTTAAGGTATTGAACTGGTTTCTGGAATACTGGTTAAGGTATTGAACTGGTTTCTGAAATACTGGTTACGGTATTGAACTGGTTTCTGGCATACTGGTTAAGGTATTGAACTGGTTTCTGGACGGTTGCTTGTTCAATTTCCTGACAGGCGCAAAACCACAGAAATGTGGGTGAGGTGGGTGTTTGTTTGTTTGTTTGTTTGTTTGTTTGTTTGTACAGCACTCTACCTGCAGCCACATTACAGATGAGATAATGTGGTAGAGAGAGAAAGGTTCTTTTTGTACAAACAAAACAGTAGTACAGTGGTGTCATGGATTCCCAAATGTCCAGGTGCCTGGTGTAATTTTCTGTTTTCCAAAACTCAAAAAGAAACATATCCAATACCTGCTGACTTGGTAGTGCAGTGGTTGTGTCAGGAACTCCAGACCGCAAGGTCCTTGGTTCCGTACTCTGTCTGCAATTTTGTTGTTACAGCATTTAGCAGACAGTCACCTACGTACAATAACTTGTGCCTACCACCCTTGTGGTTGCAAGTTTAAGCCTTACCTCTGCCTTATGCAGATCATTGTACTGACCAAAAGAGGGTGTGGGGAGGAAGAACAACACCTTGGCTGAAGAGGTGATGGTGCCGAGGGGCAGAGGGTTCCCCATCCCCAGGATTGACGGCTCAACTCCCTATGGGAGGAATGCCAGGATGAGGATGTCCTCCGAAGAGAAAAGGTAAGGCTTTAACTCTGTGGAGAAACAGATCTGGGGCCTTGTCTAGCCCCCTGAGAAACTCCAACGCCGACGCATTTTTCCTCAAGCACATGTCAGTTTATTACTATTACTATAATTGCTACAGTACATTAATACTAACTACAATGTTAACAATGTCTAATTAACTATACGATTGTAGTTAGTAGAAATAAGTAGTTAGCTTGTTTATAATTGTATGCTACTTAGCCACTGATGACAGTTAGGTAAGGCCATACAACCCCTGCATCAGCCTTCGATTTTCTTTGGGGGGCCAGACACAGCCCTCCTTCTATTTGTCCTTGGAGTTATTGTCTCACCTTTTCTCTTCGGAGGAGATCTTCACCCAAACATCACTGGGAGTCGAACCTTCAATCCTGAGGATGCAGACCTCCAATGCACCATCACCTCCTTTGGCTAACTGCCTCCTTCTTCCTCCACACATACTATGCAGTGGATATTACAATGACAAATCATAATTAAACTCTCTGCATTAGGCCAAGGTCAGGCTTGAACCAGCAACTCCAAGGGTGCTGAGCATAGGTAAACCCATTGCTCTACTATTCTTACTGTAAAAAGCTTGTCCTTTCTCATCCTAGGACTATGATAAGACAGATGAATGCTAAATGCATTAACATCAAACGGGAAGAGAGAGTATTGAACCGTCAACCCTGAGGAAGGGGACTTCTGATGCTAACACTGCACCATCACCTCCTCTAGTTGCCTGTGTCATTCTTCCTCCCCATGTAGCCTCTAGTGGGCATTAAAATAACAATCGGCAAATAAATCTTGTGTGTAAGGCACAGGTCAGGCTTGAACTTACAACCCCAAGGGTGCTAAACACAGACAAACCCACTATGCTAACACCCCTGGTACTGGGATGAACTCCAAACCTCATACTCCTTTCTTCAATGCCACTTCTTCGCTACTGCATTGAGCAGTCACTCGTGTATGCACAATGACTTTGAGGTTATAACCATTAATAAATCCACAGAACCACATGATGTATGTGCTGGAGCATAGTCTGGGTGAAGGGCCTGTATCTCCCACCAGGAGTGAAACCATCAATCACGAGGATGGGAACCCCAGTGCTACCACCGCACTATCCCTCCTGCAAACTATACTATATGGCTGCTTTCCCCCTACTTGTCCACACCCTCTCTGGTGGTGCTAACATGAATGTGAAAAGCATAGAGGTTAGAACACCACAGCCAGGGCCCTGCAGCTATGGTGGGATAGGAATCTACAACCTCAAGCATGCAAATCAGTATCAGTGGCACTACACCACACTTTTCCCATTACCACCTCCTCCAGCTGGCTGCTTCATTCTTCTTACAATACACACATAGGTTGAAGTTGTTGCTACAATAACAAACTAATCATTTGCATAAGGCAGAGCTCAGGCCTGAAACAGCAACCCCAAGGATGCAGAGCACAAACAAACTCAATACACCACTACTCTTAATGCACAGACCACTGTTACACCAGACCTTCTCAGGACTATGATCAAGCAGAACTATAGCATCCTCACCCAGACTTTTACATAACCAGTCATTCACTCTCCTAGTACTGTGGCTTTATTGATAGCTTGTGGCAGCTGCGGTCTAGTGGTTAGGGTGCTGGTATTGGGATTGAAGGGTTGCAGATTTGATTATTTATTGTCCATTCTTCACATGTGCTAGCCATACAAAGAATCAAATTTATGTTTCTTTCTATCCCATGCGTAGACAAGACAGGACATTAAACATTAAAGTGCAAGATAAGACAATATGGAGTACTGTAAGGTATTTGTGTTCTTACCTATCCTGAGTGTAATATGTAAAATTATCATATAAGTAACATGTTGCCTGACCACTACAGTAACCTCAAATCAGTAAATTAGCTAATTATAATTAAACTATGCTAATTGGTGCAAACATGGTGCAAAAAGGCATATAGTACAAAGAATATGGCAGACATACAGGGGTTCAGTTTCAGCTTCAGTTTGCGCAGGAAGTAGAGGCGCTGCTGGGCTTTCTTTGCCAGTGATGCAGTGTTGGCGGTCCAGGAGAGGTCCTCAATGATGTGCACTCCCAGGAATTTTGTACTACCACTTCATCTGGTGGTTAAGCGTTTCCCTAGTAGTTTGGCTGACCCACACCCAGAGTTCACATACCTTCACACAAGGCAGGAGGCCGCCATTACAGTAAGCCGGCCCCCACAGAGCAGTTGTTAGGTGTAGCAGTTAGCTGCCTTTGCTCAAGGGCACCATGGTCTATGGATATGAGGGCAGCACTCTACACACACACACACACACACCCTGCTCACATTTTTTTAAGTATCTGGCGGGGCACTGAACAGGCCACCCTAAAGTAATCAGCCCATTTCCATTTTTTGTAACCTGCGGTTAGATGCTTTGCATCAGCCATAGATGAGGGTGAATGCTTTACAGTGAGTTAGGTGCTGGGGGTAGATGCTTTGGCTTTACAGTGAGTTAGGTGCTAGGGTTAGATACTTTGGCTTTACAGTGAGTTAGGTGCTAGGGTTAGATACTTTGGCTTTACAGTGAGTTACATGCTGGGGGTAGATGCTTTGGCTTTACAGTGAGTTACATGCTGGGGGTAGATGCTTTGGCTTTACAGTGAGTTACATGCTGGGGGTAGATGCTTTGCTCAAGGAGAGTGCTGGAGACAGCAGCACACCAGTATGTAGCTGCTTTGAAAGAATAATTCAGTGTGTGTGTGTGTGTGTGTGTGTGTGTGTGTGTGTGTGTGTGTGTGTGTGTTTGAGCTTGGCACATAGTGTGGTGTATGTGACCGAGGGCTGGAATGTGACACACACCATTTACACCCCACCAGCCAGACCACTCTGTCGACATAATGAGCCGTTTTAAAAAACTTAATAGACTCTAACCACTGGCTTTCTTTTATTCAGCTAGTGACAGCCAAATTGGCACTCTGTTATGCGTGAGAACGGTTACAGAATTTCTGTGAAAAACACGCTGATCGAAGAAAAGGTTGAATAATATATTTTGTGCACAGGAATGATTGATTCACAGTCAGCTGTGGGGATATGTACACCATTTAGCCATAAGAGTTCAAACTATTGGCTTTAAAGAGAACTTATCAGTTCAGTTTTCAGGTAGGTCATTAACATTCACTTTGTGTTGGAATCCTATTTAGTAATGTCAGAACCTAATCGATCAGCTCCAAACAAGCATTTAACAAATGAGACAGAGATGTTTGTATGCATGCAACTAAACCTTGACCTACTTCAATCTAAAAGGATACTGTGAATCAGTCAGTGCTGCTGTGTTAAAGGCAATGGCTGGTTATTCTGATGTTTTGTCATATTTATGCTCTCACATAGACTTGTATAATGTCACATTGTTACAGTACTATTTTAGATATATAAGATTAAGGCTGGGCAAACACTTTTGAGCCGTTGACTACATCCTGTTGCTATGTGCAGCGGGAGTGAGAGGAATCCATACACACCGATCCATTCTTCCAGACCACAAAAGCTGAACACATCACCAATGAAGGATCTCTCTGTGTGCCTCTCCCTCCATAAAGATGGGCCTTCGATTCCACCATATCAAAACAGGGAAAGAAAAGGAGAAAGAGAGAGAGAGAAGGAGTGAGAGCGTGTGTATGGCAGTACTGAGGGAGGGAGGGAGGGACAGAGTGAGGGTGTATCCAAGCATGATGAAAAGACCAAACGTGCACACCATGTGAAAACAACACTGTGGTGTGGGCGAGGGCAGCTAAGGTCGCAGCATTACTGTCTAATTAAAATGTTCCAACCATGGGCTTATTTAAGGACAGAAATAATGAGAACCATGGGCTTATTTAAGGACAGTCAGGAGGAGAACCATGGGTTTATTTAAGGACAGTCAGGAGGAGAACTATGGGCTTATTTAAGGACAGGCAGGAGGAGAACCATGGGCTTATTTAAGGACAGGCAGGAGGAGAACCATGGGCTTATTTAAGGACAGGCAGGAGGAGAACCATGGGCTTATTTAAGGACAGGCAGGAGGGGAACTATGGGCTTATTTAAGGACAGGCAGGAGGAGAACCATGGGCTTATTTAAGGACAGGCAGGAGGGGAACTATGGGCTTATTTAAGGACAGGCAGGAAGGGAACCATGGGCTTATTTAAGGACAGGCAGAATGACAGAGAGGTGTCTCAGGTCAGGCACATGCCTGACAAACTCTGGCAGAGAAGGAGGGGTAAAGGATGTTGAACAAAGAATAAAGGAGTAAAGGAGAAGAACAAATAGTCGAGCAAAGAAAGAAAGAAAGAAAGAAAGAAGAAAGAAGAAAGAAAGAATCATTGAATCAATGACTGAACATTGAACATTGAAGATTAAAGAGATTAGTCCTAAAACATTTCTACATGTTACAGTACAAAAGGAAAGATTAAAGAGATTAGTCCTAAAACATTTCTACATGTTACAGTACAAAAGGAAAGATTAAAGAGATTAGTCCTAAAACATGTCTACATGTTACAGTATATGTGGCTTTGACAACAGATGATGTTCTGCAGGTGAAAAACAACACAGAAACTCAATCTGGTCCATGTAAATGTGGGCTGCATATTTATAACACGTACACACCGTATTATATATATCTGTCTGTGAATTCATAAGAGTGTGTTTGTGTGATGTCTTATAGTATTATATGGTATATTTATATTATATAATGTATGTGTGTATGTATATATATATATAATATATAATATTAGATAAATACATTATATAATATAAATATGCCATATAATACTATAAGACACACAAACACACTCTTATGAATTCACAGACAGAGAGGGACAGAGGTAGAGGGTGAGAAAGATAGACAGCAAGATTGATAGAGCAAGAGAGGAACAGAGTGTGCAACATGAAAAGCTGAGCTGAAAAGGCTTTAACAGAGTGGCACACACTTGAAAGCGCAGTACATCAATAGCCAGCTGAAAGGTTTGCTTTTAACTTTTTTTTTAAATCAGCCATGTGAAAATATAACTTATAGGAGTGGGGGGCTTTTAAAGAGCACCTAGTTCCTCCATCTTATATCCGCCAGCCATCTCTCACTCCGACTGCCTCTTGCTCTCATTACAAATCAATGGCTCTGGAAGACTGATGAGATTGACTTACGAAAAAAGGAAAAAAACATGCTTTGACAGGGGCCAGCAGAGGAGTGGAGAGGAGGTGGAGGAGTGTGCTGGGTGGAGGAGTGGAGAGGAGGTGGAGGAGTGTGCTGGGTGGAGGAGTGTGTTGGATAGAGGAGTGTGCTGGGTGGAGGAGTGTGTTGGATAGAGGAGTGTGCTGGGTGGAGGAGTGTGATGGATGGAGGAGTGTACCGAATAGAGGAGTGTGATGGATGGAGGAGTGTGATGGATAGAGGAGTGTGATGGGTGGAGGAGTGGAGAGGAGGTGGAGGAGTGTGATGGATAGAGGAGTGTGCTGGGTGGAGGAGTGTGCTGGGTGGAGGAGTGTGCTGGGTGGAGGAGTGTGTTGGATAGAGGAGTGTGATGGATAGAGGAGTGTGATGGATAGAGGAGTGTGTTGGATAGAGGAGTGTGATGGATAGAGGAGTGTGATGGATAGAGGAGTGTGATGGATAGAGGAGTGTGATGGGTGGAGGAGTGTGCTGGATAGAGGAGTGTGTTGCATAGAGGAGTGTGTTGGGTAGAGGAGTGTGTTGGATAGAGGAGTGTGCTGGGTGGAGGAGTGTGCTGGGCTATCACGTCTGATTGCAACTCCTCTGCTGTTGTTTTGTTTGCTGTCACATCAAATTGGTTGTCAGCATCCGTGGAGCCGAGCGGCTGCAGGGTACCCACGGCACCATCCCTGCGCCCCCTGCCGAGAGACACCCTCAGGCGGCGACGCGGGTGGGACAGGAGGGTGGGCGATGGAGGAAAAGGATGGAGGGTGTGTTGGCGGTGGCGAGGTGATGGTGGCGAGGCGATGGTGGCGAGGGTGATGCGGGGCGATGGTGGCGAGGGTGATGCGGGGCGATGGTGGCGAGGTGATGGTGGCGAGGGTGATGCGGGGCGATGGTGGCGAGGGTGATGCGGGGCGATGGTGGCGAGGCGATGGTGGCGAGGGTGATGCGGGGCGATGGTGGCGAGGCGATGGTGGCGAGGGTGATGCGGGGCGATGGTGGCGAGGGTGATGCGGGGCGATGGTGGCGAGGGTGATGCGGGGCGATGGTGGCGAGGGTGATGCGGGGCGATGGTGGCGAGGTGATGGTGGCGAGGGTGATGCGGGGCGATGGTGGCGAGGCGATGGTGGCGAGGGTGATGCGGGGCGATGGTGGCGAGGCGATGGTGGCGAGGGTGATGCGGGGCGATGGTGGCGAGGCGATGGTGGCGAGGGTGATGCGGGGTGATGGTGGCGAGGCGATGGTGGGGTGGGGTGGGGTGGGCTGCTGTAGGCTGGCACTTGTGCTGCCAAGCTTGCTCACCTCCCTGGCATCATGTGGCATCTTCTATATGCCATCCTCCCGTGCGATTGCTCTGGCGTCTGTGCTCCTTTTTATCCTTTTCCCCGCCTCTCTCTCTCTGTCATAGCTGGCGCCATTCTGTGATCTGTTTTGGGCGTGTGCTTCTCACTGCTGCCTGAGCCTGTGTCACTCTCCTCCATGCCACTGCCGAGCTGCCAACTGTTGCTTTTGCTTTGTGTGTGTGTGTGTGTGTGTGCGTCGGTGTGTGCATGTGTGTCTGTCAGTGAGTGTATCGGAGTGTGCATGTGTGTGTCAGTGTGTGTGTGTGTATCTTGTGGATGGGAGGGAGGGAGGGGTGCGCCAGTTCACTTCCAACCTGGTCGACACGTTGGAGCGTCCCATCTCATCTCATCTTGTCTTGTCATCTGTCATCCATCTCTCTCTCTCTCCCACCCTCTGTCTCTCTCACCCTCCCTCCCTCTCTCTCCCTCCTTCCCTCTCTGTCTCCTTCACTCTTCCTTTCCGCCTGGTTTGTTTTTCTCCAGCCGGGGCCCCCTGGAGTCGTTTGTTATCGCCCTCTTTAGCAGCCACACATTTCAATTACACCCAGGCTCGCCCAAACTAGCACGGGGCCCACCGCTCGCCCAAACTAGCACGGGGCCCACCGCTCGCCCAAACTAGCACGGGGCCGACCGCTCGCCCAAACTAGCACGGGGCCCACCGCTCGCCCAAACTAGCACGGGGCCCACCGCTCGCCCAAACTAGCACAGGGCCGACCGCTCGCCCAAACTAGCACGGGGCCCACCGCTCGCCCAAGTGGGTGGTGTTGATGGTGCGGGGGCATGGGGGGGTTTGGGGGCGGGGGTTTGTTTGGCCACAGCACTTACAGCTTAGACGGGGAGATAAAGGCAGCACCGAGCGGATGAATTTTTCATGCCGGGCCACATGCTAATTTATCCCTCATAAACAGCAGCAGGGACACAGAGAGAGAGAGAGAGAGAGAGAGAGAGGCAGAGACAGAGACAGCGATGGAGAGAAGGAGAAAGCGAGAGAGATAGAGCAAGAGAGAGAGACAGACAGAGACACAGAGAAAGAGAGAGAGAGAGAGGGAGAGAGACTGGGGGCACAGGCCATGCCTGTCTGCCTATGCTCAGTGAAGAATCTTGCTCTCCCTTCTCTTTCTCCCTCGGCTCCCTGTCACTCTGGCCAACTGTCTGTTCTGATGCAGCGTGCAGCTGACGTGTAGATGTTCATGTGTGCACAACTGCACTGCATATGCATGACTGTTACATAAACATGCGTTTGTATAGAAAGGTGCAAATGAATACGAGAGTACACTGATAGGGATGTCTCTCTCTCTTTATCTCACTGTGTGTGTGTGTGTGTGTGTGTGTGTGTGTGTGTGTGTGTGTGTGTGTGTGTGTGTGTGTGTGTGTGCAGCCGTAGTAAGTCTAATTGAAAGCTAAATCTCGGCTGGGTGTTGTCTTGCTGGACTCATCTCCGCCTGCCTCATCCCTGTCTGCATAACAGCGAAGAACACATTCACTGTGATCTCCATAGTCGCCACACACACACACACACACACACACACACACACACACACACACACACACACACACACACACACACACACACACACACACACTCACACACACACACACACACACACACACACACACTTACACACTCACACACACACGCACTTACACACACATGCATGCTCACATACACACATACACACACACACATACACACACACACACACAGAAAATGAAAGGGGAAAAAAGGGAAACACACACACACACACAAAGCCTCAGAGAGAGAGAGAGAGAGACTGAGAGTGACAGTGAGCAAGAGAGAAGGAGATAGAGAGGATGCTGCAGACTCAATCCACTCAGCCCCCTCAGCACCATCCCAAAGGCAATGGAGTCAAAAGAGACACTGAATCTAATTGGGTGCCCATATCACTTCCAACATGCAGCGAGAGCCAGGGGGGATAATAAGACTGCCACTAGTGCCTTCCTCCTCCTCCTCCTCCTCCTCCTTGTCTTCTGAATACACACACACACACACACACACACACACACACACACACACACACACACACAGTCCTACCAGCTAGTTGTATCAATTAGCCAGCGGCGGCTAAGGGAGGCAAGCGGAGGCACCCACACATGTAACTGGGCATCAGCGTCAGCATGACCGTATCAGATAAGGCAGACGCTGCGCCGGAGCCCCAGCGCTTTACCCAGCAGACACGTGGGCAGAGCGCGGCCATCCTGGGTCGGCGGAGGGAAAATGAGGAGCTGTGGGCGACAGAATGAACGAGCGACTGCCTGTCTCACTGACTGACTGACTCACTGCCTGGCTGAGACACAGAGTCTTAAAGCTTGTTTGAAATGACTGAGGGCTTGCTGAGTGGCTGGCTTAAAGCAGTGCATTGTGGGACTTGAAATGGTGACGTCTTTGGGCAGTCTCGTCTGAATGTCAGTGTACCACCCCTTAACCACCCATGTGACGTCTTTGGGCAGTCTCGTCTAAACGCCACCACACCACACTGTACCCACCTATGTGACGTTTTTTGGACAATCTCGTCCAAATGTCACCATGCCACACTGCATGGAAAAAGGTTGGGGGGGGCAGAGCATTGCCATGTTGAATTGAGGTGTGGGTTTTGCATACGCAGCTTTGCAATTACAGCAGTCTTCATACACTCCCCTATAAACGCACACATTATGCACTGAGCACATAGAGTATTGCAATTACAGCAGTCTTCATACACTCCCCTATAAACGCACACATTATGCACTGAGCACATAGAGTATTGCAATTACAGCAGTCTTCATACACTCCCCTATAAACGCACACATTATGCACTGAGCACATAGAGTATTGCAATTACAGCAGTCTTCATACACTCCCCTATAAACGCACACATTATGCACTGAGCACATAGAGTATTGCAATTACAGCAGTCTTCATACACTCTCCTATAAACGCACACATTATGCACTGAGCACATAGAGTATTGCAATTACAGCAGTCTTCATACACTCCCCTATAAACGCACACATTATGCACTGAGCACATAGAGTATTGCAATTACAGCAGTCTTCATACACTCCCCTATAAACGCACACATTATGCACTGAGCACATAGAGTATTGCAATTACAGCAGTCTTCATACACTCCCCTATAAACGCACACATTATGCACTGAGCACATAGAGTATTGCAATTACAGCAGTCTTCATACACTCCCCTATAAACGCACACATTATGCACTGAGCACATAGAGTATTGCAATTACAGCAGTCTTCATACACTCCCCTATAAACGCACACATTATGCACTGAGCACATAGAGTATTGCAATTACAGCAGTCTTCATACACTCCCCTATAAACGCACACATTATGCACTGAGCACATAGAGTATTGCAATTACAGCAGTCTTCATACACTCCCCTATAAACGCACACATTATGCACTGAGCACATAGAGTATTGCAATTACAGCAGTCTTCATACACTCCCCTATAAACGCACACATTATGCACTGAGCACACAGAGTACCACCATGCTGCATGACGTAAAAGCCACACACACACACACACACACACATAGCTCAGGAAGACGGACGACGGGTAAGCCAAGCGGCCTTTAGTCTATAAAGCACGGGGGAGAAAAACAGGTGAGGAGGGAAATAAATAAGGGAGAAAGTAAATAAATAAATAACAAACAAACAACAAACAAATTTGATGTACTGTCCTGGCTTTCTTGGATGCTTTATAACGGCATGCCCTCCTCGGCCTGCTCTCTAGAGGCGGCCGTCTTCCTTTAGCCTCTGTGTGCCCGGCACACACCTTATTTATGTATTTACTCTCTCGGGCCAAAGTTATAGCGGAGGAAAAGACGAGGGGGGAAGGAACGAGGGAAGAGTGGAGAGAGGGACGTGTAACTAGCATCGCTCATTAAGACAAAGAGCAGCTGAGACACACACGCACACAAACACACATACACAAAGACACTCACACACACACACAAACACACACGCACACAAACACACACACACACACACACATACACAGACGCACACAGACACAGTCACATACACACAGCCACACACACACATACACAGACATACACACAAACACACACACACAAACACACACACACACATACACAGACGCACACAGACACAGCCACACACACACATACACACAGACACACACACACATACACAGACATACACAGACATACACACAAACACACACACACACACACACAAAGACACACACACACACACACACACACAGCCCCCAGTCTGATGAATCCAGGGGCCGGATATCAGAGGGGCCATTCATTGCAGTCCGCCATGGCACCTGCACTCCATCAGGGCCCCTGTCCTGCTGCCACAGCACTCTTTCATTTCTGCCGCACTCGTTCACATCTCTGCTCCTGCTTTCATTTCTGCCGCACTCGTTCACATCTCTGCTCCTGCTTTCATTTCTGCCGCACTCGTTCACATCTCTCTGCTCCTGCTTTCATTTCTGCCGCACTCGTTCACATCTCTCTGCTCCTGCTTTCATTTCTGCCGCACTCGTTCACATCTCTACTCCCGCTTCTCTTGCACCCCTTCTTTTCTCCCTTTCTTCTCCTACTAAAACCTCACCACTTTGAGTTCAGAGCAGCTTCCTGTGTCTTTGTGATCGTCCTTGATTAAAGTAATGATCCTCTTTGCTGGGAGATGCTTCTGTGAACAGAAAAACAGTGTGATTAGAGACTAAAGGAAAAACAGTGTGATTAGAGACTAAAGGAAAAACTTATGACCCAGTGTATTGGAGGCATTGTTCTTTCAGTATGGGATTTTTCTATATTTAGTTTTCAGGTATATATTCGGTGTCTCTCTCTCTGTCCCTCTCTCTCTCTCTCTCTGTCCCTCTCTCTCTCTCTCTCTCTGTCCCTCTCTCTTTCCCTCTCTCTCCATCTCTCTCTCTCTCTCTCTCTCTCTCTCTCACACACACACACAAACAAACAATGTTATTTAATTTGTATCTTCCAGTATTAATTGTTCATTGTTTTCAATGACACATTATTCACTTTTTTATTGTTCCAAGCTATCTGCCAACAAAATCACTACTGTACCAAGGCCGAGATTTAGGCATCTGCTCAAATCCAAATAAGACCCATGAGACAAACATCATCCCTAAACCCTCCTGTTACACACGGGCCCAATGGATCTTTCCGGAAAAGTGGTATGGCTGAGATGTCATTCAGCTAGCTGTCGGGCCAAACGGGCCAGAAGGTCCTCACCTCTTTCATTTTTAACCAGCTGAGAGAGGCATCCATTACCCAATCAGGGAAGACCCACATCTCTCTGTCTTACTCGCTCTGCCTCCATTACCCAATCAGGGAAGACCCACATCTCTCTGTCTTACTCGCTCTGCCTCCATTACCCAATCAGGGAAGACCCACATCTCTCTGTCTTACTCGCTCCGCCTCCTCTTTCTCTTTACAGCCTGTGCCCCAGGTCTCTCTCAGTCTCTATCTCTTCCTCTCTATCGCTCTTTCTCTCTCTCTTGCTCTCTCTGTCTCTCTCTCTCTCTGTGTCTCCATCTCTCTCTCTCTCCATCCACACTCATCTACTCGCCTATGACTCCCTCCATCCCCCCGTATTTTCTCCTCATTTGTTTTTTTTCCTTTGGTTGGTTTGTGTCATTAGGAGATGTGGTCGATGGCAGCGCACATGGCTGAGGTTACGCCAACCAGTGAAGCCGCTCGAGGGATCGACCGCTGAAGCCGGGTTTAGCGTCTGCTCGCTCAGATGGCGTCTGTCCCACTCCCCCGTTTGCCAAACGACCCAAATAACATCTCCACTGAGCAAACAGCACGGGTCTAATGCTAATTAGAGCAGAGAGAAGGGGGCTTGTCCTAACGAGGGAAATTGATTAATCAGATCACAGGTAGAATGGAGAAAGAGATGGGGGAGGGAAAACAAAGAGAGACGGAGAGGGAGGTGGCGGAGGCGGTGGCTGGGTGGATGAGGGGACCAGTGTGGAAGGGGGAGCGACTTTGAAGCGTGAAGCAACTGATCGCTTTCATCTGAGCATCTGCATGTTGAGCTGATGCGTCGCCACAGGCATGTTGGAGCGGAAGGTTTGCGTCGCCACAGGCATGTTGGAGCGGAAGGTTTATTTGGTGCAAGCACCGGAGGCTACAACACAAAACAATGGCCGGCCAAGTGCAGTAATGAGATCAAAACAATTCTGGCCAGTTCGCCCTCCACAGTTATTCAGTCACAGATGATCTGTCTGGACAGTCATGTTCTGGTGCGGTGTACAAAGCTGTATTGTGTCAGCTGTAAAAGACACAAACAAACAGCGAAGGAGAAGTAGTGAAGAGAAATAAACAGAACGAGCGACAGCTAGTAAGCTAGAAAAAAACATCTCTAAAAAGAAAGAAAAAACACACACATTACACGAAAGTGTGTTGTACCAGAATGATAAATTGCGGATGTGGTGGATGCTTCAGCATGTCTCTGGGAGAGTCGCGATGTGGTGGGTGCTTCAGCATGTCTCTGGGAGTGGAGTCGCAGGGCCAGTAATGGGGCTCCATGATCGCCGACGCCGTTATCACCACCGCCGCCCTCCTTCCACAGTCTCTTGGCAACGGTGGGAAAATGGCCTGGGCCGAGCGCATTAATCATGATGTAGGGCTCCTCTGTCTGCCGACCCGGTCGGTGTGCATTTTAAGCTCCTCCGTGGGCCCTGTGGCTGGGGTGGGGGGAGGGGTGGGGGTAGAAGAGGGGTGTTTTGTCAAAAACTATGCTGCCTTATAATTTAGGATGTGGGCACTGCTTTCAGGGGTGGGGGTGTAACTGCTTTAGTGGCTGCAGTGTCAGGATTAGAGGAGTAATACTACCTGGGACAGTCTGGTTCTCTCTCCCTCTCTCCCCCCTCTCTCACTCTCTTCCTCCTCTTCGTTTTCTTCTGTTCCCTCATAGATTGGCAGTTATTGCTGTGAGGTAACTCACTTCTGCAGTGTGTGTCTGGATAAAGGGAGAGCTGCAGACAGTAAAAGTCCAAAATGAGACACAGTTCTGAAAAAAAGTAGAGGGGAATGAAGGGAAAAGACACAATATATGTGTATATATATATATATTGTCTGATTAATGCACATTAGCTTCAGGGTACAGTCCTAGCCCTCATTTTCCAAAGCAGACCTTCGTGATGGCCAGTCCTTCACACAATGTGCAAGCGAAAGAAAATGAATGAGGACTTGGTGTTGCTTCACAAGTAAGCCTAGATTTGGCTTTAAAATGCACTCACACGCACACACACACACACAAACAGATACAGACAGACAGACACACACACACACACAGTCCCAGAGACAGACGAGGAGGCGAGCCCTAAGTCTGACATCCCTGCAGGAACGAGGGCCCTGTGATTTCGGTGTGGCGGTGTCAGTCTTCACTTAATTATACATGCTACACCGAGCGAGACAACAGGCTAATTATGGCATGCTAAATATTCAATCAGCGCCAGTCTGGCCAGGGGAAGAGTTGGCAAGTAGAAGACGGGTAGTGGGTGGCGGGGCGTGTGTGTGTGTGTGTGTGTGTGTGTGTGTGTGTGTGTGTGTGTGTGTGTGTGCGTGCGCATGTGTGTGCGTGCGCATGTGTGTGTGTGTGCGTGCAACGGGGGGCTATGTGGGGTGTGTGGGATAGGGTTCTCTGCGCTGGCTGCTGCTAACTCTTGTCTTTCTCCTCTCAGACAAGTCCTTCGTGAGAGCCTGAAACCGGAGAGAGGCCTCGGTGTAACTGTAGGCGCTGGGTTTGTTGAGCCTGGTGTTAATGTTGGGGCAGTGGAAATGCAAGTGTTGAGCCTGGTGTTAATGTTGGGGCAGTGGAAATGCAAGTGTTGAGCCTGGTGTTAATGTCGGGGAAGTGGAAGGCAGTGGAACAATGGATGTTGGGGCCGAGCAAGCTGCTGGTGGTGATGGTGGTGTTTCAAAATGGGTTCTGTTTTGCACCTAAGCTTCTTGTCCTGACAGTTAAAATTCCCTTTCCTTACCAACGAAAAAGCTGGCATGTTTACAGTTAAAAAACCAACAGCACACACACACACAGAAAGAGTAGAGAGACTCATGAACAACTCTGTCTGAAAATCTCAGAGGCACTGCTTCATATAATCATTCTTTCAGGCACTTTTGCTATCTCACTGAAACATCTCGCTCTCCCTTTCTGGAACTGAAGATTGCACCATTATTTTCCCCACTCTATCTCTTAGACAGAACGAAAATTATCTCTTATCAGTCTCTGTTGTCTTATAGGTGCTAATTACTAGATAATGTGTGGACTTCTTTTTGGCTGTCTGAAATGTCTGCCACCATAGAGGGTCGTTACATTTACATCAGAAGAAATTGTCCCATGGAGGGAGGGGGGGTGGGTGGTAAGAAATTGCGGGTGAGGGAGGGAGACATGCCGCATGAAGAAACAAAGAGATATCATCTGTTCCTCAAGGCATGATAGGCTTGCAAAGGATTTATGATAAGAGCCAAAAATAGAGAAATATTTTTATAAATGTACACACAGTTAAGGCACCCGTGGACAAAGCGTAATATTGTATGCGAGCGGGAGCTGTGAAAGCAGCACTTCAATCTGATAGCAGCGCTCCCTTTGTGTCCTGTGCAGTCACTTCGCAAACACGCAGTGGTACAACAGGTCACCAACATGCGCTGGAATAAACAAATAAACAAATAAACAAGATGAGATGAGATAAACCTGCACATGAATTGCTCTTCGTCTCGGAAATGACCGCATGGTATTAAAGTTTAGGCATCAAATTGGACACACACACACAAACATCTTTTTGGAAGCTGTCTGTTTTCCGTAGAGCACCCCCATCCATGGTGAGTCGTTAAAGCTATGCGATCAAAAGCAATTTTAGCTCATTATCTCCTTAAATGTATGGAAATTATTGGGTTAAGTGCAATTAAACAAAATTCCACAAAAATGTTAGACATTAGACATGGAGTTTGTGTGCATAAATGTGTACATGCGTGTGGCTAAATCTTCATCTATCATTAAAAACAAAAAACAGCTTACAAATTGTGACGTGAAGTATGTCCAAAGTGTCATCTGTAAGACCGTCCAGTCAGAACTTCTAGAACTCAATGGAGATTGTAATAAATGTGAGTAAAGCACCGTGAGGGTAACTCACACTCCTCCAAGTGCTCATTTCACTTTTTTCACACAGTGACCCAGTGTCCAGTGAACCAAGAAACCACCTCATGGCCTTCAATGGCTGCCTTTCTTGTGCTTCCAAATTAAAGCGAGTCATTTAATCGATAGCATTGGCATTATTTCTGCACCATTTACACCGTTTCCCCTTAAAGTGTTTAAAAAAGGCCAATCCTCCCTGCACGCTCTCCTGGTAGCCTTATCGGAGAGAATCAGCTATTAAAAGTTTGTTTTAGTTGCAGCATTCCTGCAAGGTTGCTGATTGCCTCTCTGACTCATCGCATTTTCAAGGTTCTTCCAGTGCTGTACCTCTATTCTAAGTCTATTTACACTTGATTCTGCCGAATATTCAATATTTACTGACTCAGTGAATCATCCATAAAACATGCATTGCTATGTGCTATGGCAACCCAGAAGTCTCTGCATCTTTAGACATTTGTTGAAGGTCCAATAACACAAGACATACTGTTCAAACTGATATGGTGGGAAAAGGATTGGGAAAACAGAAAAGCTCTCTCCTCCATTCCTTTTGCCTATTCTATCCCTCCACCCATCCAGTTACAAATATTGACATTTACAATCCTTGAATTTGAACCTTTCTGAGCTTTTGAGAAGCTTATGTAGAACAACACGGCCAGGAATATTGTTTGTGCCCTAGCTGGCTACTGCTTATCTATCCATATCAAGATGTTCTTTTGGTCTTCTACAGTATGTTAAAAATATGACTCACAGGCCGTCCTTTTATGACACACACAGAGTCAAATTACTGTTGCTAGAGTATTGCTTGAAGGTTTTAAGAGTAAATGCAGGTGTCTTCCTTCAGTCACAGACTGTCAATGTGTAATGTTTTTCAGTATGACTTAAAACATGATTGGATTGGAATACTGGTAACATTATAGAGTATTCATTTTAGCTGTTCTGCCTTCAATGTTGACATTTTCAACATTTTTTTTTCCCAACAGTTGACTCTATAATACAATGCAGTACTCTTAATGCTTAGCATTACAGATTGCCCCAATATTTTCCCATTAGTGGTTTCCTTTTTCACCTTTAAAGTCTAATATGGTTCAGACCATAGAGAGAATAACATGATCAGAGGGTACAACACATGACAATTCATAAAAACAAATAGCATTTTACAACTAACAACTAGGAAAAAATCAATGGTTTTATAGAAGAAGTCCAATGATTGAGCCTACGTTTCCCTTTCTAAAGATGAGTTCTGGATGTGCTTTGCATGCACTTTGCGAAAGACTATTACACAAAAGCATTTAGTCACCTTTTAGTTTTCAAACAGATGTCATGACATAAAAATAATGAGAAGTTATACATTTTATTACACTGTATGAGGTGAGAAAGTGTTCACTATTTACATTAGACGCATAGAAATCTTCGCAGATCTCAGAACATAGAGTTCAAATAGCAACAAGAACGAAAATCTGCACACTGCCACATAATGTGACCTTCCTCTCCGCAAGCCAAAGTCAGTGTGATGTGTTTTTTTTCTCCCTTTTCAATCCCATTACTTTATTTCTGTTACCTCTGCCACACCATATGGTGGCCCTTCCTCCAAATCAAACAGTGAAGCACGCTTTGCCTATTCTTCTCGGCCACACACAAATACATGCTGAGATGGTGTGTGTGAGGGAGAGAGAGGGAGAGAGAGAGAGAGAGAGAGACAGAGAGAGAGAGAGAGAGAGAATTCAGTGTGACACAACATGCCATATTGACATTTGTGCAGATTCAGGAGCGTAAAGGGCTGGCGAAGATATCACTTCCTGATCACACCTTTGCCTCGACAGAATGTCTTCGCAGATCTGAGGTGTAGTGTGATCCATGTAGAGCTACACGCCAAATAAAATGAGCTGATCTGAGGTGTAGTCTGATCCATGTAGAGCGACACGCCAAATAAAATGAGCTGATCTGAGGTGTAGTCTGATCCATGTAGAGCGACACGCCAAATAAAATGAGCTGTCTTTTCCGCTCAGGGACACACGGGGGGAGGCCGTGTGATCCACGCTGAGAAATAAAAGGAGAAAAGAATACTTCACTTGAGAAAGGAGGCAAAACAAAAGACCCGTCACTCCACATCCCGGAGGAGATAAAACACGAAAGGAGACGCGGTTTTTGGAGGTGATGTTCTTTATTCACATAGACTGAGAGATTGGGGTTTACATAAAATGACCAGAGCAGATACCCATGCAGAATCTCCTCTTTGAGATAACGCGCAGTGTTTGTAAATTTAAAGGAATTAACATAAAACAGTGCACGCGTTAGCAGGCATGCTAATCTACTGTCCCAACATGCACTGATCTAAAGCTAACATCGCCTACGACCAAGCCGACCAAACAAAACTGCAGTTAAACAATGAGGTCAATTCCATCAGTTCAAGCAATTCATAGGGTCCCCATTAACTGAAAAAATCGATAAATTAATCTCTAACTGAATTTTCCAGTATTTTAAAACAACAAACCTTTAGTAAAAAGTCATGAAGAGATACACTTTTTTGAACAAGTATTTGAACACGGAGAGACTGGTTATACCTCCCTACAACCTCCCCACTGTCTTGAACACAGCTCACATTGTTACCTGAAAAGAACAGTTATAAAGTGGTGATCAGTCATCAGTAGTACACCACTTACATGTATATTACTAAAATATTATGCACATGCTAAAACACTTACTGTGTGACTGCAATACTCTCAGTGTGAGATAAGTGCTTAAAATATATGTATACATTACTTATATGATGGCTTTAATAATATATTTATACATTACTTATATGATGGCTGTAATATACTTACAAAAAACTAACGGGCCTACAAGTAGTGTGTAGTCTGAGGTTTCTTTGGTATGCTGTTCCCAACAGTCATGAGAATTGAACAAAATGCACACACACTCTCTCTCTCTCTCACACACACACACACACACAAACACACATGCATGCACACGTACACACACACACACACACAAAGAAAAAAAATAACAATGACTTGGTCACAGAAAACAAGATAACAACCCTCTCCTGAAATCCACACTATTTCATTCCATCCCAAAATAAATCTTTATGTCCACTGTCATAACAACACTCCCCTGAAATCCAGACTATTTCATTCCACCCCAAAATAAATCTTTATGTCCACTGTCACGCTTCCTTGGAGCTTGTAGCTATGGCAATACATGTAGTTTGATCAAATAGGACATACTGTACTTTACAAAAAAGAAATAAAAAAGAAAACATACACAAAGTATAAAATTGATCATGGACTATATAAATAACACCGTATTATTAAAAAACTAAATATTACCGTACCGTGGGCAACATTCAAATGTAGTTTTTTCAAGAAAAAAAACCCAGTGTGATACAAGTACAACACACACTCAATGACTCACTCATTCATTCATTTATTCAGTCACTTACTTACTCTGCCCATTCAACTCTCACACTCATTCATTCATTTATTCAGTCACTCACTTACTCTGCCCATTCAACTCTCACACTCATTCATTCATTTATTCAGTCACTCACTTACTCTGCCCATTCAACTCTCACATTCATTCATTCATTTATTCAGTCACTCACTTACTCTGCCCATTCAACTCTCACACTCATTCATTCATTTATTCAGTCACTCACTCACTCTGGCCATACAACTCTCTCTCTTTGGATTGCACTCACTCATTCCCAGTCACTCACTCACTCTGGCCATACAACTCTCACACTCATTCATTTATTCACTCACAGTCACTCACTCTCTCTGGCCATACAACTCTCACACTCATTCATTCATTCACAGTCACTCACTCACTCTGTCCATTTAACTCTCTCTCTTTGGATTGCACTCATTCACTCTCTCTGGTCATTCAACTCTCACACTCATTCATTCACTCACAGTCACTCACTCTCTCTCTGGCCATTCAACTCTCGCTCTTTGGACTGCGGCCTGTTTTGCTGAGGACCGTGCTGAGCTCGCTGAGGAGGTTTGGGGGCAGCTGCCCTCCACCTCCCCCCAGCATAGGTCTCTTCTGCTGGGCCAGGCCAGCAGCTGCTGCCCCTGGGGGAGTTAACGGACCACCGGAGAAGTGCTGAGCTCTAGGAGATGAGTTTTGCTTTGACTCGAGAGACTTGTCCTTGTTTACAGCCGCTCTGGTGTGTCTTTGGTTAATAACTGGTTGGTGGCTGGCAGTGCCAGGACTTTGAGGTTTAAAGTTTGTTTGCTGAGCTCCATTGCCCGCCATTTGGTGTTTTAGCTCTGGTTGGCTCAGTTTAACACCTGCTATCTTTTGCGTAGAGCTGATCTGCATTTTTCCACTGGTAGTTAACTCAGGCTGCTTAGTTTCCTTGGCAGCCATTTTGTGCCTTTGGTGAGTCTGATTTGTTCCTGGGGTTGTCTGGGCCGTCTGCGCTCGTGTGTCAGGAATGCTCGGCAGCTCCTTCTGTTTCAGTGACTTGGCTATGAGCGCAGCGTTGCGCTGGTGAAGGGTTTCCATTGCGCTGCTGGGGTTCACATCCCCACCATAAATGTTCAGGGATGCCTTTCTCTTTGTCTGGCAAAAAAGAGACACGATAAATATGTCTTTACCAGAAACTACAACCAGAAACTACTCTGTGCGAGAGCATTACAAAAGGAAATGTTCAAAAATGTATTTTAGTTCAATGACACCAGTTGTAACTCCTAAGGAGTTAATTAGGCATGTAGGCCTAATTTTTCTACCTGCAGAGATGTAATTAACACATCGGTACATTTACACATAAACAAACATTTTAAACCATACATACATTCCACTAACTGTAAAGATCTTTGATATGTTTACATTTATAAACTCTGATAAAAAGGTCATTTTAAAAAATACAGTATAAATTCAAGTAAATTGAAATGTTTTTGATACAACAAACGTAATGCAAAACAATGCAAGTATTTGTAAAAGAATATGTAACCTAAATCTGCTATAGGTACAAGGACAAGCATAATGAAAAGCAGCTCTCTGTGGCAGGTCGGCCCTAAGACGGCAGCACGGTCCATCCCCCCTCACCTCTGGGGGTCCTCGGGTCAACGCTGGGGTCGGGCCCCTGCAGACAGCCGAAACGGCCCTCGGCCTGTTAACAGAGGGCCACGCGGCTCCCCACTCTACCCCCTCTGTGGGCCACAGGTCGCTGCCGTACTGTGGAGACAAAGGACACACCGCACTTAGTTACTACGGGGACAAAAGACACACCGCACTCTGTTACTACGGGGACAAAGGACACACCGCACTCTGTTACTACGGGGACAAAGGACACACCGCACTGTTACTACCCACACACCACACTGTGTCACTACGGGGACAAAAGACACACCACACTGTGTCACTACGGGGACAAAGGACACACCGCACTCTGTTACTACGGG
This sequence comes from Coilia nasus, assembly GCA_027475355.1. NCBI lineage: Eukaryota > Metazoa > Chordata > Actinopteri > Clupeiformes > Engraulidae > Coilia > Coilia nasus. Next base: position 1,478,683 of record CM050200.1, read on the forward strand.
GACAAAAGACACACCACACTGTGTTACTACCCACACACCACACTGTGTCACTACCCACACACCACACTGTGTTACTACCCACACACCACACTGTGTCACTACTAGTCTCGGTGAGGTCCAGGAGTTAAGCAATTCCACACAGCAGTGTAGTAAAGTATTACATTTTACCATGCCAACTGAATGTGTCCGACACTTTTTTTTTAAAAACATAAACATCAAACATCATTTCACTGACACTACTGAGTGCAAGCAAGAACAGCAGACCTGTAGTTACGCTTAGAATGAGGTGATAGTTTGAGACTCAGGCCTGGGGCTTGTGTGAAATCAGGGATTAATTACGCTATAGATTGGGCTGAAAAGAGGTAACTGGCATGGGACTGTGAAAAATGACGGTGTTGCGGTGGTGAAACCCGCCGATTTTTCAGTGTAAATTCCTCACATAGCAACACTCTATTAGCGACACACACGCACACATTACCTAGTAGCGGCTATGGCGGCTATTCATTCATTCATACACCGTTCACATTACAATAAAATCACACGACACAAGTACATGTTCACTCAGTTAAAACATTTATTACTAACCAGCATAGCGAACAGTGAGGTACCCACTGATTCTGCTCCATTATCCATCCACCGTTAACAATAGCTTCACGTGTCAAACAAACATAACTCACTTCTTGCATAGCCATTGTCTTCCGGGTGCGTCAGCAAACAGGTCCGATGGGGAAACCAGAGCCACATCAGAGCCTGGTTCTTATCCAGTGAACCGGAGAACTGGAATGAACTTTGCTGGCGTAGGGGTGTAACATCCATGTAATTATCCGACTATGGCTGTAAATCTTGCATGTATTTTTGCTAGTGTTATGTTATAATTATGTATTCGTTTTCTGGTGTATTTCTGAGTGTTTAAATATTTTTTATGGAGATCAGTGTGTGCTAAGTATATTTGTATGTGTCCACGGAGTGTTCCTCCCTGTGTCTGTATGGTTCCTACCAATTGCTTGCCAATAATGTAATTATGGGTTGGGCTTTAAAAAGGGGAGCAGAGCTCAGTGTAGAGAGAGACTTTGTGGGAGAAGGATGTCCCTGTATCAGCTTGCTGTTAGGCTGTAGAAAAACGTAAGTTTTGCTTGAAAGTATTGTTGCCCTGTGTATTGCCTGACTGAGGCCGGTTTTGTTTTGTTATTTCAGTTTTTGGTTTGCTGATTTTAACATTCACTGCGCACTGTAAATAAATTCACCCGTCATTCACGCTATATTTTGAGTTGCCTACTTTTTTCCTTGTTATTCACCCGTTGGGGTGTGGCCAGTTCTGCTGTGACGTGGGGGGTGAAGAAGCCTCTCATTCACAAGTGGTGTCAGAAGTGGGATCGTGGCGCCCCAGAGGTCTTTGAGGAAGAGAGTAGGAGGACGGGTGCAACCCAAGCGGGCGATGGCGTATCGGCGGCTAATGAGGGACGACCAGCAGGAGGCCTCAGCTGAGGAGGAGGAGCGTGAGGTTGGAGATGAGGCACAGGGAGCCAGGGGTGGAGCAGCAGGTGGTCCACCGCCATTGGATCTGAGCTCACTCTATACCCTTCTGCAAAAGTCCATACAAGATCAGGAGCGTGAAGCCTACAAGCAGGACATGCGGTGGCGCAGCGTGCAGATCCAGCTAAACAATGTGCATGACGAGCTGGAGAAGGAGCGAAGGAATGCCATTGAGGGGCGACAGCAGCCAGGGCCTGATGACGTCAGAGCTCTACTGCATCCTAGAGCACCTTACAGTCCTGCAGCGCCACCATTGGGCCTACAGTCTCCTGCAGCATTACCACCCGCAGTGCCACTATCGCCTACAGCAGTGCCAAGGGGGCGAGCAGCATCTTCAGTAGCCCCAGCTCCTGCACCAGATCCAGCAGCACTGACTCCAGCAGCCTGGACCAGGGCAGCAGTGCCTAAGCTGGAGGAGGGCGATGATGTGGAACAATATCTTACCACTTTCGAAAGGCTCGCTGTCGCCTACAGATGGCCTAGGACTGAGTGGGCTGTCTATCTGGTGCCCTATCTCTCTGGCCGGGCGCGGGCAGCCTATGTGGCGATGGACATTTATGAGGCTGGGGATTATGACAGGGTGAAAGCTGCTATCCTTGCAAAATATGAAATTAATGAGGAGACTTACCGGCAACGTTTCCGGGAACCAGAGGTGCGACCAGGGGAGACCCCACGAGAGCTCTACAATCGCCTGAAGGATCTATACAGGAAGTGGGTGAAACCGGCAGGCAAGACTGTGGAGGAGATAGGATAGGTCTTCATCCTGGAACAGTACCTGCGTACCCTAGCTCCTGAAGTTCGTGTTTGGGTGAAAGAACATAACCCAGCCACAGGCCAGCACGCGGCAGACCTGGTGGAGGCATTCCTTGCTGCTCGACCTGGGCCGAAGACGTTCCGGATGCAGAGCTACAACCGACCAGCAGGTGGAGGCAAGTCTGGGGGCTCTGGTGGAGGAGTTGGTCCTAGGGGTTGGGGTCAGGTCAGGGCACCACTCACACAGACCTACACTTCTCCCTACACCTCACAGCCTAGACAGGCCCCAGCACCCACAGCTACATTCAACAGGCCACCTTTGATATGTCACCACTGTAGTAAACCTGGGCATAAGATCAGAGATTGTCCGGTGAGGAAAGCGCAGGGGTCAAGCTTATGTAGTGTCCCCAGACCTGAAGTAGGGGCTGAGGAATGTGTTACCCGGGTTCAAACCATCCCTGTCACCATAAATGGCCATTCTACAGTTGCTCTCTTAGACACGGGCAGCACACATACACTAGTCCAGCCACATCTGATAGATATGTCAGAAGGGTTAGGAAAAGGGCAGCTCAGAGTCTGTTGTGTTAATGGTGATGAGCATGTTTATCCTGTGGCTGATGTCTGTATTGATGTTAAAGGTCAAGCTTTTTGGCTAAGTGCTGGAGTAGTAAATAGATTGCGATATCCTGTAGTGTTGGGGCAAGATGTCCTAATTTTGCCTGAGCTTGTGCAGGCAGCACAGCCTGTTAGTATGGTGGTTACTAGAGCTCAGGCTAGACAGTCTCCTGAGGAGGCAGCCAGAAAAGCAGTTTTGGACATGTTGCCATTTAGCCAGGAGAACCTAGACTTACCTGTTGCTGTTAAGGTGTATAAGAGCCGTAAGCAAAGGAGGAGAGAGAAACTGCAGGGAACAGCAGAGAAAATGGAAAAGCTGATGCCGAAGCCAGATGTTAATAGTAACGATTGGTGGGAACCTCCTGGTAATGTTGGTGATCTGCAAAGGGAGGATGAGTCATTAAAAGTAGCATTTAGCAAAGTAGCAGAGGTTGAAGGTGTCAAGACTGGGGTGGCTCCAGCGTTAACTGGAGAGTATTACCTTGTGCATGATGGCTTATTATTTCATCAACCAGAAGGGGGCAGTGGGGAGCAGTTAGTAGTCCCAAAGTGCCTCAGGGAAAAGGTATTAAGTTTGGGACATGATATCCCCTGGGCAGGTCATCTGGGCACAGTTAAGACGCTGGAGAGGATAGCGCAGCGGTTTCACTGGCCAGGGTTGTACAGTGATGTCCAGAGGTATTGTCGATCTTGCCATATCTGTCAGCTGACCAGTAGTCAGAAAGTCAAGCCTTCCCCTCTGCAGTCACTCCCCATCATAGGTGTTCCTTTTCACAGGATAGGGATGGACATAGTGGGACCTTTGGAAAGGACCAGGTCAGGCCATAGGTTCATTCTTGTTGTGTGTGATTATGCGACTCGGTACCCTGAGGCTTTCCCCTTACGCAAGATCACTGCAGGTGCTGTTGCACGAGCTCTCCTTCAGTTAATCTCTAGGGTAGGCATACCACACGAGATACTGACTGACCAAGGTACAGCATTTTTATCCAAGACACTGAAGCAGGTCTACAGTTTACTGGGGATCAAGGGGATACGGACCACTCCCTACCACCCCCAGACTGATGGGCTGGTGGAACGATACAACCAAACATTGAAGGCGATGCTTCGGAAGTTTGTGGCAGCGAACGGCAAAGACTGGGACCAGTGGTTGCCATACCTGCTGTTTGCCTACAGGGAGGTGCCACAGGCTTCCACCGGATTTTCCCCTTTCGAACTGCTGTATGGGCGCCAGGTCAGGGGCCCTTTGGATTTACTACATGATGCCTGGGTGACACCCAAGCCAGCAGAGACGGACAGCGTGCTCACCTATGTCCTCCGTATCCGGGATAAAATGGAGGAGATGGCCAGCTTGGTGGAGCAGAACATGACACGGGCCCAGCAGACCCAGGCCCGGTGGTATGATAAGTCGGCAAGGCAGAGGGTTTTCAGACCAGGCCAGCAGGTCCTCTTGTTGTTGCCAACGTCGGAGAACAAGCTGCTAGCCCGGTGGCAGGGGCCATATGCAGTGACGCGTCAGTTGGGGCCGGTGACCTATGAGCTGGAGATGCCGGGGCGACGAAAGACAAGGCAGGTTTTCCATGTCAATTTGCTGAAGGAGTGGCATGAGCGAGGGTTGCCACTCAGCCACCAGCTCATGGTGCAGGATGTGCAGGAGGAGGCAGAGCCTCAGGAGCAGTTTTTTCCAGCAGCTGTTCCCCCCACTGAGCCTGACCTCTCTCACCTGTCTGCTCGGCAGGCACAGGAATTGCAGGCCATCATCCCCCCAGGTCTGTTTTCAGAGCAGCCGGGACGTACATCACTGGTGGAGCATGACATTCCACTCACAGTCACTGCACCAGTACGGCAGCGTATGTACCGCATCCCTGAGCGGTTGCTGCCAGCTCTGCATGAAGAGCTGGAGGTGATGAAGCAGCTTGGGGTGATTGAGCGGTCCAGTAGCAGCTGGAGCAGCCCTGTGGTTTTAGTCCCCAAGAAAGATGGAAGCATTCGCTTCTGTATTGACTTTAGGCAGCTGAACACCCAGTCCCACTTCGATGCATATCCAATGCCGAGGCTGGAGGACCTGATAGAGGGCCTTGGAAGGGCCACCTTCATCACCACATTAGACCTGTGTCGTGGGTATTGGCAGGTGCCTTTGACTAAGGAGGCCAAGCCGTACACTGCCTTCCGTACCCCTCAGGGTCTTTACCAGTTTACCACCATGCCCTTTGGCCTGCAGGGGGCACCAGCGACTTTCCAAAGGCTGATGGACCGGGTCTTGGAGGGCACTGGTTCCTTTGCTGCAGCTTATTTGGATGATGTGGTGATCTGGAGCGCCACCTGGAGGGAGCACCTCGAACACCTGGCCGAGGTGTTGCGCCGCATTAAGGTGGCTGGGCTGACCATTCAGCCAAAAAAGTGTTGCCTGGCTCAGCATGAGGTCAGGTATCTTGGCCACATCATTGGGAGCGGTGTGATTAAGCCACAGAAGGACAAAGTGGAGGCCGTCCGGGACTGTCCACGACCCCAGACCAAAAAGGAGGTACGGTCTTTCTTGGGGCTCGCTGGGTGGTACCGGAGGTTTATCCCTAACTTTGCCACCCGAGCTGTGCCCCTCACAGACTTGACCCGTAAGTCGGGGTCAGCAAAGGTGCAGTGGGAGGAGGTGCATGAACAGGCTTTTCAGGACCTGAAGGCGGCTTTGCTCAGTGAACCTGTTTTGCAGAGTCCGGACTTTGAGCGGCCATTTACTGTGCAAACAGATGCCTCTGGAGTTGGGTTGGGGGCGGTCCTTCTCCAGGGGGAGGCGGAGCAGCAGAAGCCGGTGGCTTACATTAGCCGCAAGCTCTTCCCACGGGAGACCAGATATTCGGTGGTGGAGCTTGAGTGCCTAGCAGTGAAATGGGCACTAGAGACATTTAAATATTACCTGTTGGGCAGAGACTTTTTACTAGAGACTGATCACCGAGCGTTGCAATGGTTGGGTAGGATGAAAGACTCTAATGCACGCATTACACGCTGGTTTTTGTCTTTGCAGCCATTCAGGTTCAGAGTTCAGTACAGGGCAGGAGCACAAAACCCAGTTGCAGATTTCTTGTCTCGCCACCCTGGTGGTGAGACTTCAGAAGGGGGAGGAAGTGTGAAAAATGACGGTGTTGCGGTGGTGAAACCCGCCGATTTTTCAGTGTAAATTCCTCACATAGCAAAACTCTATTAGCGACACACACGCACACATTACCTAGTAGCGGCTATGGCGGCTATTCATTCATTCATACACCGTTCACATTACAATAAAATCACACGACACAAGTACATGTTCACTCAGTTTAAACATTTATTACTAACCAGCATAGCGAACAGTGAGGTACCCACTGATTCTGCTCCATTATCCATCCACCGTTAACAATAGCTTCACGTGTCAAACAAACATAACTCACTTCTTGCATAGCCATTGTCTTCCGGGTGCGTCAGCAAACAGGTCCGATGGGGAAACCAGAGCCACATCAGAGCCTGGTTCTTATCCAGTGAACCGGAGAACTGGAATGAACTTTGCTGGCGTAGGGGTGTAACATCCATGTAATTATCCGACTATGGCTGTAAATCTTGCATGTATTTTTGCTAGTGTTATGTTATAATTATGTATTCGTTTTCTGGTGTATTTCTGAGTGTTTAAATATTTTTTATGGAGATCAGTGTGTGCTAAGTATATTTGTATGTGTCCACGGAGTGTTCCTCCCTGTGTCTGTATGGTTCCTACCAATTGCTTGCCAATAATGTAATTATGGGTTGGGCTTTAAAAAGGGGAGCAGAGCTCAGTGTAGAGAGAGACTTTGTGGGAGAAGGATGTCCCTGTATCAGCTTGCTGTTAGGCTGTAGAAAAACGTAAGTTTTGCTTGAAAGTATTGTTGCCCTGTGTATTGCCTGACTGAGGCCGGTTTTGTTTTGTTATTTCAGTTTTTGGTTTGCTGATTTTAACATTCACTGCGCACTGTAAATAAATTCACCCGTCATTCACGCTATATTTTGAGTTGCCTACTTTTTTCCTTGTTATTCACCCGTTGGGGTGTGGCCAGTTCTGCTGTGACGTGGGGGGTGAAGAAGCCTCTCATTCACAGGGACACAGAGCGAGAGCTACAATAAAAGCTACTTGATTTTCGAAAGAGGCTTTACTGATTGTAGATCAAAATGGCCGGCTCATAGTAATTGTTGACAGTGGAACCACTGAACCAACATGTGTATTGTGGGACACAGACGTTTCATAAGCTATACATTTGCATGAAACCTATATGTGATATGAAGGACTGACGGTGTCACTTCCTGCTGCCATCTCTTGAGTTCACTGTAGCAGTTTACTGGGTCAGCTGAACTACAGTATCCTACTTCAAGCAACACTAAGTAGTTTTTGTCTTAGTTTGCCTTACAGGTTGGGAGTGGAAGTGTCTCTCATTCGAAATACAGCGAGACGGCCCGCTCCTCCAAACTTACTTAGTGCGGTTATAGCTCACGAATCTGGGAACATTATTTTAAGGTTTAAAAAACTACTTAGTGTTGCTTTAAGCCTACCCGGAAAAGCATCAAGACTTCATTTAACACAGATCGGCTGCAATGGGATTTACCGTGCATTGGATTGCATTGGATTGGACTGATGCATGCCGGTACAGGGCTACATCACAACAGCTCATGTGTATCGAACATGAGCAATAAACTCACCTCACACATGATGTTTAGATGTCTGTTTGCATAAGGCCAGCTATGGATTGCCTCAGCCATACATTGTAGGTTAGATAGGTCATGCTACACTACAGCCCAGAGCATCAACAACAAAACAGAAACAAACACCAAAGGAAACTGACATGCTGGTATTGTTTAGTCAGAAAGCCATACATCTTCCCCTTTGGCCTTCCTCACACCATTACATTTGAACCTTCCCTTTCCTCTGCTCCCTTACCTTGTCTGTCTTTGCAATGTATTGATATCATCTACCTATTCTGTTTCTATGGAAACTGTGTTCTAGATCAGGGCTGTGTAGATGTCTCTGGCTATAGATAATAATGCCATTCAGGAAGTCAAGTCCGAGATCCCGCAGACTTGCTCAGGGGCCTTCCTCTCAGTGCGTGACCTTTCACCCCTGTCCTCTTCACAGATGTGTCCAGCAACCATGAGAGAGGGCTGAGTTATTGGCTTAGATGCACACACAGTTTCCCTGTTGATAGAGTGAGCGCGTAGAACTGCCAGAAAGACTAAAAAAAACATAGCACTGCCTGTGCCTGCCAAAGACCTCCTTAGACAACCAGAATTAGGGGAAACAAGCATTCTACTCTTTTCTGCCTTCTCTTTGAGAAAAAGAAATAAATAAAGTGTGGTATGCGAGGATATAAAGACAGCAACACTGAAATGGCACACAGAGAATCTGTGAAGTGCAGATAAGACTGAAGCATAAGCAGAGACAGCGCAGGGATCAAAAACAATGTCTGAATCAATCCCCTCCCTCGCCTCAGTCTGCTCCTGCCTTATTGAGCCCTGCCGTGTGTGTGTGTGTGTGTGTGTGTGTGTGAGTGTGTGGGTGTGTGAGTGTGAATGTGTGAACTGTGAATGTAGAAGTATTTAAATGTGTGGAAGTTTATGTGTGACAGAGAGTGAGAGTATGTGTGTAGAACCATGTGTGTCATTATTTGGACTATGTATTTCTCTCGCTATCTCCCTGTGTGTGTGTGTGTGTGTGTGTGTGTGTGTGTGTGTGTGTGTGTGTGTGTGTGTGTGTGTGTGTGTGTGTGTGTGTGTGTGTGTGTCTGTGTGTGTGCGTGCGTGCGAATGCATGTGCTTTGTCAACCCTAGCTGCTAGGAGCACTCAGTCCCATCTGGGAAAGGTGAGGAAGGCGAGATTGCAGCACAGACTGCACAGACGACACAGACGACACAGACCTTATTTCTGCCGAGACACTTTTTCACCGATAATGTGCAGCATGCTAGCACAGAGTGCCCCCAAAACAACACAGAAACTTGCTGTGCCCTTTCTGCTTCTTTCAGTTGCCATACTTTGTTTTTTAACAAAATTACTGCACATATTTTTTTAGATGGCATCTTCTGTATCTTAAAACCCGAGTGTATGGGAGTGCAACAAAGACATGATACGCTAAAGAAACACATTTAGAAACCTATCCGATTTTTATGCTTGGGAACAACTGATGGTTGTCCATCGAATATTTATCAATTTACGTAACGTTTTCCTTTTTGCAGGATATGATGTAAAGGTTCAACGGCAGTTAACATATGACAAGACGTCAAAAGAATCACCCACAGTGCTTTGGAGACTGTCTGTCAAACAGGACACGGCTAGGGAGCTACTGAAGTGGGTTCTGCAATGCCATACAGACTTTGAGAGAAACCTTTATTTTCCAGTGTTTAAGATGTTTTTGGCTTTCTTCAGATTTAAAAAAATACAAAACAAATTGCTTTCCAAGCAGTTATCATTTATGAGGTATGGTGTGAGTAGTTTTTATTGCATCAAATAAGTCCTACTTGTATATTCTTATGTGAAGGACATATATGCACACCAATCACTCATACCCAATCAAATCATCATGTGCTTTTGTGCCCCAGAGAATCCACACACACAGGGGTAAAAAGGTGGGTAAACTATAGATATCCTTAACATTATAATAAAACAGCAATTCAGCAGTGTTTTGTCATTTAAAAAAACATACACATGGAGGTTACAAGTATTTACCTTTAACAACATTACTGAAAGTAACAGACAGTATAGTATATTACTGAATCGTATGGTATGATACAGTATAGTGTCGAATCGTATTGTATGGTATGGTATAGTACACTACAGTGTAGTATGGTAGAATTCAGTACAGATTTTCTAATTAGCATGTTTGGTGTGTGGGCATTGAACCCCTGACCTTTGTTTGATGAGCATCTTGCTCGAGCAGTCGAGGACACACAGACACACAGCCTGGCCCTACAGAGAGCCGGCGAAGGGCCCAGAGTATAGCTGTACACGGCTCACCTTTGATCGGATAATACAGGTGACCCGGCGAAGGGCCCAGAGTATAGCTGTACACGGCTCACCTTTGATCGGATAATACAGGTGACCCAGTCCAGCCGAGACTCCTTGCTGTCACAGCACAAATACCTGTGACGGAGGAATTGGAAAGGACAAGGAGTGAATGAACTAATGAACAAGCACTGACCACATGACTCTGTAAACAAACCAATGAGTCATGAGTGCATTTGATGAATGGCTTAAATGAAAATCACTCCAATTCATTTCACAAACAACCAAATGAATGAAAAGGTTATACAAGATAACAAGAATGACTCTTAATGGATGTGAGCGAATCAATCTGAGCAAAAACAAACAAACAAACAAACAAACAAGTAAATAATCAGAATTACATGCTGGAGTTGCCATCATCAGAGATCTCGCAAAAATCAGATGGACGATGATGATCAGGGGCCATGATGGCAAAATCGCTCATTTGCATAACATATCCAGGATGACATTTCACTGTCTGTGGCATTAACAGCTGCCAGAGCAGTAGATTTTTATTTATATATATATATATATATTTTTTTTTTTTTTTTTTTTTTTTAATTTATTTATTTATTTATTTTTGCTTGGCTTCACGTCACATAATATGCAGAACCACACAGCAACACAATTTCCTATGGCTGCTTGACTCATTTCCCAAACTTAATGGATCAGATATGTTTTCCCTATCCCCCTCTCCGTGCCCGTCCCCTCCACTGAGTCTGTTTACTAGCAAATGCAGGGGTAAAAAGGGTCATCGACCATCTGATTTGTGAGACGGCAAATTGCACTCACCATTGCTGTTTTTCCGTAAACACTGTGAAGCCCCAACTATTGGGAGAGAGAGAGAGAGAGAGAGAGAGAGAGAGAGAGAGAGAGAGAGAGAGAGAGGACAGAGAGAGAGAAATAGACAGAAAGGGAGAGAGAAGAGGAGAGAGAGGGAGGGAGAGTCTCAAACAGTGCAATTTGCTTCAGTTGGACACAGGCCTGGTATCGATTTAGAAATATAACAGAGCAGACTATATCACCCGATTTTGTCACTGTGTTACCATGATATTACCAAGATAAATACATTCACTCCCAGGCAGCCTGCCAGCTTCACCGAGTGAGTCCTCAATTTTCAAAAAATGACTGAAATTAATTTGACAAACACCACAGTCCTATTAAGGTATGTACAATAGGTCAGGCATGCAGGTGTATGTCGCTTTATTTTTTAACAAATGAAACATGTCTAATTTACCAAAGGTGTACGTGTGAAAACCCAGGTGCCAGTTTGATGACGAACTCACTAAAAAACCCTGAAGCAATCTGAGTTCACTCTTCAAAAAAAAAAACCGAAGAAAACAGAAAACCTCCAGAGCTTATCTTCCAATTTTCGTATAAATGAGCCGAATTGAATGGCTTGTCAATTTACATGTTCACGAGCTGTTGTCGATATCAACTCTGCATCTATAAACCACACCGAATTAGGGTCCTGGGGTCATATTACAGAAACAGCCTATCTGCAATCTTAAGGCAGAAAGAGATTGAGTTCAGATTTTATTTCAGTTCGGTATTACTTTAGCAATCCCGCCTTGCGTCATCCTATTGTCTATTTATCTCAGGTTAGGATCCAGTAGCCTAAAGCGTGTGGTACACTTCCATGTATACACCTGCACAACGAGCACATGATGAAAATTACACTATCAGTGCAGCAGTGGGCAGGCTTTCCTGAATCTATGAAAAATAAATTACTGTGTGCAAGTAGAGCATGGATCATACATGCCCGAAACTGAATCTACTTCAGTTCCAAATTTGCCAGAAATCCTCTGCGATATTCTTCCACTATTTCTGGGATGGTACTGAGACAAACTCCAGTTTAAAAGTCTTCCATTAGGCCTGCCACACCACCCAATCCAGGCTGCAGTTATGGGCTATG